>OZ026616.1:95154026-95484026 GCA_964020975.1 Hermodice carunculata | reverse complement strand
AGAAAAAAACTCGCAGCGGCACCCGGTAAACAAATTCAGAACTAGGAGTCCCCAGGAGTTGCCTCCTAAGCATCCCCCAGACTCGCTATTGCTTTCTTATGTGGGCGCTCGTCGGGGTCTGCCGTCCACCGGCAGTATTTCAATTCAGTTACGCAATTGTACTAATTAACTTGATCAACTCGATAACGTGGTCAGGGCCTCTCGGCCAATTGACTCAGCCCTGTTCGCCAGTCGGTCAAGACGATGAATTATTAATGAGCTACGCGCTGACCAATCAGGTCGCACTTCCGGTAGTGTGATACGACGAAGCGTGGCAGCCCCCATGGGAGTGATTTATCAACAGTAGCTCACTTGGCAATCGGTATGGCACGCACGAGAAAAAGGATTAACAGCACAGGTCTTACAATGCATGAATTTTTTCCTGATTCTTTTATCCTGTTTTTCCCCAATCGTTGCACTTATCTGGGTAAGTTCAGTATCAATTTTCTTTTCGTTTCTTTCTTCTTTCACCCCCCCCCCCCCCGTATTCTAATGAGACCATTCCGTGCATATGAAATAAGGTAATGCTTACTTTGTAGTTGTGTACCCAGGACTGACTATACCATTGTTGTATTAGGGGTGTTAACTCCGATACATTTGACTTTGTGTTGTTGTGTCACAGGCTTCCACGGGCCTTGGCCGTACATTATCAAATGTGCTTGTGGTATTACGTATATGTATATATATATATACATATATATATATATATACATATATATCGATGCATATATATATATATTTACATATATTTGATATCTTACACATACGTACAATGGACTTTCATTTATCTTCTCAACACTTTAGAGAGAAAAGGGGCGCAACGGATTATATATATACCACATCAGGCTGCATTTGAATAAAAGTGGTGTGGGCATCGCCAACATTCTTGTTTCATATTGATTCAATTTTGCGGATTTGATGCAATCTATAATAGATTTCGACATAAAACTCAAATAAGAATGTGTGCTCAAAGTGTTTAATATGTACTCTCTCTCTCTCTCTCTCTCTCTCTCTCTCTCTCTCTCTCTCTCTCTCTCTCTCTCTCTCCTTTCATTAAACCTAATTCTTTCTCTGATAAAGATAGTAGAATTTTACAGTAATTAGGACTGTTTTACATTTGAACTTTATAGAACCACGAGTTAGATGTCCATTATGCTTGGCTGACTTGCAGATGACTTACAATGGCTTACTAAATTTTTTGAATTCTAAATTATTACCCTAATAATTGACTTATTAGATGACTTGTGGGATTCTATGCTTTCTTTAACATTTAAATTTCCTTTCAAAAATACTTCTGGAAACGAACTTGAAATGTGACTGCTATCCTTACAAAATTTTGCCTATTGTAATGCAACTTTTGACTACGTTTTTATGGTTTGAGGCCTCACCTGTTCAGGCCAATTTACTGAAATAGGCCTATAATTTCAAACAAAACTTTTTGAATTCTGTCATGTTAAAACTACACATGGCTTTTTCGACCCTATGGACCTTTACACTTACGTTTTGGTCTCTTTTGGGTAAATACGAACTATAAATTTATGTGTTTCAGTTATACCAAGGAACATTGCCTTTGGTTGGAATTGACTTGGATTTGTTTCATTAGGACTACGGTTTGAATATGGTAATGACACTGTCTAATTTGGGTGGTATAATCACTATTCAGTCCAAGGGACCGAACATCCAGGGCCTCTTACATCACTAAATGTCCCAAAATTAACATATAGAGTCCCATCAGAAGTTAAGGCATGATGTAAAGTTCTTCACGAAGTCCGATGCAAGGTATAATCCCGTAAGGTATCCTATGGAGATGGAGAATTCTCTGATATAAAGTACAGTGTCCGTAGAAATAGAGATCCAAGTTCATTTTGTGTGAGCAAAGGATCGATCCACCAGTAAAAAGATATGCAAAGATAAGCTGAAATAATAATAATAATAATAATAATAATAATAATAATAATAATAATAATAATAATAATAATAATAATAATAATAATAATAATAATAATAATAATAATAATAATAATAATAATAATTTTCCATATTTCACACAAATGTATGGGTTAAATTATGATTTATGACATCTACTTGTTTCGTTTTTGATTCTTGCCATCATTGTGCCGGAAAGGTAGGATGAGATAGCAAATCCCCAAATTTTCGGACGTAAACTTTGTACAAATAATGAAAATTTTTCATCTTCCCCTTGTTCGATAGATGAAGCACATTTTGCATTGATACTGTAAATGATTCAACTGCCTCTTGGGGTAGCTGCTTCCTGCGATGCAACTCTCCTTAAATTAACTATTTTTCATTGTCATTCAGGAATCGTAACTTGAAAGCTGCTTCCAGTTCACTCCAGTTTTCCTGAACACCTTGTAACTGTTCCTAGTACCATATTTCAGCGGAACGAGTAGAACTTACCTGAACCCATTCCTGATGTTGTCATCACTGCCATTATGTAACCTGGCATGTGCCCAGTAACGTTCAACAAATGATGTGGTATCTTCTGATGACAGACCTGGGCGTATTTGTGGGTAAAAATTGAGTTACTGTACCAGCACTTCCTTTTTCCTCAAGTTCCTTGGCCATGTCTGTGGAGACCATGCTCACATTGCCGGTGAGGACATCCAGTGGTTTTGTCATGAAGTCCAATTGTTTCGTGCTGGCGTCAGGGAAGGCCATCTCGCCATGTATTTGCTTTCATCTTGTTATCATTAAAAGCGGTCAATGAGAACAGCAACACAAATATGACACATATATTAATGTGATACAACTGGATTTTCATTAATTTGCCAGAACTTTATTTGATGTAAACTATTTGATGTAATACCTTTCCGTCACAAATTTTGAGATTTGGTCGTATTTGTTTTTCAGGACTTTGCATCTAGAACCAAATTTATTTACAATAATCTTCATTAAAGAGGATTCAAAGATGTATTTTTGATCCACTATTTCTACAAATTTTCTGTAAATGCCCAGCGGTTGTTAGAAAGTGTGGCTTCAATAATTTTAGAAATAAACCCCCCAGGGGGTATCGGTAGCAAGCAGCTACCTACAACTGTTATAAGCTTGCCTAACTGTACTTGATATCTGGTTAAGAAAAATGATGTTTTGATAACATTTTCTTGACTTGAAAGCTAATGACTTTCATTCTTTTCTGACGTGCCCTACAAATTGTGCCATTAATGTCCACAGATTGTTGGAAAGTTTGGCTGCATTAGTTTTTAAGATTTTAGACTTGCCCGTTTTGCTACTTAATTTTATCTTTTGACATTCTGTTTTAATATTCACTTTTCAAACATCTTAAGTTTATGTTTTCTGACAAGTGACACCGCCGGGGGCTATCGGTAGCAAGCACCTACCCAGGACAGTTGCACATTTTTTTTAAATTGTACTTAAAATCTGGTTGAGAAAAAATTATGTTTTCATATCATGTTTTTGACTTAAATGTTAATGACTTTCTTTTCTGACATGCCCAGTTGCACATTTACTCAAGGTAAAAAAATTACTCAAATTTGACACTCACAGTATTTCCTCAAATGTCAAAAACTGAACCCATTACGTTGAATCATTAACTCAGGATTGACTGCGAAATACAGCTTTATGGTTTGGAAACTTTCAAAGTGAGGAGTAGGAGTCATCGTGTAGTTTGTTTTGTATTTCTAGTGCTAAATGTCCATTGTTGGGGTACTTGTTATTATTTCCCTTGGTTTGTGCGGGTGGTTTAGCTGCAACTGTTTATCTTGCAATCACTGGGACTGAATATAATGCCCCAGTTTGTTTCCACTTCAGTTATACACTGGCAGCTGGTTTAACTAAGGTAAGCTATCCAGCTAGGAAGGGTACATACTGATTCAGGGGTAAGTCAATTTGTTATTATCTGAGCTTGTACTATTGTTATACAGTAGACTTAGTGCGGGATTTCTTTGCTTTCGGAATGTTCACGTACAAAATGAAATAAAAACGGTAGAGTCAAGACAATTCTGTAAATAGGCTGTGCAGTCACCCTCTGGTCGAAATGATACCATTGCTGTTAGTCTTGCACGAAAGTGTTTGCCTTATGAATAATTAATATATAATATATAGTACTCATCACAACTTCTATCCAATGAAAGTGCACAATTTCCTCCTTCTCTAATTTTGTAGCAGTGCCCTGCAGGTCGCGCCCTAATAAGGTCGTGACCCGGCCAAATATGGCCGCGAAGCTGGCCAAGAGCTTGGCTGTACATTCCTGTACAGCGGTTAAACTACGGGACCATATTTAAGCCAGTGGGCCAAATGCAAGTAACTTCCGATTACTGCCAATACTGGCTACATACCTTCCAAATACAACTGCCGGATTTGCCCGCTTACTCTACTGCACAAGCTCCCTGTCAGCGGATTGCCGATGCCCAGTTATGCTCAGCTCACAAAGTTGCCGTTGCACACAGTATGCATATTCTTAACTCTACCTGGCAACACGCAGCGTCCCTGCTACAACAGCTTGATGAAATTTTGCCGGCTGACAATTCTTTCTTGTCACGAAAAAGATCACTGCTACCCCTCGGCAATGTTGGGAAATGGCTTTTTGGTTTTGCTTCAGAAACTGATATCCAAACTCTCCAACACCATATCAAAATTTTGGCGCATCGCACAGAAACGCTTTCCTCTGCCTTTGAAAAGCAATCAAATAATTTTGCATCTGTGGCCCAAAATTTAGATCACAGAATGACAAACGCACTAAATGGCATTCAATCGAATCATTATGCAGTCCTATCACTTGAAAAACACCTTTTAAAGTTAGAAAATTCTGTTCTTTTGAAGCAGCGGTTGC
The DNA here is from genome assembly GCA_964020975.1 of Hermodice carunculata. NCBI lineage: Eukaryota > Metazoa > Annelida > Polychaeta > Eunicida > Amphinomidae > Hermodice > Hermodice carunculata. The sequence goes on along the minus strand of OZ026616.1, from coordinate 95,479,177 downwards.
AAACATACATATTCAATCAACAGTGTCATTCTGAAACACTTCTCGCCAAACTGAAGGGACTTGTTAACGGTGTTCTCAACCTCAGGCAGCATACATTAGTACCTGACCTCATCTCACCTCCAATGATTACGCAAGCTCTTATGCAGGTATCTGCTATACTGCGTACCAAACACAAAGGTTTTCATATTTCGCATATGAATGCTTATTATTATTATTCTTTTCCCACTCCTATCTTTACCCGTCACAAACAGGCTTTGTATATTATGATCAAGTTCCCCATTTCGGCTTTGTCTAAACCGTTAGATGTTTTTCATGTTTCTTCCTTCCCTTTGCCATTGAATCACTCTGCAACTCATGCTACCCATATTCCACGGTTGCCTTCTTTTTTTGCGGTTTCTCATGATAGAAATTACTATTCGTACTTCAGTCACGAAAATTGGAGGCAATGTATCGGCACAAGCCCAGTGTACTGCCCTTTTCAACTTTCACTTAGGCCTATAACACTATTAACAGTGCACATGTGCGTTTCGGCTTTATTTTTTTTACAGAAAAATCACATTTTAAATTATTGCAAATTTCGAATCTTGCCCTATACTGTGTTGCCACGCATCGAGCAGTTCGATGCTGTTCACTTTCTATTTGTAAATGTGTCCTCTGTCCATCTCCAATGCTCGAAGTCCGCTCGTACTGTCCCTGGCTGCTTATTTTGCTTAGCTCAAATTCCATGCTTCTGCACTATGCATACAGATGAACTTTATGTCCCTCGATTGTTGCATACTTGTAGCAACAAGTCTCAAACCCTCACTCGTAAGCACCCAGTTAATCTGGCAATCTTGCAAGTTGCAGCATTTTTATCCCGACGATCACAGCAAAATTTTCCCTGATACTCTATTTTCCATGCCTGTTACGGTTCGCATACCTCATTTTTCTGTTGCGGTTTCCAATTTTTCGAATGTGTTAGTCTCTGACAAACACCGACATTATGATCTCAATTCCTTTGTTCAAGCAATCAAGCAGAATAAACGTCTGTTTCATGATCTAGCGGACAAAATTATCTTGGAACATATCCCCACTTCCCCTGATATTTGGTCGTTGCTTTCCAAACTAATTCCCCTTCTTAGTTTTTTTGTTGCCTTAGTCGCCATAGGACTTTCTGCTTATATGTACCGTCGCTATAAATTTCTTTTGGTCTCCCTTACAGCTTTGCAAAATTTGCCTGGTTCTTCTCCCTTACCTACCAGCCCCCCTGCGTTCACGCCTCATCCCTTGCCTTCTCTGACCACTTCTAACACGGCATGTACTCAGTTCGCTCCAGCAGCTCTTTCACCTGCAATTCTGTTTACCTTTTGTGCTATATTTTTGGCTTGCTACCTCTCTTATAAATTGAGTTTAACTTCCTCCCGTCACACTACTGTCTTGCATCTTGAACTAACGACTGGAACGTCCTGTGTTCTGGTTCGAAATATTTTATACCTCCCCATGTGTCCCAAATTTTGGCACTTTCAAACTGATCAATTCATATCGAATTTGACTGTTTCCGGCTATTTCTGTCCTAGACTTACTATCGATTGGCATGATTTCGCTGTCACAAATGTTTCAACAGGCTCTCGTTTCCTTCCTCCGGCCACCATGCCTATTGGCTGTATCAAAGCTTATCAGTTACGAAAAATTCTCAACGCCACGTTTTGTGCTTTCCTTATTTTGGAACACGATAATTTTGTTTATCAATTTCTAGTTTGCCCTAAGGATTGCTCGGTCGACCATCATCAGGATATGAAATTAACTCCTTCTGCTCCCATTTACCCTACATTAGAACATGCTAAGTGACAGCTGCCTTTTCTGTGCGGGTAGCTCTCCTGGTTTGGACATATAACTTCATATCTTCTGCCAGTTGTGGATTACGCACTGCAACATTTCATGGATTATTGTGCAACATGACTCGTCGCTCCGGTTGTGTGTGTGTTATGGACTTATTAATCGCTGTGACCTTACGGCAAGTCCAGTTCTAGCATCATCCTTGGCATTCGGCACAGGAATATCTGCGTACTAAATGGACTGTATATTTACTTTTGTTATATTTTATATTTTATTCGCTTCTGCTGAACTATTAGCGTCGGTACTGGCGCTTTGTTTGATGTTTTGTTTTGTTTTTTGGTTTCTGTCATGAAGCCAAGGACATGGTTTACCGTGGATCCCGTCGTCTTATTGACTCGTTTATCATGTATGCGGGATTTCTTTTTTTAATATATACATATATATATAACTATAAGTAACTGGAATGCATCTGATTTTATTCAACTCCATGGAACTGACAAAACAACAAACGACCTATGCATATCCATCGGCTTAATTATTATTTATTGATATATGCATTAGGCCTACGAACTGCAACTGATATGACTTTCAACGGACCATTTATTTAAGATGCGTTGCTTACTATTTACCAATAGTTTAGTAATTTTGATACTTTAATTGCATGATTAATTTCGCAATTGTGTTCTTTATCATAGCTTCTTCAATATATTCGCATATAATCTATTTATTCAACATATTTATCTGCCTGCTATCCCGTTCCAGGCCCACAGTTTGGACTAAACAAAAATAATGATAAAGATAACGTTTCGGGACGAAACTCTTTCAAAGAGTGGGCGAGTTGTTATACAGTAGACTTAGTGCGGGATTTCTTTGCTTTCGGAATGTTCACGTACAAAATGAAATAAAAACGGTAGAGTCAAGACAATTCTGTAAATAGGCTGTGCAGTCACCCTCTGGTCGAAATGATACCATTGCTGTTAGTCTTGCACGAAAGTGTTTGCCTTATGAATAATTAATATGTAATATATAGTACTCATCACAACTTCTATCCAATGAAAGTGCACAATTTCCTCCTTCTCTAATTTTGTAGCAGTGCCCTGCAGGTCGCGCCCTAATAAGGTCGTGACCCGGCCAAATATGGCCGCGAAGCTGGACCAGAGCTTGGCTGTGCATTCCTATAGCTGCTCGGCAGTTTTGGACCCGGCAGTCTTGGCCTGGGCTCCATTGTACCAACACCTGCACAACTTCGATGGAATAAAATCGTGAAAGGCCAAGGCTCCTTTTATTTTTTTTTTACTATAACACTATAAAAATACAGTAATTATGTTTGGTTTGACAGGTATTCTTTATTCCTAATTAAGCTCTCCATTTATAAGCAAAACTTAATTTTTAATTAATGTTAGACAAAGAGCCGCTACTCAGAGAAACATATATGGGTACAAGCTCCTAAACATGTTCTAAGTAGTTACCCACTGAAGAACCTTTAATTTATTTGGGCTTATACTGTCTATCTCAAAATTATACAGAAGAACGTGTGCAAAATGGACAATAGTACTCCCATGTGTATATAGGTTATAGATAGTGACATGTTAGCTTACGGAGAGTACAGAGTTCGGACTGCAGAACAGGGTAATGACTATCAGGAATTGGTTCTCAACAAAAAGACACAAATACAATAATTTCAAACACTTTCGTTGACGACCATAAAAGAGAAAAGCTTTGATAGTTTTCGGGCAACAAATATCCGTCCTTTTAATAGAGACCAACCAAATAGCAGAAAAAATAGCTTTTTTCAATGACAAATTAAAGAAATCTGCAAAAACACCAGCTATTTACGGAGCAATTATATGTTAATTTATTTAGGAGGTTATCTGGACCACCTGTTTCGGATATTTTGAGTTTAGGTAGAATATTGAATACTTAATTTTCTTGAATGGTAAAATAAAAAGCTTTCGTCGATTTTGTCTTCTAGAACAGGCGTAGGATCATTAGCGTCATCATTGACTCACTGTGTTAAGACAAAACCAATTTAGGGCATCAGCTCTATCAACGAAGTAAAAAAAAAGTGAACCATTGACAATAAGAGGAGGAATAGGTTCACTTGAAAGCCAAACACAAGCATGTTTTAATGTTGTTCTGCTTTCCGTTGACTTCGAAAATACAGAAATTTATGCCCGAATTGATATATTAAATATATATATATATATATATATATATATATATATATATATATATATATATATATATATATACATACATGTATATACATATATGTATATATATATATATATATATATATATATATATATATATATATATATATATATATATATATAGACGCACATCTCTATTATGATACACTTGTGTAGAAAAACATGACCCATATTCATAAATATCAAACCCAACAATGACTGCAAAGAGATTCCAGAGTTACCAAAGCATCAACATTCATCTTCCAATGCCAATGTGAAGAAACAAAGTTCACTCCTGACTTGAGACAGACAGTCATCCAAAAAAGGCAACTGGTGGTTTGAAACCAGTCCTCTCAACTTTTGAAATATTCATTAAATACAGACTATAGTGTTTCCAATATGTATAGGCCAAACCACTCAAAATCCAAATTTTCTCACGGATGGACATGAGCGGTCGCATAAGCTCCGTGACCTTTGGTCAGCAGACCTAATAATCGTAAATTATAACTGATTGAAACAAAAAACAAAACCTGTTGTACAAATAAAGGTCTAGGGGTCTCCAGGACTGTCACCGTACAGTTTCAAAGCAGTAAGCCATGCAATTTTAGAGAAAGTTTTAAACTGTTACAAAAAAAGAAAAATTAATAAATAACTTAAAAATCTACAAATCCACTGGATCATTAAAGGAACTTGGAAAAGAACCCTCCCAAGGCAGATTGCCAACAAGTTTGAAGAAGCAAAAGATGTGGACAGGCAGCAGATGACAGATGTACTAATAAATGATAGACCATCCTAAAACCATAAATGACAGACAGTTTAAATCAGCTTTAGTAAAAATCAGGACACTACCAGCAATGCTACCAGGTGTACAGCTTTCTTTAAAACCTTACCTGGACCATTTTGACCAAAAGGAAATCTGACCATTGGAGGTGAGGGTAAAAAGCAGAGACACAACAAACTTGTTACCACATGTAGACATACCTTCAATGCAAGCACTGACTGAACGGTCTGCCATTTGCTCAAATTAGGTCATGGTGACACCAAAATCTATTAAGTTCATCCTGGCATGCTAGATAAGCACACCACTAAGTTTGAGCAAAATGCATTGGAGCATTCTGGAGATATTGAGGTAACGAGCCCTAAAAAGCCCTAACAAGCCCTAACAAGCATGTAATTAGGCTGCCATTTGCTCAAATTAGATCATGGTGACACCAAAATTTAAACAGTTCATCTAGGCATGCTAGATAAGCATACTACCAAATTTGAGCAAATTACATGCGAGCATTCTGGAGATAATGCAGTAATGAGCCCTAACACACAGGTAATTAGGCTGCCATTTGCTCAAATTAGGTCATGGTGACACCAAAACATAATCAGTTTATCTTGCCAGGTGAGGTAAGCATATTGCCAAATTTGAGCAAAATACATGGAGGCATTCTGTTGATATCGCAGTAATGAGAATGCGCACCTCTGGATGGACGGATGCATGGACAGACAACCTGAAAACAGAAAGGGTGCCCCCTATCGGGAAGACCCTTGAAAATTATAGTGCCACCTATTCAACAAAGTAAAGTACAGGGGTACCAAGAAATGTCTTGGTGTGATTTTGAAGCAACATACTGGTCAGACATTTCTGCAGGGTTTTTTTATTACCAAAAACAGACAACAAATTAATACAAAATAAAAAAATCACTGAAGTATGTTCAGTTGAATAAACTTGATACAAGTGCGTCAAAAGTACATTCCAACCAAATTTGAGGAGAATGAAGAATACAGAAGTTAGTTCCTACACTGATACTATCAGCTGTGATGAATCAAGATACAAACACAATTTCCCTTTCTGATAAATAATTTATTTGTTGACCTTGAATACATGTAGCACATGTATCAAGATTCAATTGGGGTTTTGTTTCCACTTACACCTGCTCACTGCCGGCACCAATCACACATTTATGGCATAGTCAGTATGTAACAACCTGTGATACGGTCTTTCGACTGGCACACAGATTTACAATACACCACAGCCCCTAATTCCATCCCAACATGACCACATCATCTTGATATAAAAACTGACATACCCATTGTATCCATAGTTAAAATCCATTGGTAACGTCACAGTATCATTTTACCCAATCTGTGTTTTCCTTGGATGATGAGTTGCAGTGCATGTATCACGTTTTTATCAACTTGACAATCACACAAATGCATGCAAGACTTAGCACATCAAATACGCTCCTTGATGCGAGTCCTGCAAGATAGAGCAGGCCATTTCTATTAATATGCAGCTGTTAATCCCAACCTCTGACGGTACAATAAAATGCACAGAACATCATCCTTTACCCCCTTCCATATACAACGTGACAATGAATGATGATTTTGCTGTGACTGCCAGATAATGCCCGGCATTCAGCTATAAACTACACATTTTTAGAAAGCTTGCAAATTTCAAATCCATTGGGTGACACTGCCATGCACTGCTACAGTTGTTGTAAGGTTAAGTTTTAACACATCAATCATGAAAGGGTTAATTTGACTGCACTTATTCTCAGCAAAATGTTGATTCAGATTCAATGGTCAAATAGTTCTTTTATGTTTTGTTTTTTATTTTATCCCATGTATGTGTAGCCATTCTGCACCATGTAGAATTTATTGCCGAGCCACATGCCCGTGTAGAATGGTTCCGTGCATGCCCTACTTTCGTGCTGACCACTTTTTCATGCGTGCACACCTAGGATGTTGATTTATCATCTGCCGCGGTATTTGTGGTTGATTGCTGTTTCGACACAACACTATCACTTCTTTTAATGTGAAATGGTACAGAATACTCTGGACTACACATACATGTGATAAAAATAAAACAACACTCTTGCAATTACCTGGTCTTAAATTCTGCATGGCACTCGCGTACCCGTGGAGCGGAAGGATACACTCGATGGCCTGCTTGCGGTGGGCTTCATCTCGTGTATCCTTCCACTCCACGGGTACGCTCGTGCCATGCAGAATTTACGGCCAGGCACTCACACTCTGATAGTTTTATTTTTGTATTCTAATGGGTAAACAAATACGTGGCACACTGTACATTGTTTTTCATGCTGACAGGACATGTCCCTGATTTTAACACATTCTTCATGTTCTTTTCTGCCTCAATCTTCAACCCCATCCCTAGACAACAATGACAATTACAACTTGTGCCTCTCATGACATGGGCATATTGATGCATGCATTAAGGGTGTCACTATCACTTGTAGTCATAAAATCTTTTATCAAACACATGATGATTCTTTATGCTAAGCTTCATATGCAATAATAAGAACACTGTGGCTTTTTTTAATTACTTCCAAGTGACTGGTTTTTGCAAGAGCAACACATTTTGCCGTGTTTATTGGAGAAATCTGCCTGTACATACAAGTGTTGTATTTGTCGTTTTGTCCAGAACCACTTCCTGTATGTTTTTATTCAGTGATATGGGTCAAAACAGCACTGCAGTCAATATGCATTATGACTGACACAGATACATGTGTACATGCACATATGGACAGAGCCATTACTCAAGGGCAGGTCATGTCCTCATATAACATATACCAGCCAGTTACTGATTTTGCACAACATAATCAACTACAGAGTACCTTCCAGTGCAACATTTTATCTCTGATGGAAATAACCAATAATACATTTGCATGGAGATCCAATTCATATTTAAGTGACCCTGTGACTGAGAATTAAGTTAAGGTTACTCAGACGCATTCCCAACCTTGGTCTCACTTATATAATTCTTACAAGTTTTACCAAGTTTTGTTAAGTGTTTCAGTTATTCTCTCATATAAACTGATTTCAGATGCATGAAAAAAAATCACATAAGTGGCCCTGTGATTTTTAAAGTTGTCCAGGAAACCATTTACAATCCTAACTCATGTACATCACCCAGACACAAAATTCTATCAGTTTTTATCCAATTCTGTTCAGTTCTTCAGTAGTTGTCACACAAATATGGATTTCACATAGTGACCTTGGGAATTTAGTCAAGGTTACCCAGATACAATCTCAACTTAACTCTTTCATTGCCAAATTTTGGACTGCATCAACAGCTTTTCTCGGTGCGCACTAGGCGCAATGCGCCCAATGCATGCCAAGAAAAGCTTTGACCTAGGGTATTCTCTCTGGAACTATAGGCATACTGGTACTTGAATGACAGATCTTTTTACCAGGAATACGAATCTGGGATCCTAATGATAATTCAGACTAGTTTGACTAATGCAGATCAATTTTAGATGTGACTGGCACTGAAAGAGTTTACTCAAACCTAGATAATCCAACCAAATTTTAACATGTATGACTTTGTAGCAGATGAAGAATGCCTGGTCAGGCAATGCCAAAACTGGTAACAGAGGGTCATAGTACACAATGGGTTAATTCACTGGGAGAGAAAGGTTACATGGACTGTGACTTCAACATTAGGGTGATTGTGTAAATGAATTTGGTTTGACTGGATTGGTCAGTGCCATTGTAGGGGAACCTTTGCATGATCTTGGACTAACATAGCTGTAAAACTTGGCTTTAAGACTCTCCATGTAAATCACCAAACTATGGTCCCTCAAAACAACAAGTGGTCTCCTGTGTGAGTTATAAATGTTTCCCATGCTGGGCCAACTGTTTCGAGAGACCACAATTTGGTCTGTCAAAAGAAGTGGTTTTCAAAACAGGGAGGACCATGTTAGTCTTATCACCTAATGTACATGCATATTGTACTGCTGTACAGCAAACATGTCATTTGTTTCACCTTTGCATGGTACAGTGCTCCCTCCTTAAAGCTGTCCCATTACAAGGTGGATTCTGCTAAAGCATGGCCAGTTGCTGGACTCCAACTGAAGAACTTTTCCTGTTACTTCTACATTAAACTTCCCCTCATTATGGGGTGGTTTTACTATAACAAGGTCCACTTCATGACTCCCATCATCAGTGTTATAATGACAGAGCACTGCGTTGTGTGTCATGCGCCATTACATGTCTAATCTAACAACACAACAATCAGATGGATCCAACCATCTCCAAAACTATAAGCACCCAAAAAACCTTGACCACACAGATCACAAAATATACTTGGTCTCATATGAAGCTGACAACAAAGAAAAAATTACTTTGGTTCTTTTTTCTGTTTAGGAATTCTACCCAGAAGATAAAATTCATTGTTTGGTTTCATGTCTACCAAATGTGCCATGCGATTTGACAGTGCGAAGAAAGCTGCAATAGCACCAATGTCCCAAGCATCTTCTCGGTCCAAGCCATGTTCTTCCAGCTTTTTAAAGTGTTCCTCTTTGATTGGATGGGAGCGACAAACTTTGAATGCAAACTCAACAATGGCTTTTTCTCGAAGAGTGAGGTCAGCAACTTCCCAATTGGTAGCCAGCTACAAAGAAAAAAAAAAGGAATTTGCATGCAGCAGTTAGGCCAAAAGGATGTGAAATCACACATGGACGACTTTATTCGACTGTCTTTTCCCTTCAGTTGCCTCTGCCACTTCAGTTCCCCTCCCATTTTTATGACCCCCTAAATGGTAACAAATGTAAATATTCTAAACATTGACCATGGATTAATGTGGAACACAACAATAGTGGCTCCCTGTGAAGTGTGTAGTGCTTTAAACCATAGTTATTACATGCTGTATTTTAAACTGCCTTAATTTTTTTTTTAATGAGCACCAAACATTTAATAAAATAATGGTCTTATAATATTCCCAATATAGATCTGAGGTTCAATCTTACATTCTGAAAATTATTTCAATGTCCTGGGTGCTCACTATGAAGAAAACTGTAACAGTAAAACTTGACTCAGTTTCTGTACCTAATTAACTAATGGGCCTGGTAGAGCCCTGATCTGTGGTGTTTATAAAAACAATTTACTTAGAAAGTTTGTTCATGTTGAAATGTTACAGTGTTAGACTTTCCTTCTTGCATAAGCCTTTTTCACTCCTTTATCCAGCCTTGGAAATGCTCCTTTCCATATAGATTGCCTTGTCCTCTTCAAAAACTCCAGAGACCAGTGCAGTAACAGTGTAACTTTTTTCAGAATTCTATTGATGCATTTTACGCTTTTATCTTAACAAGACAGGTCAGACTGCACAACAGATGCCTATAATCAATTTTTCACAACCTAAATACTTGACCAGGGTTCCAAATTAGGGGCTGTCTAGGTGCCCTGGGCAACTTTCACTCGTGTCGGGCAACTTTATTTCCTTAGCTGGTTTCTCATGGGGCAAGTTACTATATTCAGCAGAACATGTCATTTCCAACAATAGTGACAACATTCTGTACTGTTCCTGGAATCTTCTACTTTGTGCGGAAACGCAATTTTATAGCAGTGACAAATATACCTCTTGTGCACAAGTCTTTATTGTTCACTTATAATTGCAGCAATATAAATGCCGGTGTCTTTTAACAAGCTAACTACAATATTTTATGCTCATGTGGTGGGAAATGGGCAACTTTCTGGAGGCTTGAAAACTTGCCAAAATGCTGGGAGCAACTTGAAAAAAAAAAATTTCTACACCTGTTGACACCATTAGTCTCAGCTACAATGCTGAAACTATGTTCCCTTAATTTGAACTCTATATATCTTTTGGACATCTCCATACAAATTCCAATTCTAGCGGCCTTTTAGTCCTACCTGGTCTGCCACGTAGGGCTTCTTGGAATAGATGCGGTGCAGAGCACTATGGGCCACAACACAATACAAACAATTGTTCACTGCACTGGTTGCCACAACTATCATCTCTTTCTCTGCCTTTGTTAGTGAACCTAAACAGAAATAAATATGATCATTATCCACTCATACATTTTTTGAATTTCCATTGCACAAAAACTGAACTTATACATCAAAGTTAGTATTATGCCATCCTCTTCCCTGTTAAGTAAAAGAGGGGTTAGCTGCAACCATGCAAGTCTACAACCATGTTTTAATATGCAGTCTTGCACAGTTCCTATTTGCTCCTAACAGATAATAATAATTGATCTTTTGATAAATTTGTTGGGTGTCAGTTTGCTATGGCTCACAGAGCACCCCAAAGCTGGTCAGGTGGAAATGACTTTTACAGTAACTAAGCAAGGTACTTTCTCCCATGCTTTTGGTTAACTCATTCCATACCAGTCCCTGATATTTACGTATATTTACCAAGATTTAAGATGAAAATTGCATATTTAAATTCGTCATGAAAAGAGCTTTCGTTCAAGTACCAACATGCTTATCGTCTTAAGTCAGTGGTTCTGGCACTGACCAAGGCCTGTCCCCATAGTATGGAATGAGTTAATAGGCACAGGACCTCATGTTATTTGAATACCAAATGTATATGCAACTTCCATATACCTGTTAGTCTTCCAATAATTTTAGGAAAGTTGAATTTTCAGTTAATTAATGCTCCCCTTTACAACGGCTCCTTGACTGTGCAGATGAACAGTGGTCCTTCTCTGATAAAACCACCCCAAATGCTGCCAAAATGTGGCCTTATAAGAGGGATAGCCTTTGGTGAGAGGGCCGTATAAGAGGGGGACCACTGTATTTCCTTTTGCTCCAGTACCTCTGGATCCATATTCATGTTAAATGATCACCAAATTTGCTCATAGTGATATGTCTTCCTCAGTCTAAAATGTAATACATGTACATGTATGTCAAAAGGGTTTTGAGTAATGATGGTGCAGCAACATCCAATTGCATGTTCTGTTTCTTTGTCATTTTCTGAGATAAACTGTACTCTGAAACCTCCTGTCATCAGTACAAGTAAGAACAATACTGCACAGTTGATGCAATGTACATGTAATTTCATCACTTGTTAAGTATAACATGGCACTGTAAACACGGTCAAATCTTATACACTTTGAATAACTAGCATATACATTATCTTTCTTGTCAAGCATTTTGAAATCATGAACTCACCAGTGTCTTTTTCCATTAAGGCATCATAATACTGGAAAAAGGCTTTGAATTCCTCTGGGCGATGAGACAGCGCCTTAAATACATTGGGCATGAACCCACTCTACAGAGGAAAAAATCCACGTACACTGAAACCTCATTATAACGACACTCAGATTCTGATATCCGACATATTCAATATAATGACACAAATTTTTGTGGGAAATAGTTCTTTTTCTTTGTTATTTGATCTATTTACCTGACAAACTCTGTTATCTGACACATTTCTTAGGGAACAAATGGTGTCATTATAACAAGTTTTCACTGTATAATAATTGTATTAAGCCTGACCACCACACAGACATTTAAATACAAATTTCTGCATGTGTTTTTCTGAATTATGATACCAGTTTGGTAAAATTATATCATACACAGCAACAGCATAACTGAACTAGAGGACTGTGACAGTTCCGTGCTCAGCTGATCTTACATGCACATCCTAAAGTGGTGCTGTGAACGTCAAAATGATCTCAAGGTCATCTTGGTTTAAGACCATCATCTGTGTAGCTGAAATAAACATATCCCCATACTGATTTTTCTGAATTTTGACGTGTTGAAAAGCAGAAAATGACCACACCACCATGTAAGGAACAAATTTGGTGGAGATTAAGACAGTCAATTTACAGATGCAAAAAGTATGAAGAGGACCCAACTTTTGGCTTTGGGAAAAAAAATCAAGAAAAGTGAAAAAGCACAAAAATCTATAAAAAAGTGAAAAATAATCACAGCACAACCTGTTGAACAAATTAAGGTCCAGAGGTCCCCAGAAGTGTTCCCATGCAATTTCAAACCAAATGACTTTGCAATTTCAGACAAGATTTTTCATGCTTTTTTTCTGAAAAATGAACAAGAGAATTTGTAAAAAAAACAAAAAAAAACAAACAAAAAAAAACTTACAAAACCTAGAGCATGACCATTCAAGCAAATTTGATAGAGACTGACCCAAGGTACCTTCCCACCATGTTTGAAGTGAATGTGATTGACAGTTTTGAAGAAGTTGAAAAATATGACTTTCCACTGCAATCCCGCGGACTCACACAGTAATCAACAGGAATGCATGCATTCCCTGACAGGTATACCAATTAAAATATTCATAAACAAGAGGGCTGTGCAAACAGCCCATCTTCAGCTGACCCAGAGATTCATCACATTTGTGACTCTGTGAACTTCGGATAGGATCAAGGTCATTCATGTACTGTCTAACCATGAGCTTCATAGAGAAACATTATTGATTGGGTGAGCGATTTCAGGGAAGATTTTTTAAGATTTGTCCCCCCCCCCCAAAAAAAAATTTCATCAAAAAAATCCAAATATCACTGGACCATGACCATTTGAACACACTTGGTAGAGACCCACCTAGGGGTACATTGCCACCAAGTTTGAAGTGAATCTGACTGACGGTTTTGGCGAAGAAGTGGAAAATGTGAATTGAGAACGGATGAAGGACTTGAAAATCTTCAAAATTGTTACAGATAGCAGTGCCACTCCAGTTTCGAAATATAAGTTGGAGGTGCCATTCCAAATCCAACTTTTGCAGGTTTGAGCCAGTGGCAAATCCAATGAACAGTAAAACAAAGTGGTAGCATTTTAATTGTGCCAATTTAGGCACTTGAACATTTTTAATCTTGAATATTGTCATATCAACCATGGCAGAGGTATTATTCTAATGTAAATTATAGCTTTGTGCCTTTGGTGAGTCAAATGAACAGAAAAAAGTTGAAGCATTTTAATTTATGCTAATTAAAGGTACTTGAATATCTTTAAAACTATTACAGATTGCGGTGACCTATCAATTTTAAGTAGTAAGTTTGTGGCAGTGATGAATCTAATGAACAGTAGAGCAAAGTTCTAGCATTTTACGTTATACTAATTAGGAGCACTTACAAAATTTGAATCTTTATCTTCATAACTATTATTGATAGAGGTGTCATTCCAATTTCAATTAATACATTTGTACCATAAGTGATTTCCATCCTTCAAGAGGTGCACACTAAACAAAAAACTTACTTTGATTTTCAATGACCTGTGAATTAAAGTTGTAGCATTTGAAATTATGCAAATAAGGCAAACTGAAGAATATTAAATTTTGAATATTTTCAAAACTGTTACAGAGAGGTATCATCCTTACTTTGAATTATAAGCTTGTGCCATTGGCAGATCCAATCAACTTTAAACTGAAGTTACATACACATAGCATGTTTAAATCATGTAAATAGACAAAATTTAAGTCTTTTGATTGAATATCTAAAACTATTGCAGATGCAGGTACCATTCTTACTTTAACTTATATGTTTGTGCTATTGGTGCACCCAATGAACCATGGACCAAAGTTGCAGTATTTCAATTTATGCAAATGGGTAAATACACAAGATGTAAATCTTGAATATCTTCAGAGTTATTATTGCCTGATATTCAGATCCTGTTCCAGCTTCCATTTATAGGTTTATTATATTTCTGTACCCAATGAACCATAGACCAGCACTTTTATTAATGCAAATTAGGTGAATACCCAATTCCAATCATTCAAATTTTGAAAGCACCCAGATTTGCTGTGAAGCAAATCTCCTAATCTAGTTTCAGATTCAAATTCCTTGTCACAAAAAAGAATGACTTCTGAGTCAAATACCCTGGTGCCCATATCTCCAATTCAAATGGGCATACACTGTATGTTGACTCACTCTTCAGTTTTGGTGTCACACAGGTTAAGCCAGTTATGCCGAACTTTTGATCCTGGTATGGTCTTCTGCTAAACAGACCGTGGGTGTGAACCAATCAGAAAGCAGTACTCTATAAACAGAAGTGTACTTTAAAGAGATCTTATTATTAAAGATTGTCACAAAATATCTTAGTAAGACTCATTACATGATTTCATTTTAGTTTTTGTACTTGTGTACCTAGAATACAAAATGAAGATACAAGTCATATATATTACCTTTTCTTCCACTTCATTCATCCTTTCTTGAATTTCTGACTCCAGACTTTCTCTGGCAGGTATTGGATAACGGCTTATTGGATGGTATGGTGAATCCGCCTGGTCACTGTAAAGTCTGGATGGCCTGGAGTACTCACAGCCAAGCTGTTTGGTCCTCTAAATAAGTTTTTTAAAAAGTGTTATGTTTCACATTAAACAACTATATACCAGATGTAATCACTGCATGAACACATGGTCTTTCTGTGGCTTGGTCCAATTTAAACTCAAAGTAAAGATTATTACAAATCTGGTAACCAAATATTAAGAATTAAATAATGAATCCATCAGGTAGATCAGTTTTGATGTATCAGAATTAATTTTAACATCACTTTACTCTATATTCATTGGCAAAGTTACCCCCCTGCTGTACCAAGGAGTGCAATGTTTACAGTTGCTTTTTCATGAGCTCATGATGTCCAGAGCAAAACTAGTCAAGGTTTTCAGTGTTCTCTATCTTGCTTGCCAATGGACTTGCCTGGTCCATTCACCTTTTTGCACATATGTTTACTTGTAGTCTTAATATTTTCATGGCATCTCGTCATACATAGCAAAACCCACAATGGCTTTCAACTGTCAATGTGGTCCAAGTGTCAAACTCTTGGAGCAAAATGAAGAATGGCTCCAGCAAACTAGAATGGCCAAGGCTGTAGGGCAACCTGGGTCCCTTAAGGGTCCAGGAGCAGTGCCACCTGGTGGGTCTCCCTTGGAGGCTCCTGCATTTTGAACATAAATAGACCTCAAAGGGTATATATCCCAAGAGGAAATTATTGGATTTTTACTCAGAAAAATTCAGAAATTATAATCTGTTGAAGACAGAAAAGTAATAAGAGGGCTAACTGAACAGCCCATGCTCAGCTGACCTAGAGATTCATCACACTTGTGTTTCTGTGAACTTCGGATAGGACAAAATAGCTGGACACTTATCGAAGGTACATCCCTACCAAGTTTGACATTATAATGAATAGGAAAGGTGCATTTACAAAGAGATACCCGAATTGAAAAAATTACTAAAATTAAAAAAATTCACAGAAGTGCCACCTGGTGAACAAGTTTATTTGACCTTTTCACGAGGAACATATCCACCAAGTTTCAGCTTAATCTCAGGAACGGCTCTGGAGAAGTTGAATATATCGAAAACAGACAACAACAAAAAAAAAAGAAAGAAAAAAATATAGCAATTTAAGAACTACCAGTCCCCAGGAGTGTTGCTGTGTAATATCAAAGCAATCGGGTAAGTGGTTTCGGAAAAAGGATTTTTTCTAATTTGTCCAAAAAAAAAAAAAAAGAATAAAAAAACTCATCAAAGATCCAAAAATCAATGGAGCTTGACCACTTGAACAAACTTGGTAGAGTCCCACCCAAGGTACATGGCTACTAAGTTTGAAGTGAATCTGGTTCATGGTTTCAGACAAGAAGTCCAAAATGTGAATTAGCATTAGATTGCCCATTGACCTACATAGTAATCAACAGGAAAGGTGTATTTACTGATAAGTACCCAAATTGAAAAAAAATTGTGGAAAATCAGGAATCCACAGCAGTGCCACCTACTGAACAACTTTGTGTGACCCTTCCACAAGGATTACATGTATATCACCAAGTTTCACCTTAATCATGTTAATCAGAGTGAAGGTTCTGGAGAAGAAGCCGAAAATAGCAAAAACACACAAAAAATCATAAAGAAATAGACGAAAATTATGGCGCCATGTGGTGAACAAATTAAGAACTAGGAGCTCCTAAGAGTGTGATATCAAAGCAATTGAGTGAGTGGTATTATAGGACAAGATTTGTCCAAAAGAAGAACAACAACAAAAAAAAAAAACATAAAAAATCCCAAAATCTCTGGAGCATGACCACTTGAACAAATTTGGTGGAGATCCACCAAAGGTACAATGTCCCCAAGTTTGAAGTGAAACTGGATGATAGCTTTGGAGAAGAAGTCGAAAAAATGTGAACTAGCAGTAGAATGCCCAGTGATTTAAATAGAAACCAATAGGAAAGGTGCATTTACTGATAAGTACCCAAGCTTAAAACAAAACAAAAAAAACCTGTTAAAAATCAGGAATCCACAGCAGTGCCCTCTGGTGAACAACTTTGTTTGACCATGCCACAAGGAACATATCCAACAAGTTTCAGCTTAATCAGAGTGATGGTTCTGGAGAACAGGTCGAAATTGGCAATAATCACTAAAAATCATAAGAAATTAGAAAAAATTGCAGTGCCAGGTGGTGAACAAATTAAGAATTAGGAGTCCCTAGGAGTGTTTCTGGGTGATATCAAACCAATTGGGTGAGCTGTTTGGGAGAGGAAGATTTGTTAAGGTTTCACCCAAAAGACAGAAAAAACAGAAAATCATAAAAAATCCCAAAATCACTGGAGCATGACCACTTGAACAAAATCGGTAGAGACCCATCCATGGCACATTCCCACCCAGTTTTCAGTTAATCTGGCAGACAGGTTTGGAAAAGAAGTAAAAAATGTGAATTGTGGACAAATGACAGACTAGGGACAACAGACAGTTGACGGACCCTCATAAAAGCTCTTGTCAGTTAGCTGAGCTGAAAAGCAATACATTTTCAAGTCAGAATACTTCTTTCACAGACATATACAGCCTTGCCAAGGTGCTTGGGTTTATATTGTGAGCCCCATCATTTTGGACTTAAACAGCACCTTGGAAATATCTGTACATGGGAGAAAATTCAATAAACATACAGGCACAATTGATTGTGAATGTGTATTATTGTTGTGTCTTCCTTCAGGAGCATATTATTGTGAACATTTACAGATAGTTCATTGTATTTTAGATCTGACAGTGACATAACCTTTTGTATGTCACTATCCTCAGTCCAATTTTCATGGAAAATTAGAAAGTTTACCTGAACAATTTCTGCATCACGACTTTTTCAAAAATCAAGTCACCATGAATCTCTGATGAAACTAAAAGCGAGTGAATGAGGCACACTGCTGGATCAGTGTTGATGATTTCTTAAAAACAAAGTGGAGTCAACCACAGAAAAACAGGAAACAGACGATGAAGCTCACAGAAGCAATGGTTAAAAATAGACTACATACAGAGCTGAGTTGGCAAGACCAAGGAGGGCAGAATTTGTGTAATCTCAGTGGACACTTCCATGTCTTTGTTTTCTTGTAACCATTGAGTTGAAGCCTGTTCTCCATAGCCAATACTGAGACAGTATAGTTTTGTCTTAGTTCACAGCTACATGTTTATGTAGTTCCTTGGCAGCTTCTGTTAAAATTTGTTTATGTAATAAAGGAAGACAGACAGTTTTGTATTGCATGTATACATATCCCATTGAATAATAATATGTATACACTGTACATATATATGTGCATGTATGAATAATGTACATATACATGCACGTATACTCATCCATACTGCCCAGAAGGGCTGACCCTCTCCAGAGTGGGCACTTTTCTCTGGTCCCATGGGTGACTTTTCTCCGGTCCCAAGGGTGCCCACTTTAGAGAGGTTTCACTGTATTAGTAACACTGGAATTTTTTTTCTTTCTTTCTTTCTTTTTCTCTCTTTTTCTCTCCTTCCTTCCTTCATTCCTTTCTTTCTTTCTTCTTTTCTTCTTCACAACCAAGTTGGTCTGGAGATTTTCTCAAGCACTATTTTTCCGAAAACCACCAAACTTGCTATGGTGACTGACCTAACCAGTGAAATTGTGCATCTCATTTGGAATAGTCATGAGGTTTAAAAGTATGCAAATTTAGGGGCAATTACAATTTTAAAAGCTCCATATCTTCCAAAATATTGCAGATACTCAAAATTTCAATGAGCATATATAGGTTTGTGACACCTACCAATATAATGGACAGTATAAGTTTAGCAGAATTTCAAATTATTCTACTAAGGGGCTTTGAAAAGTGTCAAAGTTGAATATCTCCAAAACTATTATACAGAGACATGTCATTTCAACTTCAATGTATTGGTTTGTGGCAAAGCCGCATATAATGAACCATGAACCAAAGTTGTAGGATTTTAATTCACGCAAACTAAGTAAACATGCAAAATGTAAATCTTGAATAGCTTCAAAACTATTGTAGATAGAGGTGCCATCCCTACTTCAATTTATGGGTTTGTAGCAAAGCCCCATCCAATGAACCATAAACCAAAGTTGTAGGCTTTCAATTTATGCAAATATACAAAATTAAAATGTTGAATAGCTTCAAAGCTAGTATACATACATAGTAGTAATGTCATTCAAACTTCATTTTCTAAGTTTGTGACATGGTCACATCCAATGAACCAAGAATCAAAGTTGTAGCATTTTACATGTACTTTATAAAAATTAGGCTAATACACAAACTTTAGATTATGCTGAACAATGGCAAAATGTAGCATTTCAAACTAGTCTCATTTTGAAGGCACCCAGATTTGCTGTGCATCAAATCTTCTTTTGTAGTTTATCAAGTGTTTTGATGAATGCACTTGCATTGACTCCTCATTATATGTGTGAGGATCATTAGGATAATAATTGTAGAGTAATGGCATATTTATATGTACAAGGTTTGCAACTTTGCTACATTTGGTTGCCGCAGTATTGGCGGCAAGTTTAGATAGTGAGTATGTATGTACTTGAATTACCGTGCCATTTATTATCAATATCATTGTCAACCATGGTACTATTAGTTACAACCTGTCTGTTCACATGGATATTTTCTTGTATCCCCTGAACAGACAGGTAGTGAGGATTTTATCCTGTAATAGGACTATAAATGTGAAATAAAAACTACTGAAAAACATGAAATAAAACATAACAATTCATTAAATAACATCAACTATTTAATCACATGTAGAATACTAGATTTGGCAACAAGGTCTTTTTCTTTTTAACTGAAGTAGGCCTCTCTTTCATTGATATCAGTCATTTGATTCATGAGCCTGATAGCAAAACAGGTATGCAGAATTGGAAAACCAGTTTGGTGATCAAGTCCAAAACGAGGCAAAATTATGTATACCCCTCATCAAATGGTTTCATATGATTATATTTTGCCTGTGCAAAATGCTATGTTCATCATTTCACCTTGATTTGTTTCAAGTAAATTGTGAAAAAATACTTAATTTTTATATTATTGTAGTAGCACTGGATCTCAATTTTATGTGACAAAGTAATTGTTTTGCAACAGTTGATCTACCAGGTACTCTTAAATATGACAGGTGATAATGCTGTAACAATTTACCATGTTAGTGGTGTTACCGTTTGCTTTTTTGCCTGAAAAAATGACCAGGCCCTTGAATATACGAGTTGACCACTAGGTGGAACTGTCTTCAGTATGTGGAAAAGGGAGCAGAATACAGGTGAGTATTCAGTGCACAATATTTTTTTTTTGTTTTAAACTGATCAAACCTGCGTTCACAGTGGATATGTTTAATGATGGTCAATGGTGTTATGCTCTGAATTAGTAATCACTGTGAATTGCACACAGAAATGATAGTTTCATACAGTGACCACATAAAAATCATCTGGACTGTCCCAGGCATGAATAACAAATGGGTACCATAGAGGGAGCAATCATTATTTTTCCTAAAATATGTCAGTGGTGTATCCTGTCATTGGTGTCACCACCAAAATGGTAATACCACTGACACGTCGTCAGTGGTGTTGTGTTTGGGATTAGTAATCACGATAAACTTTATGCAGAAATGAGAGTTTGAAATGTAGAAGAAATGAAAAGACTCTGGACTTCCCAAGGCATGAATTACAAATGGCCATCATAAAAGGAGGAATCGGTATTTTTCTAAAATATGTCAGTGGTGTTCCCACCAAATTGGTAACACCACTGATGCAAGAGTAACACCACTGACATATAGCTACACACATCTCTTCTATATTTGTTTGTGATTACTTAGGATGGTCCTTTATTAATTTAAGGTTAATGTATGTGAGATGAGTACCACCAATGCATAAAAGCAGCGTACTTACAGGGCAAGGTGCTTAAAATAAATTACCAATAAAGAACCCCAGTTTACCCACTGTCGAGGGTACACAGTCCTGTGCTACATATATACATTAGATAGAAGAATAAATCTTGCAAGACAAACACATTGATGTTATGGTTCATAATTGTCAGTGGTGTTACATATGTCACTTGTCAGTGGTGTTACCATTGACTTTTAAATATTTAATAAGCTTACTACTTGATATCTAGTTTCTTTAAACATGTTGTATTACAGGGTATGCTTAACTCTATTCTACAAAGTGAGGAACATGTGGCATATGTTGCTTATTGAATACATGTGATCAACAAAGCTTCAAACAATTTAGCTGTTGTGGTGACTCAAGCCAATTCGGCAGCCACAAGTAACTCTCTATGGATGAACAGGAATCCTAATACACTTCAAAATCATTTGGCATGCATAATAAACAGTTCATTGCCTTACTTGGGAGATATAAAGTTCTTTGGCCATGGTGGACAGTTCATCTGTGTGTGTAATAGTAACACCATGCACTGACATAAGTTTGCCATGTCCCTTGTCTTTCACTGAGGTGTGACTGCCCTTAACGTCCTTGTATTAATTAGCTCTAATATTTTAAAATAATTTCATTCTGGTATTAAAGAGGCTAATGCTTAAATGTGGAGTTTTTGCACAAGTTTCAAAAAATAAAAATAAGCAGGGTCCATTTTAGGCAGTTATTGAAGAACTACCCAGGAACGTGAAACTAAAAGTAAACATTGCATTTTCGTGAAAGATACTTTGTGAACATTTGCTGTAATAATACTTTATTAAATCAACTACACATTCATACATTTGTATTTTATTAATGATGGTGAAATCGAAATCGAGGTCTTATATCATGGTGAACAAAGTGTAATATCATGGCAGCCTTGTTTTCACATCATCTAATGTATTACAATATGCATCCTCAAATCACCCGTCTAAATCAGAGAAAAGTAAAAGAGAATTATTATTATGTCACTTTGAGATCATCTTCATTTTGAAAAAGGGCCATTTTTCATCCACAAATGTATAATTCCCATTGTTTTTATAACAGACAGGTCTTAATCCTTATTTAAGTTATTATTTCAATCCTTACATAATCCCAAAATTAGTCTGACAAAGACCAAAGAAACCATACCAACAGTTATTTGATCATCCAATCTCAAAAACGGAAGATGTTAAAGGTAAATTTTGAATAAGCTCATATTATTTTTGTCATGACTCATGGCATGCGGATTTATTAACAGCAAACAAAACCAAAAAAAAATGTTAAACTTTGTTTCTAATCAACATATTGCATATATATACAAGTTAAATAAAACAGATCTGTGTTTGTCTCAACCAGACCTTTCCAAAGACCAAGGATGTCACAATGGGTTTGTTTTGAAATCTTCAGAAGCTATGCATCATGATCAACGAAGCGGCAGTGACACTATTATTAAACTGCTCAGAAGAAGACAGCCACTTGTGCGCAGGCGAGTGCCCCAACTTGGCCAAGAACTTACCCAGCCACGGTGACACGCGGTGTACACGTTTTGTTTGCGGACAAAAAGCAAGCCAATCGTTTGGAGGGCCTTTTTAGATGCCATAGCACTATTGTACATGTCTCTTCTGGAGTTTAGACGTCTGAGGTTACGGACTGAGCGACCGATCACGGGTTCAACCACAAACACACACCGCAGAGTACAATCGCGGGGAGCCTCTTAGTAAACATATTTATTGCATACAGCGTCCTCTGTGGAGAAGTTTGATCAGTTTGACCATGGCAGAAAGGACAAAATACCAATACCAGGCTTTACACCGAGATTGACGTGACCGTCAGACTGCTTTACCAGAAGGCATAATCAGGGCCGTGCTATATCTATAGCACGACCTTGGTATAACCAAGAAAAAAATAATTTACACTGTTAAAACTGACAAAACTGACACTATCGCGTCGCTATTCACCACATTCACCAACTGCCCGCATGCACCGACCGGTGCTCAGTTAATGTAAAATAAGGAATGGTAACCCATTGCTGAACCTTGGGGGAATCCTCTGGCCTCACTCTCGTTGCGTTACTGTTGAGGAAATGACGTAATAGTATGGTCAAGGTCACTTAACGATGGCTTCCGTGGCGAGAGCACTCAGTCGGGCCCTGAGACAGGTAAACACTGCAAAATTGCAATAGGCATTGCCCTCGGATTAATTGTTAAATGTTCACGGGATACTTAATCCTCTTATCCTAATATGGCCTCTTGTTTTGAATGATAACCTTCAACAAACAAGCCCAATTTCTTCCAGATTTGCCCTTGTGACAGGCTTCACCGGCATTGCCACTGACACTGAGAGTGACAGTGACAGTGATTTGCCCTTACTTGTGACAGACTTCGCTGCATTGGCTTTGCCACTGTCACATTGAGAGCATGGACCTACTATCTGATAGTAGGTTTATGGTGAGAGTCTGAGTCAGTGACACAACAGGGCTGCAGAGATTGGCGGTTACGTATCATGAATTAAAAACATGGCCGTTGTTTAGAACCCACCACACCGTTAGTACGTTACCGTGATACTGACTACTGTACACTGCATGACTACTATAAGTGAACTAAAAAATACCTGTGGCTCTCCGCTTTTCTACCGCGGTCCTGTGTGACACAGGTGGCCTAGAATTTAAAAGGAGGAGGAAGAAAAAAAGAGAGGGATATGATCACCCAAAATCTGTTAACTTGCAATCAATTTGTTTTATTTCCAATAATTTCATATGAAAAAAGTATTTATATATTTTGTTTCCAAAATTACATATTTTTAATCATCATGAAACTCATGTTATAAATACACATGACTTAAAAGAATGATAATACACACAGACACACTCTCACACACAAGAAGTAAGGAAAAAGATTTTTTTACTTTTTAAGAATAAATCCAGGTAAAATAATAAAAAAGGTCTTTGAAATCAATTATCATCTTTGATTAAGTATGATTTTTGTTGATTATTCCACAATTACAACCTGAATCTTGATGAAGTTCATAATTTGATAGTCAAGACTCACAAAAAAAAAGACATTTTCTGACTGAAAAGACTCAATCACTCATTGAAGTTTTGCAATTTTTTATCAAGCATATAAAATTCAAACAGTTACAGCGACACACTAAATGTTTACAGGATCAATTATATTTAGTTATTATCATCATAAATATGAAACATTAGTTTATATAAGTAAATCTTCATAATATTTGAAGTCTACAACATGATGGATAGTGGGGGCATGGCCTGAATTCTGACCAGACTTTGGGTCAGGACATGTAAATTGGCTCGGTCAAAATTCAATAGAGCGCTACATCACAGCAACTTAAACCTGTGTTCTCTAGGTCATCAATGGCATGAAAAAGCTGTGCAAAGCATCATTTTTAGTGTGCGAGTTCACCTTAGAGGGATATGGGTCCTTCAAAGTCAAGGTAAATCCTAGTCCTGTGTGGAAATATAGTTCTTCTTGGTCAATTTTCAGTGAAAAAAACACCAGCAAGCTCGGCAACTCGATATCTTCTAAATAGTGCGTAACTTACATCCGGATTATTTAAAGCTATTTCACATGACCAAGTTTTCGCCGGGGCTTATCCAGCTGAAGCACGAAAGGCGGTCACAGTTTTAGAGTGCAAACATTGCATGACAGATTAGTGACAGCTTGGAAGTACCTACTGTGGTGGGCCCCTGGCCCTGGGTATATCACCCTACACTCATCGCTTGTACTTTCTACAAAAAGAAAAAGAAAAACCATTCCCCCACACACCCTATCCCTGCCTCTGTCAGAGGCTCTGGCATTTCCCGTGGGGGCCCCATGGGAGCCCTTATATAAGGACTACCACCAGTCCCTTCCTCCCTGGGCTCTGGAATTCTAATTTACCCTGTTGCCTTCTAACTCTATTATTTCATTCCTTTTCTACCAGGTAGTCCTATACACTTTTAGTGCCTTTCCTGCCTCCCAGAAAGCCACTTTTCAAACATATTCCTCTTCCTCTAAACACCGAACCTCCTCTTAACCCTTGCAATTGTAATCTTCCCTGTGCCACTTTCTGAAAAAATCTACTTTTATCTCTCTGTATGCATCGCACCACAACAGACAATGATCCACCATCTCATACGCCTCTTGTCTACACATCTTGCACTTTCCATTAGTACCTGTTGTCCACTTCTGTTTTCTCTTTTCTAGATTGATTACTTGTGCCCTACTTTGAAAAGAAGCATGGATTCCTTACCTCCACCCCAACATGCACTTTTCTTTGGCTTTTCTAATGCCTTGTATGCTTTAATGTACTTTTTTCACTGACTCCTCTTTTCCAGTCCTCTTTCCAACTCTCTGTAACAGTCTTACCTATGTACATATACTTCCCGATCATCTACCTCATCATATCCTTTTAATTCATGTCTCTCTGCTAACTTATCTATGTCTTTGACCCATCTTGTTTTTCCCTTGACTACCTCATTGTAAACTTTCTGCACCACCTGTCTTCACTTACTGCTTGTAGATACCCCCAGTACCTTAACTTTGCTTTAGCATTCCTGTCTGTGATTTTATTTCATCCTAACTCTCCTAGGACTGCTTCTTTTGCTGTACATGGTGGGGCTCCCAGTACCTATTTTCTCATCTCATTCTGTGCTTTCTCAATTCCCTAGATATCTCCCTCATTTACTGAAATCACATCTAAGCTTTATATCATTACTGGTATTGCAACTCTATCCCATAATACTTTTGCTGTGTACGCTCTTTTCAATCTGTTCAGTGCCATATCATTCCCTTCGTACCATTTACTTGCTGTTTAATCTTCTCTGTATGATACCTAAACATGCCTTCACACGTTGCGTTTATCTTTATGCCTAGGTATTCATATTAGTCAACCTCCCCAATTTCGATCAACTGTGCTCTACCTTGTAAAAATTTGGAATTGTTCAGTTCTCCATTTTTAGCTGCGCTGACTTGACAGTCAGCTGAGCTTTTGTGAGGGTCTGTTCTCTGTCCGTCCACAATTCACATTTTTGACTTCTCCAAAACTGTCAGCTAGATTCACTTCAAACTTGGTGGGGATGTGGCTTGGGTGGGTCTCTACCAAGTATGTTAAAGTGGTCACGCTCCATTGATATTTGGATTTTTTTATAAATTTTGTTTTTTTTTTGGGGGGGGGGCAAAATCTTTTTCGAGACTTCTCACCCAATTGCTTTGATATCACACAGGGACACTCCCAGACACTTGCAGTTCTTAATTTGTTCACCAGGTGGCACTGCAATTAAAAAAAATATATACATGATTTTTTTTGTGTGTGTTTTTGCTATTTTCGACATGTTCTCCAGAACCGTCATTCAGATTGAGCTGAAACTTGGTGGATATGTTCCTTATAGAAGGTCAAACAAAGCTGTTCATGAGGTGGCACTGCTGTGGATTCCAGATTTTTAACAATTTTTTCCAATTGGGGTACTTGTCAGTAAATGCAGCTTTCCTATTGATTAGTACGCAAGTCAATGGGCATTCTAATGCTAATTCATATTATTGACTTCTTCTCTGAAACCATTAGCCAGATTGACATCAAACTTGGTGTCAATGTACCTTGGGTGGGTCTCTAACAGGTTTGTTCAAATGGTCACACTCTAGTGAATTTTGGATATTTTATAAAATTTTGGTTCTTTTGGGGGGCAAATCTTAAAAAATCTTCTCCGAAACCACTCACCCAGTTGCTTTGATATCTCACAGGGACTCTTAGTTCAGAATTTGTTCACCAGGTAGCGCTGCAAATTTTTTCTAATTTTTTTCTATTTTTGACTTCTTTTCCAGGACCGTCACTCAAATTAAGCTGAAACTTGGTGGATATGTTCCTTGTGGAAGGTTCAAACAAAGTTGGTCACAAAGTGGCACTGCTGTGGATTTTTTTTTTTTTTTTTAGTTCAGGTACTTATCAGTAAATGCACCTTTTCTATTGCTTACTATGCTAGTCAATGGGCATTCTAATGGTAATTGACACTTGCGACATCTCTGAAGAAATTGTCTGTCAGATTCACTTCAAACTTAGTGGCAATATACTTTGGGTGGGTCTCTACTATGTTCGTTCAAATGGTCATGATCCAGTGATTTTGGATTTTTTTATTTTTTTCAAAAAATCTTTAAAAAAGTTTTAATAGGAAAGTTTAACATGGGGATTTCTTGTAATGATTATAACTTTAAAAGTAATTTTGGCCACATTAAATTCAAACTTGGTGGGGGTGTGCTTTGGATGGGTCTGTACCAAGTTTGTTCAAATGGTCACGTTCTACTGATTTTTTTATTTTTTAATAAAATTTTTGTTCCTTTTTTAGGCAAATCTTAAAAAATCTTCTCTGAAACCACTCACCCAATTGCTTTGATATCGCACAGGGACACTCCTGGGGACTCCTAGTTCTGAATTTGTTCACCAGGTGGCGCTGCAAATTATTTCTAATTTTTGTTTTGTTTTGCTATTTTTTGACTTCTTCTCCAGAACCATCACTCAGACTAAGCTGAAACTTTGTGAATATGTTCCTTGTGGAAGGGCTAAATAAAGATGTTCACTGTATGGCACTACTGTGGATTGCTGATTTTTAACCACTTTTTCAATTTGGGTACTTATCAGTCAATACAGCTTTCCTATTGATTACTTTGTAAGTCAATGAGCATTCTAATGCTAATTCATATTTTCAATTTCTTTTCCAAAACCTTTATCCAGAATGACTTCAAACTTAGTGGGAATGTACCTTTGGTGGGTTTCTACCAAGTTTGTTCATATGGTTACGCTCCATTGATTTTTTGATTTTTAATAAATTTTTTGTTCTCTTTTGGGACAAATCTTAAAAAATCTTGCTCTCCACAACTGCTCACCCAATTGCATTGATATTACGAAAGAACACCTGTGTGTTTTCCCAGTGAAAAATATTATTGAGATTGTAGATTCAAATTCCTCAACCAAAGACTTTTCATTCATGTACCAACCTGCCTATACTCCCATGAAAAAGGATAAACGTGGAGGTAAACAGCTTTCCTCAGCATGAGGCGCAAAAGTGGATTGAGCAAAAGGTTGACCCGGTTCATTTTTTTCATTCATTTTTTGAAAAAGTATAAAAAATAAAATCTATATGAAACTTAAACATGGAGATTTCTTGTAATGGAAACAACTTAGATGATATTGGCCAACCTGCTTAAATATACCCATGAAAAAAGATAAACGTGGAGGTAAACAGCTTTCTTCAGCATGAGGCGCAAAAGTGCATTGCGCAAAAGGTTGACTCGGTTCATTTTTTCATTCATTTTTTGAAAAAGTATAAAAAATAAAATTTATATGAAACTTAAACATGGAGATTTCTTGTAATGTAAAAAACTTAGATAATTTTTTGCCATATTTATGTCACACTTTGTAGAAATGTACCTTTGATAGGTCTTTACATATGTTATTTAAATGGTCATACTGCATTGATTTTTACATAAAGTTTGGGGTAATTTTGTTAAAATAAGCAGATGCATGTCAGCTGGGCACAGGATCATCATGATCCTCTTGTTAAAGGCTGCTACGAGTGGCCAATATTGGATCAGATGAAGGAAGTTCGGCCACAGGTGGCAGTACTACATCTGCACATGCGCATACTGCCAGAAATCCTTTTCACAACATCCTATTTGACAACAGTAATGTTCATCACTTTTACCCAGATTTGGGGTTCAATAAGAATTTTACATCAGGGTCATTTAAATTTATGTGCTTAACTTTTCCTACATGTATATATGTACACATGCATTGACAAGGTGAGCTTCAGTGTACGACATTCCTCACGCATGTAAAGTGTGTCCAATAGTACACACTCGCCAAATGCCAGAAATCCCTTCTGTTCACAGAGCATTTTCTTTTGCATGTAAGGGTTTCATGGTTAAAAAATGAAGTCCCATGAACTTGGAAATTTATCTTCACTTTGAGGCCAATTTCCTTTTTAAAGGAGACTTGTTCCTTTTGATTTAATATATTGCAGAAACTCAATGCAGATAATACATATGATAGCTTTGAGACCAGTGCTCATGCTCAGTAGAGCTGATTTAAATTCCCTGTATCCTAAAAACATGTTTTCAATAACCATTATGTCTTTGTTTCAGAACACTGATTTTGTATAATTTCTGTATTTTGTTTTGTACAGGTGCCAGCTACGTACCTAAGAACTTGTGGCCTGCGCACTAGTGCTGTTGCCTCCATAGCTCATGTGAGTATACATCTGCTGTCCTACATTTCAAACTAGAAGTTTGAGAGATTCCCACATGTATATTTGAATCGGGTGCTTCACTGGGTAATCTGGTGGTGGTGCTTTGTCAAGCTATACTATATTGCTATACAGGATGAGAGTTACATGGCTTAATTATGCATTTCCCAGTTAGGGGCACAGCTCTGCTTATGTTGGTCATTCGGTCAGTCAGTGGAGAAACTGTGGTTTCCGCACCATAACTCAAGAAGTTTTTAGCTTTGCTGATCTGAGGTCGCAGAGTTGATGTGACCACTCGTGTCCGTCCATGAACTTTTGCTTGTTAGTGCGACACCTTTCACAGTTTTCAAGTTCACCCAGGATAACTTTCAGGACTCACAAACTGAAATGGCTTTATTTGACAACTGTATAACATGGTTAGAACAAATTAGACAGAATGTTATTAGAGTTACCTAGAAATACATTGACAACAGTACAGTACACAAAAAAAACATTCAAATATATATATTGTCAGGATAACTCCAGTTAAGGAATGTGTGTGAAAGAAAATTTGTGTTGCATATACATCTTATTGCCTTTTTCTATAAGGTAAAAATTCTGTTGGAAGAATGACCCCAAGCTCAAATACAGTAATAGAGAAACAAAAGGGTTTCAAGTTTGGTCCTTTACAGTACTCCTGTAGTTACATGCATATGGAGTGAAAGTATTGATTAAAAAATGTTTAAATATTGAACCATCCCTAATGGATCCTCATGAAATGTGGTGGGATTATGGGAGAGGTCAACATCTAAGTAGGATGTATGTAAATCTAGGTGCCTTTCAATATTGGTGGCTTGCTAGACAGACCATTGTTCTGCGTGTCTGACTGCACCCCACTGATAAGTGGAGCGCCCTCAGGGTAACGATAGCGTAAATTAGTGTGTCTTAGCAGGCAACGATATTGGTGGCACCACCTACAATATATTTTAATTAATAATGTGTTTTCATATTGGCCCCCTTACAGATCCAAGGTCTGCTGGCCTCAGACCAATATGGCAAACCAAGTTTGTTCTTGAAAATGGACATACTCCAGTGGTTTTTTTTTTTTTTTTATGGATTTTTATTATGAACCAGACAGAGTAGTGGATTCGCTCCAATACTTAACTGCTCATGAAAACTTTTTGAAGCCCAGGTCAGATGAGCATGTGCTTGCTGATTTGTTGACCCGGACCTTCTAGTGTTTGCCCCACTGCCAAGATTATCTGAAGAGGGGGGCTGGTCACTTGAGGGCCCGGGTCAGTGGAGCAACGAGCACATGCTCTCTGTAGGCACTGAATTCACTGTGGGTAATACTTTATGGTTGCCCTCTGGCATACTTTTTATAATTTGATTTTTTTTTTTCACAGTTTTCCTTGAGGTTTTTATGAATGAATATTAAATACTTCTGTTACATGAACTTGCTTTCATTGGGTGTAAATTCTGTAAATATGGCCATATATCTCAGTGTAGGCCACTAATTTCCCCTATCTTGGGGGTTCAATAAAACTATCATTATTACATGTATATGACCATATTACATGTATAAGAACTCAAGGACTGGTACAGATTGGAGTTAAGCTGTATAGGAACATAATATTTCAAGATATTTAATACTTATGCACTGACTTCTTTACTGTTCACAGAGCCCTGTGATCTTCTCATATGTAAGTAAGAAGCTGTGTTGGCCTTGACCTTGAGACTTTTTTTTCTGCCACACCACCACATCATACACATTGTGTTTATGTCACTTGCCTTTTTAGTTGCATGTCAGATTTTACAGCTGAGCTCCTGTTTGACTGCATACTGTTAGTAGTTGCTTATGAGTGTAAATGATGTATACAGAATTATATCAAGGGCACTTTAATTGCATGAACTCATGAATGAATGCAACAGAGAAATCTGGCATTCTGGTCAGTAAAACAAAACTGCATACATAGGGTACCCATTCTAACTGTTGTAAACAGTGTAGTTTTCAAGCTGCCACTACTCTCTTGGTGGTACCTGTTCAGCTCGTTCTCGACTGAGATTGGTGCCACTTCTGATTCATGAAATCCCCCATACATGTACACATGTATGGAGCCACTGTGCACAATTGTTTCCTCACCTCCACTACCTAAAGAACTACAATTCCCCATTAAAGGTCTATAAGTTACATTATCTCATGTTTGGGTCGATTTCAGTACCATAACAGACTTTGATATATGCCATATCGGCTAGACCTTGGCAAAACACAGGAAGGGTGCTATATGCACAATGTTATAGAACTCTTCCGGGAGTACCTGTAACCGGAAGAGTTCTGTAACTAGACCGGAAATGATGTAGGCCTAGTTCAAAATGCAGGGTCTGCTAGGCCTACGTTGTCTTCAATGTTTTGCTTTAAATTTACCATGGTGTTATTTGAACTTAATCGACCCAAACATGAAATAAATAAATTATAGTATACTTTGTTGGCGATATGAAGTATATGGAGTTGCACAGGATACCATATACTTCATATCGCCACAAAGTATACTATAATCTATACATATGAAATAAGCTAAACTTAGCTAAATGAAAGAATTGGAAGTAACTGCAGATGTGCACACTCCTCCCCCCCCCCCCCCCCCCCGAGATACTATAGCATACACAATGTGTTTGTGATAATTATGTGCATTGCAGTACAATATTGTAACCATTCAAATGTGATTTGATTGTATGTATGCAGCAAAACATATGGGACCAATCTGTAAGTTTGATGTGTTGTTTGTGTGCCTCAAGTCATACTGGTCATTGCTTTCTCCTTTCTTTCTTTCTTTCTTTCTTTCTTTCTTTCTTTCTTTCTTTCTTTCTTTCTTTCTTTCTTTCTTTCTTTCTTTCTTTCTTTCTTTCTTTCTTTCTTTCTTTCTTTCTTTCTTTCTTTCTTTCTTTCTTTCTTTCTTTCTTTCTTTCTTTCTTTCTTTCTTTCTTTCTTTCTTTCCCTGGCAGCCTCCACAAGCAGTCACTACATCATATGTTGTGCATGTACATGTAGGCCCGTAGAACACTGTGAATGTGTGCCTTATTCATGATATTTATTATGCCATTCCCATATCTTACTTCCTGCATGAACCAAGCTCTGTATGATCTCTGCCTGTTCTGCTGCAGGATTTCCACACTGTGTTTGCAGTAAGGATAAGAGGACTGCACTGTCACCCTTCTCAGGGACTGGTCTAGGATTTTAAATTTTCTGGCCAAAACGAGACACACATGTAATGTCCACATTAAGAAATATTTTATTGTGCCTCTTTAATGATTCATCATAAAATATTTTCAACATTCTCAGCTTTTTTTAGCCTAATTGAAAAAACACGAACCTTTGGCTAATTGGCTATTGGTATGAGCTGTCATTGCCTTCTCACGAACTGATAGGCCAATCAGGTAATTAGTCATGAGCTCCTTGGTCCTTGGTACATGTATTAAGTGTGCCCTATTGCACTATAGTCTGTTACCATGGTAGCCAAAGAAGACCAATTAGAATTTGAGTCAATTTTTCAGCACCAAAAAAAGGAATTGTATAGCCAAAGTGCAGACAATGCAGAGTGAGAGTGTTCTCTTTAGCAGACAATCCTGTATGATTAGGGCTTGTAACAATGGCATATGTTGCCTGTAGGTGGCACTGGAGCTAACCTGGTATACCCCTGTGGCCGTATTCACAAAGATTTTTTTCTGATCCTAAACTTAATCCCAAAATCAATGTGGTTTGAGCCCTAAACTACTTAATCCTTGGCTCAATGTTTGATCAAAACTTCGAGGATTAGCCAATATATGCTCTTGGCAACAATATGAACTTAAGGATTTATAGGCTCATTTTATTAAATCAGTCTTAGTTAGATCCAGCGTTTAATCTTTCAATCCAGGATTAAAATCTGTATTAAATCAAGATTGATTTAATAAAATGGAAACTTTAATTCCAAAATTTCTATTACAGTGGAGAGCATAGATTAATTAATCCTGCAAGTTTAGATCAAACATTAGGCCAATGATTCAGTAGTTCAAAGCCCAAAGGCACACTGACTTTCATTTTAGGATTAAATTCAGGATCAGATTAAACTCTTTGTGAAACGGCCACTGGGGATAAACAAAACCAGTTTAACTAATTGGTTGAAAATGTCATGTGGCTGAGGAAGAAGGTACCGCCACCATGAAGAGTAGTGCATCTAGTATATGTAGCCTATTGTCTGGACTGTGTGCAGCACTTAAAATTTAAATTGGGTCACATTTACACTGGGCAAGTCACTTTGATCTAGGCCGCTCATTTGTATATTATGATCAGGTTTATTTTAGGCATTTTATGAAACCAATCAGCAATAATAAAAGGCTGTAATTTCAGTTTAACAGAAAACATTTTTGTATGCTTATGAACTTTCTTTTGCTTAAACTCACAAACAGCTGTTACCATGGTTACAACAAGTTAATGTCTAAAGTAAATGGACATGACATGTCCATCAGGTAAAACAAAAAGTCACAACCACCTTGGGTAGCTAGCTTGCTTCATTCATTGGCTGAATATGTCATGTGATGTAGGAAGGAGGTGCTGCCACCATGTAGATTAGTATGTATGCAAGTCATGCTGCAGCTTCTGCAAGGGCAGCTGCAGCATGACTTGCCAGGCAGTGCAAGAACCACTGACCAAGGCCTGTGACCATAGTATGGAATGAGTTAAAATATATACTGGTGAATTGTTTCAGTTTACGTAAAACCTAGCCTTAGACATATTAAACTTCCTCTTTGTTTATGCAAGTGTTGAAGTTCTTCTGCTAACTTTGACATGGTTCATGCCTGGATTATTGTGTATTTGCTCCTTCCAACAGAAGAGAGTGACTCTGACTGCAGTCACAGTGATGTCTATTAGTGTAGTTTTTAGTAAGTTTAGTGCCGCATGCTAGGCTTTCTGCTAAGTCATTCTTTGTGCTGAAAACAACTCCATGCAGTATTTCACAGAACTGTGTATTCTACATGTATGCTACTTTCAGAATGCTATGTGCTGTTTGAATGACACTTTGGTCATGTGATCTTAGTGTCGTGTGCTTTAACCCTTTCCTGCTTAAAGCAGCTGAAACAGGCCTTTGATCAAATGTCATCTGCTTCAGTGTTTTCAGTTAATTTCAACATTAATAAAAATCAATTTGACTGGGAATTGTAGATGAGACCTATCAAGATCACATGCCCCAGGTCAACAACTTTCCTTGGCATGGGTTGAGCACTTAAGTGCCTAAGACATGCCAACACACACATGTTGACTCAGTCTTAATTCTAGGGGGAAAGGGTTACAGCAAATAATCATTGAACAAAAGAAATTATTGTGAAATAAGTTTTACATGTACATGTGTACTGAATGTTGTGTCTTCTATTTGGAGCAAATAATAAATTTATTTGGGAAGCTCCTACTTACAGGTATGCATTCTGGAAGCTCTACATGAAAATCTGGTATCTGACATTAGAATTATGTTAGCACACTGAGCATCATGACAAGTTCATTTGAGAAGTATGTAAAGGGAGATTTTTCCAAACGTGTTCACATCCTCACGCTGTCATTTGCTGTTTCCTGATATATGTACAAGTTGTTAGTGAAAAACAATGTCTGCTGCTGCTGTGAAGGCATACATGGTGGACCAGATGGCAGTCTTCATGCCGCATCATTAATACTTGGTGTTATTTACCAATAGATATCACATGTGTACATGTCTAAATGTTTTACCTGGTATCTGTCTGTGCAGCCCAGTTCAGAACCAGTGTCAAAGCCAGTAGGGCGCCAAACAGTCACCCTCATCCCTGGAGACGGTGTGGGACCAGAGCTCACCCAATCTATCAAAGATATCTTCTCTGCTGCAGGTGTGCCTGTTGACTTTGAAGAATTATTTGTCAGGTAATTTGAAGTTTTTACATGCTACTGATATGAAAATCCTTTTATTTTGCAAAGTGTTTTTTGATGCAGGGTTGAAGTTATTGTGGTGGATTAACGCTGACAGAGACTAGCTGACCAGTTATGGTGTATCTAGTTTCTATTTTCATATTTTTGCTTTGACAAATAGTATTGATATCAGAAATTTATACAAATTAACTCCCTTTCCCTCAGAATGAAGTCTGAATCAACAGCTTTTGTTGGCACACTTTGAAAACTTTAAAAAAATGTCGAGCAGATCTGATAATATCTTATACATGTATCTTGTTAGATAAATATGTTCTGAATCTGAGATTTGCAACTTCCAGACAGTTTTGTCTAGTTTAAAAGGACAAGGGTTCATGCTATCAAAGAATGTGCAGGGATAAGCATGAAGAATTACCCAGATCAAGGAATTTTCAGTGAGATCATCACTTGCAGTAAGCAGCCTTTGTTTAAACATAAACTGCTAATATTATTGAAAATCAGAATGCAGTGTTTACAGCTATGTGTTATTGTTTGTTTGCAGTGAAGTACAGACCAAGCAGAGTGCAGACTTAGAAACAGTGACTGAGTCATTCTTACGTAATGGGGTAGGACTGAAGGGAATCATCTCCTCACCCACACACTTCCAGGGAGGTGTACTAGAGACACTCAACATGAAAATTAGGTAACAATCCCAAATTGTTGTCTTAGTGCTGCATTATTAGTTGTGCTTCTGGGCCCATTTTTTCCAAAAAACATTTGCTGAGTAGGTAATTATGTTGATGATGTCAATGACTCAAGGATGAGTGTGTGGTCAATCAGCAATGTGAAATGATCAGTGAGTAATTACTGATATGAAAAATTGTCCTGATTTTTTACAAAAATTTCAGTATCATGGATGAAAGTTTTCAGTTGTAAAATGGAATTCTGTTTTGAATGAAATTTTTGCTAAAGTATTTTAATCATTTTATGTTCTAAAACATGTAAATTTTGTAAGAATTGACGACTGAAAATTTTAAAATGGATGTTTTCTGTTTTGAAAAATTTGTTGGCTTTCAACCATGCAACTTTTCCATGCTGTCCCATGAAAATACAAGGAGTTTGTGTCATGATTAAGGTAACTTGTGAACATTATGCCTAGCCCCACATATAGCCTTTGATTTTTTCAAAACAGAAAAAAAAATTGTGATTTTGTAAAATTTTGACATTATGTCATGTAATCTTGGCTTCATTTGTTCCTTTTCGGACATGTTGAAAATGTACCAGAGAAATGTAGTACATGTACCAAAACTGCATAGTCTAATTGCTGTCCAGATTTAACCTCATCATGCCCTCCCACCTCTAACCCCCACCCCCTTCGAAGAAGGCTGGGCATGTAGCTTTGCTCATGTTGTTCGGTCGGTAGAGAGACTGTTGTCTCGACACCATAACTCAAGAACTTTTTGAGATAAGACTTTCATAGTTCCCAGGTATATTCTCCTATATAAGGGCTGGGTCAAATATGAAGGCGGTCTACCTTGACCCTATTTCCAAGGTCACAGATTTATTATTGTAAGTTTCGATTTCTGCACAATAACAAGAACATCTTTTATGATATTATCTGAATATTGCACAGGATCATAGTTCTTATCCAGGGGTGGGTCAGGTTTAAAGGTGGATGACCTTGACCTAAATTCCAAGGTCACAAGGCCACTTTAATCAACTTGGTTTCTGCATTGTAACTTAGAATTTAAGTTATAAATGACTTAAATATTGCACATGGTAATAGTCCTCAATTAGGGCTTGTTCCGCTTAGAAGATGGCTGACCTTGACCAAATTTAAGATAGTTGTAATACAACTATCTGATCCTGGTGTGAGTGCAACTGTAATCCATATGATCAGAGACACTTACACTGTCAATAACGTACTGGTTCCAAGAAATGCTGCTGCAGATTTGGATGTTGAATGCCTAGAATGTTGGTTTATGCAGAGAATCTTACATGGCTGAGAGTGAGTTACTATTTTTCTGTCACGAGAGATCATTGTTGGTGGAGAAAATTTTCCACAATAACAACAATCGGGAGGGAAAAAAGAAATGGTAACACACTCTCCAGCCATGTAAGATTTTGTTTATTCCATGTTCAATTGGGTATTCATCGCAAAAAATATGCCCCAGGCCTACTTTAAACACCGACCTGGTGTGCCGTGTTTTTTTTACTTTCGTTGCAGTTATTCCATGTCATGCGTGACGTATAATCAAACATTGCTCGCAAAGATTCGATTTTGCCTAAATGTCAATGCATCACATCACTGATGCAGGTGTAACAATGTTTAGGTCATGTGATCTACAGTGAGTTACTACTTTTAAATTCCACTCTAGAAACTGATAATTCACTTTTAAACATAGAATGAAATAGATGTTTAACAATGCAGAAATCTGTTCTCAATGCTGATCATTGAGTAACTGGACTATAGGGACTGAAAATTACACCACTGCCACCCCAGGTGGTAAATTTTAAACAATTGTTAGTGCAGCGTGATTTTGTTGTGAGAAATAGACATGAGGAAATGTATACTGAAAACTTTCATATCATGTTAAAAATCATGTTTTGATTAGTCCTATGATAAACATTTTTCTGTGTATACATACAATGTAGCTTAATCATTATTCAGGGTTTAGGGAGAGAAATTTGGATCAGTTTGTGATGTTTTAAATTTTTTCTTACAGACGGTCTCTAGATCTGTTTGCCAATGTGGTCCGTATTCGCAGTCTCCCAGGCTTTGCCACACGACACAACAATCTGGACTTTGTCATCATAAGGGAACAAACCGAGGGAGAGTACAGCTCTCTGGAACACGAAGTGAGTCACTAGTTAGCCTAGTACGCAGTATACTGTGTGATGGCCCACTTGGCCCACATTGTCATAACTCACAACAGTCATGTTTTATTGCACATATTCAGCATGAATTAAATGCAAATTACATTGTCCTGTTTGTTATGAAAGAGCTTTCATTCGTTAAAAGTGCTTACATTTCCTTTTTGAAGTCAGTGGTTTTTGCATTACCTGGCAATCATGTTGCCACTGCCACAGGGCAGCTGCAGCATGACTCCACAAAAAACAAAAACCACTGACCAAGACCTTAACCACCATACTGCAGGATCGTGTATATTCCTTGCCATATGATTTCCTGAAGAAAATTTTTGAGTTTTATTTTTGTGAATGGACGTGCAAAAGGAGGCGCAATATGAACAAAAGACGTACCAATGTGCTTTGGATTCTATCTAGCAAGATTTGTCCGCAGTTTTAATATTTAATAAGGAATTGAAGAATATAGAATTTGTTCATGTGTATTGGGGTATTTATTAGAACTGAAGAAATGCACATGAATGTCCAGCCAGTAAGGGATACTGAGACCATGTTAATATTCATTCAACTTCCAATGCACTCAAATTTGTGAAAGTTTAATATTTGCGATGTATATCTGCTTGCCAAAATTTGAGAATATTTATCTCTCACATAAATTTATGATAAAACTTTACAGTCGTACCTGCTATGTAAGACTGCCCCTTGTGCCAGACAAATGTGGTCATGTGTGGCAGGTGGTCTTTAATTGCAGGTAAATTGACAAAGAAGTGTCACTTCGATGTCTTGAAATGGGGGTCTTAAAAACTACCATTGTCTGTTTCAAAACCTGGCCTTTGGAGTAGGTACCACTGGAGTTGAAAGTAAGATTATAGCAACTATGGTGGCATTATAAGGAATCTATATATAATATGACCACCTTTCTGTAGGAGACTATAGCGTAACTTCAACAAGTTGGGGCTGTCTCATTTAAAGGTAACCAACAGAAAACAGACAGCTTTTAAGATGTGATGAATGGACTCTGCCTTTGGAGTGACATTTGAAGACTGTTTTTCAAGCATGATAGCAACCATTCCATGAAGTTTTTTGGGGTTTTTTTGGTATTCATATTTTAATTATATCAGTTTCTTCTTCATCTGAAAAGTGTCTTTACTGAAAGCATTTAGGATCATAAGGAATATTAAAATATCAGTGCTTTTCCAAACAGAGTGTATGGAATTGTATGATTAGAATGGATGGACCTGCCAGAAATAGAAAGTATGTTTGTTTTGCATACACAGAGTGTCAAAGGAGTGGTGGAAAGTCTCAAAATCATCACGAGAGAGAAGTCTAGGAGGATCGCCAAGTTTGCCTTTGACTACGCTACCAAGCATGGCCGCAGTAAGGTCACAGCAGTCCACAAGGCTAACATCATGTGTGTATTATAGTTAAAAGTTTGTTTTAACCCCTCTACCTAAAGCTTAAGTTTAAATAACTAGAAAATGTTGAGAACTGCCACATGATGGCCACATCTTGACAACAATGGAAGGCCAACATGGGTTCTTCTTTGAAGCAAATTCTTAACAGGATAATCAGGTTCACAATTTAAGAAAAAACAAAAAAACAACAGCATGGTGTATGTACATCCACAGTATATAGCATTGATCAGCATTGTGTATGTACATCCACAGTACATAATACTGATCAGCATGGTGTATGTACATCCACAGTACATAGCATTGATCAGCAGAGTGTATATACATCCACAGTACATAGCATTGATCAGCACTGCGTATGTACATCCACAGTACATAATACTGATCAGCATGGTGTATGTACATCCACAGTACATAGCATTGATCAGCAGAGTGTATATACATCCACAGTACATAGCATTGATCAGCACTGCGTATGTACATCCACAGTACATAATACTGATCAGCATGGTGTATGTACATCTACAGTACATAATACTGATCAGCATGGTGTATGTACATCTACAGTACATAATACTGATCAGCATGGTGTATGTATATCTACAGTACATAATACTGATCAGCATGGTGTATGTATATCTACAGTACATAATACTGATCAGCATGGTGTATGTACACCCACAGTACATAATACTGATCAGCATGGTGTATGTATATCTACAGTACATAATACTGATCAGCATGGTGTATGTATATCTACAGTACATAATACTGATCAGCATGGTGTATGTACACCCACAGTACATAATACTGATCAGCATGGTGTATGTATATCTACAGTACATAATACTGATCAGCATGGTGTATGTATATCTACAGTACATAATACTGATCAGCATGGTGTATGTATATCTACAGTACATAATACTGATCAGCATGGTGTATGTACACCCACAGTACATAATACTGATCAGCATGGTGTATGTACATCTACAGTACATAATACTGATCAGCATGGTGTATGTATATCTACAGTACATAGTATTGGTCATGTTCAGACTGACAATCATTTTCTGGAACATAATGTGCTTGTTTTTCAAGTCGTTTAGTTATATCCCTTCCTCCTGCCTACCTCTACTGAAAGAGGGGCATGTTTTCCTGTGTCTGTCCATCCGTCATGCTTCTATAATACCACACACGCATCTATACCCCTTGTTGTGAATAGTACAAGTGCCTGTATCAAGTGATACAGCTCCTTTTTGTGAAAACAGCCCATAAACTGAAAATTACTTGTTGTCCCCTGCCACCAAAGGTGGCATGGGGGACATAGAGTTAGTGAGGATAGGGGGCCTGCCGTCCGTCCGTCCGTACTTCCGTCCGTGCGTCCATCCAGGAGCATATCTTTAGAACCCTAAGATATAGAATAATGAAATTTATACC
Organism: Hermodice carunculata; assembly: GCA_964020975.1. Classification (NCBI taxonomy): domain Eukaryota; kingdom Metazoa; phylum Annelida; class Polychaeta; order Eunicida; family Amphinomidae; genus Hermodice; species Hermodice carunculata. Next base: position 95,438,452 of record OZ026616.1, on the reverse strand, counting down.
AGAGATGCATCATACCATGTGCACTGTGTATTGTTTTTGACCTTGACATATTTTCAAGGTCACAGAGCCCAAGAACATATCCATTTTCGTGTAGAGCCTAAGAACATATCCATTTACGTGTGTCTGGCAGCATATCGCTAGAACCCTTAGAGATGGAATAATGAAATTTATACCTGAGATGCATCATACCAAGGACATGTGTGCCATGTATTGTTTTTGACCTTGACCTATTTTCAGGGTCACAGGGCCCAAGAACATATTAATTTTCCGTGCATCCAGACATTCTTTTTTATGGTATAGCTTAATTCTGTATTCTCATGCTTTGAATGCTTGCTTGTAGTGGCACCTACGGTGGCATAGGGGGACATACAGTTAGTGACGATAGGGGCCTGCTGTCCGTCCGTGCATCTGTCTGTCCGTGCGTCCGTGCGGGAGCATAAGATATAGAATAATGAAATTTATACCAGAGGTGCATCATACCATGGGCATGTGCATTATGCCTAGGTCTTGCATCCTTTCAACAAGTGCAACCACTTTTGCAACTGTTTGCCCCACTTGATGTTATATTGTACAGGCCCTATGTGTGGCATTAAAAAATACTGGGGGGGGGGGGGGGGCGTATATCCTTTGGATCACTGTGCACTTGTTCAACAATACATTGATAAAGCTCAACAATTCTATGTGGGCTATTTTGACAAATTATTAATAGCAGTAGCAGTAGATACATTTTTGTTGCCACCTGTTTTGGCCACTCTCTGTGGGGTCAGGTGTATACTCTAAAAATGGCTCATCAGATTTCGTGTATGTTTACTTAGTGATAAACATTCAAAGGCTGCTGCAGGCCCGGGGGGGGGGGGGGGGGCTACTCCCTATACAGAGCGTAATGGAGATGTGCCGCTCTGAAGGGTGCCTTTTCGCCTGTACTTTCCCTAACAAAGGTATCGATTTTCCCAAGATTTCCCTAACAAAGGTCCATAAATTTTTCTGAGACCCCTAACCAAGGTCACTGATAAAATCAAAGGGCCCTAATCAAGACCAGACGATATTTGCTCCAGCCCGGTGAACAGGGCGCATGCTGTGAAAGTGATTGACGCAGTCCTAATGAAGATCCATTATTTGGTAGGATGGGAGCCCTAATGAAGGGTCATTCTGAAAAAAACTTGAGCTGCACACCCCCACCTAAAAAAGTAGGGAGTGCCCCCCCCCCCTCCCGGGCTGCAGGAAGGAGGCCACTGTGGCCTTTTAATGTTTGCCAATTTTCATTCTTTCATCTTCTGCTTGTGTGTCTTCCACTTGAATGTAAAGTAAAATCAGTACAATATAAGAGAACTCAAACCATACTCCTTCTGAAAGGAGAAAGGTACAGACAATAATATATCACACCTCAGGCTCATTATGGGTTACAAAATAAACATATAATACAACAGATACAAATAAAAAATATATTACAAGCTCAGGTTTACATTTTATAGATAAAACATGTATACACATGTACTTTGTTAATAAAGTTTTGTTTTGACTGGCACTGGGATAAACCAAGAAAGCCAGAATAACCAACTTAGTTCCATTGGGGACCATGGCAAAATTAAATGGAATTACATGTAAAAAAGTTTTAGAGGTCATAATTTGTAGATATTGAAATAAAATGTAACATCTGCGTATCATTTACCTTTCATTGATGGAGCTGTGTACTTACACTTACAGGAAGCTCGGAGATGGGCTCTTCCTAGAATGCTGTGGAGAGGTCGCAGCCCTGTACCCAAAGATTCAATTTGAGAACATGATCATTGACAACTGCTGTATGCAGGTGGGTCTTTGGGCAAGTGGACCGAGAATGAGGCACCTTTTGCAACTTGTCTCCTAGAATTTTGTGTTTAATAAAGATCAGTGAGGAAAAATAAAATTCTCTGTCTGATTGTAGAATTTAATTGCATCAGAAGTTATTGCTATAAATACATATTTTATATTCCTTCCTAAAATTTGTTTAAAGGTTAATCGTGTTATTTCTGATCATGTGACCTTTGTGTTTTTCAGTTGGTCTCCAACCCACACCAGTTTGATGTTATGGTAATGCCTAATCTCTATGGTAACATCGTAGACAATTTGGCAGCAGGTTTGGTAGGGGGTGCCGGTGTTGTACCTGGAGAGAGCTTTAGCCACAATGTAGCCGTCTTTGAGCCAGTAAGACTTTTTTTTTTTTTTCAGGCATATGCTGGTACGAATCTTGGATTCAATAAAAATAATATGCACCCTTTTCCACAGCCCTTGTTTCTTAATATGATTGTATGAGTACTATTTTAATGGGAATATTCTCACAATTCATTTAAGATCATCAAGTGCTTTTGAAGCAAAGTCCAGTTTGTGTCAAACCTGTTGTATAATACATATTTCTATGCATGTACATATACATGACCAGTGAAACCGGTCTTTAAAAAGCACCCCTTTGGGTGACCAAAATGTGGTCTTTCAAGACAGGTGTTCATTCACAGGAGGTATAAATCAGATGAAAAGTACCCAGCAAAGAATCGTGGAAATGTGGTCTTCTAAGACAGGTGGTCTGTGAAGACAGGTTTCACTGTGCAGTAATTCCCATCTTGAGAGACCACCTTTTCAAAATTCTTGACTTGCTACACTTCCTTTAATTTTGACCTTCTATGAGATCAGCTGTATCAAGGTAGCACAATCTGGTCTTTCCAGGGGATGTTTATAAAGTGGTTTCACTGTTTTGTGATGAACTATGTTTTGGAGAAAGTTGAAAAAAAAAAGGTTTACATGTATGTAAAAGTTTTCCTGTATGCATTTTATGGCAATTTAGTCTTGCATCGATGAAATAAAGTCATTCTGTCTGTGTAGATGTGTTCTTTTGAGGAAAAGGGCATAAGATTATCTTCTTGACACATTCTTGACAGGGTGCCAGACATTCTTTCCCAACTGCTGTGGGCCGAAATGTGGCTAATCCAACAGCCATGTTGCTGTGTGCATGTAACATGCTAAAACACATGAACCTGGAGTTCCATGGTACACAGATTCAGCAGGCAGTTGAGAAGGTCATCAAGGCAGGCAAGGTACGACCTTGACCCTTATCATCTTTGACCCTGATATACTCGCATGCAAGTGACTGAAATGTTGGTGCAGAGCACACATATTGGAATACTGGTAATCAGACGGTGAAATTTCTGTGAAATGGATAAAAGCTCATCCCCAGGACTTTCACTGTCCTTGGTTGTCGAGGGGAACAAGATAACTTGTGATTTGAGTTGCAAGCACCAGCACTATTTTAATGAATTACAGGTTTTGTGTGCATGAGTATATTGGAATTAAAATATACCGTAACAAAATTAGCTTTCATCTGGAACAAAAAGGCTTCTTCCTGAACTCTCTTGATTCAATCAGACATGTAGGCTTTCCTGCAGGTGGCCACAGCGATAGCGGATGTTTACATCCTTAGCTGGGTCATCCTGACTATGTATTTGCATATATATATCCTGAAATTTTGGTAAAATCAATTTTGTACACTTCTTTCTTTTGTATTACGTAATACCATATATCTGACATTTGTATCTGCTGATCTTATGTATATGTATGTATATGTCTAATAAATAGATGTGAATCCTGAATCCTGTTTGAAAGATATTTGTAGAGATTTGTTACTTCAAAACACTCATTCATTCCTTTTTATTTTATCCACAGGTTCGTACAAAAGACATGGGAGGCTATTCCTTGACCAGTGACTTCACAGGAGCTGTCATCAAGAGCCTCAATAGTTGAGTGCCTTGCTGGAGCCTGGCCACACCTCCTCAGGGAGAATGGGGCACAGTGATCATCATGTTCAGTTCACATTTAAGTTCTTTTTAGATTGTTTATTATTTTGTTGGTGCTTTGAAAGTTCAATGTGTGATTGTATAAAGTTAGGTGATTGTATCTGAGTATATAGAACATTGAATAGTTAAAATTAAAGCCAAATGATTCAAATGAGAAACATAAGAGTCCCACTGCGAATTATGATAATCAGTCATACATTGCACTGTATATTGTGTCATACATTGCACTGTGTATCATGTCATGTATGTCACTGTGTATTGTGTCATACATTGCACTGTGTATTGTGTCATACATTGCACTGTGCATTGTGTCATACATTGCACTGTGCATTGTGTCATACATTGCACTGTATATTGTCATACATTGCACTGTATGTTGTGTCATACATTGCACTGTATATTGTGTCATACATTGCACTGTGTATTGTGTCATGTATGTCACTGTGTATTGTGTCATACATTGCACTGTATATTGTGTCATACATTGCACTGTGCATTGTCATACATTGCACTGTGTATTGTGTCATACATTGCACTGTATATTGTGTCATACATTGCACTGTACATTGTCATACATTGCACTGTATGTTGTGTCATACATTGCACTATATATTGTGTAATACATGGCACTGTGTATTGTGCCATACATTGCACTGTATATTGTGTGCTGTAGTTTCAGGGACTAGACTTTCACAACAAAAAGGACATTTGTTGGTGTCTTTTGTCACTTGAGAATGGACACCGTATTGTTCCATCAAAACAGCTGCTTATCCCCTGTGGTGCTGAATTATGTACATATTGTACTTATATATAATTTATATGTACTTATATATAATTTATATGTACTTATATATAATTTATATGTACTTATATATAATTTATATGTACTTGTATCTTCAGATGCTATATATAATTTATATGTACTTATATATAATTTATATGTACTTATATATAATTTATATGTACTTATATATAATTTATATGTACTTATATATAATTTATATGTACTTGTATCTTCAGATGCTCCTCAAAAAATGTGGATTTAACTCATACATTCATGAAATTGTTGAATATGTAACTGCCAACCAAAAGAGATTAATTTTTGTAATGGTTTACTTTGGCTATGTACATAAATGCCTCTCCAGTAGTTCCAATTAATTGGTTGTCAGTTGAAAGTAAACAAGGTGAAAAACATAGATGTAATTTAAAGTAATATTTTGTAAATACTGCATGTTGAATATGGACATACATCCATACATACTGTGTACAAGTACTTATTATGCACAAGCAGTTGCCTTGGACACCAGATGTGTCTACATCTTTAAATTGCTTCTTTAAACTGCAGTGTATTTTGGCACAAGTGTCGAGGCCTTGCCCTGAGCCAATCCTAGGTGAGCTGCTAATAGTTCACCTCAATTTATCTTGTGGTAGCTCTCTGCATAGTTGTACATATATCTGATATAAGTTTATTGCTAAATCTCTAAATATGCAGGTGCACTGCCAAGAACTTCTCAAAAAATGTTTCACGTGTGTGTGGATGGGAGAGCAAACAGTTGTTGTCTCGACATGACAAGGCCTGAGTATCTGTTCTGCGCACTCAGTAATTTGGTCCCATAAATTCTCTTCCAATGTGACAACTATATACTGCAGGCCAGTCATATGTAACATCCTTATTGGTCTAAAACAATAAAGTTTTGCCATTATCCTGTAATAGTTTTCCGTTTTTATTTTGTTATACCTGTTAGGGAAAATTGTCATACAACAGTAGCTCTATGTATGTTGAAATTGTCATACAACAATAGATCTATGTTGAATTTACTTGCTTTCAGTTTAGGTTTTTGGCATTTGTATGCACCAAAAGCTCCACAGTCCTAGATCTCAAGTCCACGAGTCACCATGTAACTGGTTGGTAAAATAAGTTGCCCCTTAAAAAAACCAAACAAACAAAAACTTATTTTAAGGGACATGATTGCTAAACATGTAAAAAGCCCGAAAATGAACTAAGAACCTAAAGTTACATGACATTAACATGTAAATATAAAAGGAAAATTTGGGAGCTAAAAGCCAAAATCCAGGTTTCATCCTGAAGAATCGCATCCCAGTAAGTTGTCACTTAATTGTTTGGTAAAAGGTAAAATAAGTTTCCACATAATTGTTTGGTAAAATAAATTGACATGTAATTAGTAAAAGAGTGGGGGGGTATAGACTTGAAACTACCAATGTTGTTAATGGATTACATGTGAACCTTTCAAGCTGAAGCAAACCAATTTCTATTACAACACAAGAAATATGTCTAATGGGTTGAGAATTTTCAGCAACTCACAGTTCTCGGTGAATTTTGTTCAGAATATACTGGTTTATTTCTTTGTCGAGTATCAAAATTCTGTAGTTTTGATCATTTTGTTGAGAAGTATTCTGGCCCGCATGCACAATATGGACATCAATGTATATAAAGGAGTCAAATTTCATTTGGAGACCTTGATGTTTATCTTGCAAGATTACTTGGCTCATTACTCTTGCCTGGACCTGCATATTTTTTTGTAAGTTTGACAGATTCTCGGTGTGTGACAGTTGACAACACTTCAATAGCACAGGACGAAGCTCTCCATGGTTCTAGTTCATCACACTTTTATATTGTTGACAAATAAGGTGTTAATAATCTTTCAAAGAGCCAATAATTATTGATGTAAACACAAGAACACTGAGCATCCTTAGTTGAATTTTTCCACAGCTTGCCTTAACTTCACAGAAAGCGTCTACCCAGTAAAATGTTTAAGAAAGGCTAATGCTCACCATTTATGGAAAAAAAACAAATACAGTTGCACTTTTGCTCATGATGCCTCCAACTTAAAATATGTCTTTGTTATCTATTAATGTTTGTAACACAACAGTTTCTGTGACTGATCATGTAGTCTTGATCTGTGATGTCATTGATGGTTGAGATCAATGTCACTTGACCCCACTTAATTACATGCTTCTAACCTGTTCTCTCTATATGCAACATGAATGTGTCTGTCACAGGTTCATGGACTACACAGTTAAATCTCGACTTACTGAAACTATAATGTCTATACAGGTTACATTATCATAGAAAAAGCAATTAACCCTTAAAGTACTGATTTAAGATTGAGTCAACAGCTTTCCTTGGGACACTGCGTGCAAAGTGTCCTGAGGAAAGCTGTTGACTAAGACTACTTTTTGCTTTAGACTAGACGTGCTGGTATTTGAATGAAAGGTATCTTTATGAGGAATTTGAATCTTTTAACCATTATATGTTTAATGGTAACAAGAAAACAACTGTAGCAGTGATTAGCACTTTCAGGGTTAATTCTGAGGTCCATCAGTTGTCAATACCATAAATGACCTGTCTGTGCTAAAGTATGTGCAGTGTAAATCTGACTTGTTTTCTGCTTCTCTGACATGGGGACATAGTGCCATGAGTCTGAAGCATCAGTTTGCTAACATTTCAGTATTTTGCATTAGTGGGCATCCTTTCACATCAGATAGTTAACTGTTCAAGTAGGAACATTGGAACAAAATATAATTTATTAATTTGAATTAATGTGAATGTTTTTAATCACTGGCGACTCTCCGTTACATTGATTTAAGCATATTTAATTTTGTCCAAACACAGAATTCGTAAGATAATTTGGTAATTAGGAAGCGTGCAATGGCTGTTTAGATCCCTATTGCAGAAAAGGAACAACAACACAGGACAGACTTGATACACAGAAACAAAAAGAGAAGACATAGACACCAACCTGATGGATAGTATGCCCATGATAGGAATGAATAAAGTGCCAGTATATTACCAAGTCCTATCAGCTATATGGGTTTGTAGAGCAATCCCTATTTACACAATAGAAAGGGAATTAAATGGGTAAAATGCTTGGGTGAGCAGACTCCAGTGCCACACCCAATGGCCCAGGGTCCCAGAGCACAGGCCAACTCCTCAGCCAAGGACAATGAATGCTGACAACATCTCCTTTATTATAGATGATAAAAAAACTGTATTTTATGCGCAATATTTAAATGCCTGTGAGGTGCTCATATCACTGATGAGCTGTTACACCAATGAGTTGTTTTATAACCAGGCTCAGACTGAAGATTGTAATTATAAGCAACAGTCATCTGAATTTGTTTAAGTTTGCTGCATTCAGTATAAGTCGATGTGCAGGTTTAGTCATCCAAGTACACATACTCTAAACCTGGGGTAGCCTAGACCTGAACACCTGTGGATACCCAGCATAAATTAACAAGACGGATGTGTGAACAGCTTATCCTCAGCTGACCTTCACATTAAACCCATAATATGCCCCACTCTGGTCTTGGGGATGAGGATTTTGGAAAAGCAGTGAAAAAAAGTGACTTTTCCAATTTTCATCCCTGAATTTAAGTGATGGTTTTATAGCAGAAGTCGAAAAAAGTGTAAACACAAAAAAATGCAAAAATTTCAATGCCACCTGTTGAAGAAAATAAGGTCTGGGGTCCCCCGAAAAGTCCCTATGCAATTCCAAAGCAGTTTGCTTTGCAGTTTCAGACATGTTTTGAGATTTTACCAAAACATTCATGAAAAAAATCAATGCAGTGTAACCATTTGAACAAGCTTGGTGGAGACCCATCCAAGGTACATCCCAATCAAGTTTGAGTGAATCTGGTTGATGGTTTTGGAGAAGTTGAAAAATTAATGCAAATGTTTGTTTTCTTTGTTGTTTGATTCATTTATCTTACATATTCCGTTATCTGACGCATTTCTATGGCAACAGGTGGTGCCATTATACTGGGTTTTCACTGTATTAAATGCATCAACTTTTGCCTTTTGGTACTTCACATTCCACTAAGCTTATGGCTCGATGAAAATTCCAAAGTCCAATTGACCTTGACCTTTAGAGGTCACATGTAAATTACAAAAGTGTACTGTTACAATACCTGCAAGTTAAGCCCAACATGAACCAAATCAGATGAAAATTGGCCAAGTTATGGCAAGATGTAACTTTTAAAGATCCAAATGACCTTGACCTTTAGAGGTTACGAGTTACCAAAATGTGCAGTGTAGCAATATGTACAATTTGAGTAGAGCATGATTTGAATTGAATGGAAGTTGGCCGGGTTTTGACTGGTAAAATTTCAAAGGTTTAAACGACCTTGACCTTTGACCTTTAGAGTTAATATGTACATTATATAAATGTATGGGTTACAATATCCTTTTTTAAGCCCAACACAAACCAAATCAGATGAAAATTAATCGACTTATGGTTAGATGAAAACTTCAAAGGGCCAAATAACTTTGACCTTTACAGGTCACATGTAAATTACAAAAATATGCAGAGCTACAATATCTACAATTTGAGCCCAACATGACCAAAATTGGATAAAAATTGACCGAGTTAAGGTTAGATGAAAATTTCAGAGGTGCAAATGACCTTGACCTTTGACCTTTAAAGATTACATGTAAATTAAAAAAATTTGAGTGTTGCAATACCTATAATTTGGGTCCAACATGACTAAAATTGAATAGAAATTGACAGCTATGGCTGGATGAAAATTTCAAAGGTACAAATGACCTTGACATTCGACCTTTAGAAGTCGTAAATTATAAAAAATGTGCAGTGTTACAATAGCTACAATTTGAGCCCAACATGATCAAAATTTAATAAAAATTGACTGACTAATGGGTAGATGAATAGTTTAAATGGCAAAATGATCTTGGACCTATGGAGGTCACATGTAAACTACAAAAATGTAGAGTGTTACAAACATACTTTTCCTGTTCTTTCTTTCTATCTTTCTTTTTCAGTCTTTCTGTACAGGTAAATTTGTCTGACATTTCATTTGAAAACTATTATAAATAGAAACTCCAAAGTGAGCATGATTATACTGCCATACCTGAAGTCGCGAGTTTTTGTAAAGGTGTTCAATGCTTTCAAAAATTATACGAATTAGGGCCATTTGAAATTTTTATCTAGCCATAACTTGGTTACTTTTCATCTAATTTCAGTCATGTCAGGCTAAAAATGTAGGTATTGCAACACTGTACATTTTTATAATTTACTTGTGACATCTAAAGGTCAAGGTCATTTGGACTTTGAAATTTTCATCTAGCCATCACTTTGGTCAAATTTCATCATGTTGGACTCCAATTGTAGGCATTGGAACACTCCACATTTTTGTAATTTACATGTGACCTCTAAAGGTCAATGTCATTTTGCCACTTGAAATTTTCTTCTAGCTATAACTTTGTCAATTTTTATCCAATTTTGATAATGTTGGGCTCAAATTGTAGATATTGTAACACTGCATATTTTTTAATTTACCTGTGACTTCTAAAGGTCAAAAGTCCAAGTTATTTGGCCCTTTGAAATTTTCATCAAGCCATAACTTGGTTTTCATCTGACGTGGTTCATATTGGACTTTTAAAAAAGGGATATTGTAACACAGGACATTTTTGTAATGTACAGTGACCTCTAAAAGTCAAAGGTCAAAGTCATTTGGACTTTTGAAACCTTCATCCAGTCTTAGCTCAGCCAATTTCCATCCAATTCTAATCATGTTCTACTCAAATTGTAGGTATTGCAACACTGCACATTTTTAAACTAACATATGACCTCTAAAGGTCAAAGATGAAGGTAATTTGGCCCTTTGAAAGTTTCATCTTGCCATAAATTTGTCAATTTTCATCTGATTTGGTTCATGTTGGGCTTAAATTGTAGGTACATGTATTGTAACAGATTAATGTACATTTTTGTAATTTACATGTGAACTCAAAAGGTCAAAGGTTTTCATCTAGCCATAAGCTTAATGGGATGTGAAGTAGCAAAAGGTAAAGCTGTAGCATTTAATATTTACAACTTCAGAAGACGCAAAGAAAGATTTGCCTTGAAGCAAATCTTATTTTCTAGTTTTAAAACGTTTTTGCATAGCAGCATACCCTTGACCACATGCAGGGCTTCATATTATTTGGACCTTTGCAAGTGACAGCAAAACTAGACTCAGCCAGGCAGGCCTGGTGTGCACAACCTGAACAGTTGCTCATCCAACTAATTGTTGACGGGTTCTCACTTCTTGATTACCCACACATTGCCCTTCAGCCAAATAGAACTGCAAGAGCAGCTGTCAAATTAATTACTTACAACAAATATTTTGGAAACATTGGGCCATGAGTATGCCTGCGAAGTGCATTCTACATACATCTTGGAAGAATCCCAAGTTTGTGATTTCTCCAAGCATATATGTTCTTGTGCACACACTGACTGGATCAGAAACAGAAAGTGTAACAAAACCAAGAAGTGTGAATGATATTTTATTACTGGACGGTGACAGCTGTTTATACTTAAGTACACAAACTGTTTGCATTATGCTCCAAAATGTAGTTGATAACCAAAAACAGATAAAGCTTCAAAGAAACTACAATCACTGCATTCAGTTTCTTTGTCAAAATGCTGATACCAGTTTTGATCCATCTCTCTAAAAAAAACATGGCCCCTTGTAACTGCTGCCAGTGACATTAGGCAGGGGTCATGTCCAATTATCACATACACACCAGGCATACATTAGTAACGGCACATTTACAATTGGCTGCAGTACATTGTACACGTATGTATTTTTTTTTTAAATTTTGGATATTTAGAACTTAACTACATATATATGTAGTTTGATCAGTTTCTGGTGTACTACTTTACATTTCTACCCATAAATTATATATTATCAAACTTGTTCACATTGCTTTTTCTAAATCAAAGCAGCAGCAACCAATGAACATTTTTGTCATCATTTAGCAGAGATAATTGTGTCATTTTTCAGGTACAGGTTGAACATCCAACAGACATTTTAAATTGCTACCATCATACAGGATACATGTACCAATAACTGCCTGGCTTTACATATGTACAACTCCATCTTTAAATTTCAACTGAATAACGATAATCTTTTTAAGGATTTCAAAAGTTACTGGCAAAAACTTGACATGATATGAACATTTTCACATTAACTTATCATTATACTTTCATGAACTTATTCCACACTGGTCCCTGACTTTTCCATGTCTGTTTAGATTTTACTGCACAGACTTCACCATTCTTCAAAAAAGAAGAAAAAAAAAATTTCATTCATGCACACACATGCCTGGTCTTTAGACGCCCCTTTTGCACTGCCTAGCAAGTAATGACACTGCAGCAGGAGTTGCCAGGCAATGAAAAACCACTGACCAAAGCAATTAATTTCCATATTAGTGTGGAATGAGTTATTTACAACTCCCAAAAGAGACCATGGCATATGCAGTACATATGTATCTCCCCTCTCAAAAAAGTCAAGATATTAAAAAAAAAGAATAAGATTTAAACAAAATACATTTAACAACGGCACACTTGATACAATTTCATCACAGATATTTTTTCTGTAAGTTCAAAAGTTATAGCAGTCTGAACTGAATAAGGACCTTTCAAAAAAACACACACACTTGGACCTACGTACCTACTGCAACACACACTGTGACTGGACTTGTCACCTCTTCATTCTTTTACTACAGCAGCAAAAACAAAAATGTTGACTGGGTTATTTTTGTAAGACTTGCATGATGAACTAAAAAGTAAAGGATTTACTTTCCCTCACTCAAGGCTATGTTTCATTATCTCATGTACTTGGTACATATACACTACAAAGTGACAGGAGTGGACCTTAAAGTTCTTCAGTGCTGTTCTTTGTATGCTGTGCAATATGTTGTGTTGTATTCAGGAATGTTACCAGTGTGAACGAGAAAATGCTGAAATTGACCCACCCTGTGTTAGGACCACTCTGTACTTATGGCAATTTTGTGCCTTTCATGCACAGCCTGGCCTCTTTTTAATTTCAGAATTTGTTTTTAAAATCCTGAACTCACAAAAAAAATTTCTGGGGATGTACAGCCCTGTGTATTGGCTATGCACTACTTTTTTTTCTGGTGTCTGGGAAATGTTAATCACTAAAATTTTTGTATTTGTGTACCTGTTGGTCCCACCTAAATTTCTGAGTAACTTGAACTGGCTGCTTGCAATTAGTCTTATTTCAACTCTCTTCAACATCAACCGCAAGTTTTCTTAAGCAAGTACATTCAGCCCAAATTCACTTACAATTACAGATTTATATTCCTCAAGAGATTTCTTTCTCACATACCCAGATTACTGGCATTTGTGTTTGCACTGCCAAGCCATAAAGGCAATGCAAAAACCACTGCACAAGGCTTTTGCCAACTCAGTATGGAGTTAAATTATTTTTATCTTCCAATTTTTCCTGACTTTGACCTGGTACATTTACACACTGCAACCATCAGCACATGTTGCTCACCCTCCTAGTCTGCTACATTCTCCTTGACTTGGCCACCACACATACAACACCACTGAAGACACTGAGAATGGCCACAACAGCACAGTTGATTCTAATTTAGTATTTTTAACTTTTTTATACATATATGTTTTGGGTTTTTTTTCATGTTAGAATCGGACCGCATAATATTGATGCACCAAGAAATTTGTCAACACACTGAAGCAAACATACATCTGTACATATAAAACCATGCAACTTTGAAAACATTTGTTCCTGGCATGAGAATCTTTCGGATAATATATTTAGCTAAGTTTTTTAAATCCACCCCACATACTACCAAGTTTGTCTTACAAATTTGAGATCCCCCCCCCCCCCCCCCCCCGGGATGAAGCTACAGTTTCTTTTTCTGACACACATAAAGACTTTTACTGCTGTAAGCCTAAGGCACCTCTCTGTAGTCAACTGCTGGTAAAAGATCACAAGTTTCCTGCCATTCCCATTGGTCCTCTATCACAACTAAATATCTGATCAACCAATCAAAATCATTTGTTGAACCATCCATTTGGGAGCGCAGCTGGGTCGAGTTGTAAGCATGTTGACTTGTAAGCAGCCAACGTGTGACAATATTTGTGGTAATTACAGATTCCTATGGCTAAATGAGAAAAATAATTCTGTACTGCCATTGCACCAGTAGTGTGTTTGTAGCTTGCCTGTGATGTAATCTATTTTAGCAAGTCTAACGTCACAAGTTATAAAAAAAGCATGTGCCATTTGTTTAAAACTGGAAATACAGTGCTCCCTCAAATGCATCAGAATACCCCAATGCAAGATTCAGCTTGCCATAAAACTCTAGAGAGGATTTGATAAAGTTTGTTTTCAGGTTCTTGCATGTACATGTGTCAGACATCTGAATGTTTCATAATGTGTGCATCACCATTTTAGAACCACACATGATCAATAACCAAACTTCTGAATATTCCCAGAAGCTCTCTGTTTGTGGTGGATCAACTGTTCACACACTAAGGACATAATTAATTTTACACACATTTTAAACCACTCATATTCTAAAACATAAAACATTAATTAATGACAGGTGGATTCTGCCTCTAGGGGATGTCTTGCATGCCAAAGAAAGTGTTTTCTCCGTTGTTTGTACATATATATGTAAACAATCTCTAAATATATTAGAAAGAGGAACTGTCGATAAGGACTCTAATACATTACAGTTGGACATACATTGTGTATTTCTATGTACAAGTGGGCTTACTGTTATACCAGAGGAACCCACATTTATGTACAAGTGTCTAAAGACCTGCACTCATTCTGGAAGGTGACCCCTTCAGTGTCTCTCACTCAACATTTCTCACCACTATCATTTTGATTCAGTGATTGCTGTAGGCTATGAGGCAACCTAATTCAAAGCATGGTCCCTTGGAATTCAAATTTTCACATAAGTGTATTTTCTTTTTACGCAGACCTATGCCACAAAGGCATACACATCTAAATTAAATCAGCACTTTAGGTGCCCAGATATATGCACATGCTTTCAAACCTTTCTTGTGTACTAGTTGCAAAACAGACATCAGTAATTTGAAACTTCTTTTCTTTTTTTTAACCTACCACATTTTAAATAACGAAAATGCATGTGCTGCAATGTCTTATTATCCTATCAATGAAAACACATAAATTTTTACCATTTTTAGGTGAGACCAAACAGTTTCATGAAACTTGTCACTCATCTTAATTTTGAAGGGTAAAGGATTAAATAAACCTCTGGAGTTCATTGCCAGTTACAGCCTGCATTTTTTGTTGTTGTTGTTGTTTTTTTTTTTTTAGTTTGTTTATATTTCACAAGCATGTGCTGCACTTAAGTACAAAGGGTCCTGATGTGCTTATGTGGTACTATTATTATTCTTTAAGTATGAAAATCATGCATATGTGTACAAGATGATCATGCAATTTTTGTACATACAAAACAAACAAAAAAGGAACAGAAAATTATTTATAAAGTATTAAAACCTGATCTTCTGACTCTACCTACATATACATAAGCCAGCGACTTTCTCAGTTACCTTTGACTTTCCAGAGCTCTTCTTTCCAACAAAGAGTGCATGAACCTGTAAACACTCAATAAATAGATGACACAGCATCCTACTTATGCTGTTTTCCTTGCACGTAAGTGAAAAGAAAAAAATACAAAAACATATTTTTGATCTTCCAGTGTGAGTGAAAGCCATTGAACACAGAGCTCAGGTTACATGGACTGATATTATAGGATAATGTCACATTTTCCAGACTTTGAAATTTGCAATCTGGCTTGCAGCGGGGGCGCTGCCACAAAATAGAAGTACCTTGGCAGCTATTCCACATTGTCGCCAGCCTCCCAGTGTTGTCCGTAAATGACTATCACTGTTCAGAAGTGTCACTTAATGAATCTGTCCTTTGATGTAGACTGGCAGATAGGATTAAATTAAGACTGCATGATTACAAACCCACTTACAGCTACCATGTAATGTGTATTATTTCTTTTTTATATTCTTCATCACCCACATCATTCCATCCTGCAACAACATGAGAAAAAAAGAGGTTACAAGCTGCATATGTACATATTTTATACAGTTTTTACTTCTCCAATTGACTGAAGTGGGTGCTTCTACAACAGATCCTACTCCTGTCTTAGCTCAATATTTTTGTGCAATTCCTGACACTTTTTTTCTCATGAATATATTATTGACCCTTTCCCCTAACACCAGCCTAGCTGTTGGTCAAATGTTCTCTGCATCAATGTTTTTGACTAATTTCAACAGTACTGAAAAACAATTTGCATGAGAATTGTGGGTAATATGCCTCAGGTCTACATCTACAGAATTCCTTGATTCAGTCGTTAACTCAAGTCTGAACTCAAGGGGAAAGGGTTCAGACAACAGATTCATCACTTTTACAGTAACTCAGTATCATGCAATTTAGAAGCAAAAAGACACACTGATCAGTGATTGTTGCACTGCCTCCTAGGTCGGCCACCATTATTGATACCTGTTTTGCAGTTGCATGTTCCAACATGCTCATGTTGTCTTCAACAGCATATTTTATTATATGTGCAAAAGTAGAGGACCCCTGGATGCGGTGACTTTAGCTGTAGCAATGTTTGCCCCTTTTGCACTTCTTGACTATTTATTTGACCATCGTTAATGGCAACCTGCTGGTTTCATTACTGTGGAAACAGGCACATGACCCCATTGACAGAGGGAAATCACTTCTATGCCATGCACTGGACATTTTGTTACTTGACTGGAAGGTCTTTGAGCAAGCAGCCAGTATAAACTGAACACATTAGACCAACAGAAATTTGTTCATCACATTATTAATTAAAAGAATGTGTTTATACAAGTAATTTGCGGTCACTCCTGAGCATTCACTGCGACATTTCAATGGTAAAATGATATAATACAAGGGCAACATCTTGCAACTAAAATGTTATGATATATATGTACATGTACCAGAATTGAATATTTTAATTTCACATAATTTCAGAAATGAAGAACTTGAATGTCACACACCTGTACACCTTCAGATGTTAAAGCAATACATCCTTGGATCTGCCAGGATCTATCCCGGATTAAATTGAGGTTAAGGTCCTCAGACAGCTCAGACGGCTGTGCCGCATTCACAAGATCTTGCTTGTTAGCAAACACCAGTAGTGGCACCCCAGATAACTTTTCTTCTTCTAACAATTCACAAAGTTGCTGCAAGATGAACAAGACATACACATCATGACAACATTAGTCATACATCACTCGCACTTATTTAGTAGATTGCTGTTTAGTCTAGCATGGTATCTACAATCAAGACAGGTCAGTGCAATCTACATACAATTTTGAGCATGAGAGAAAATTGGTATGATAAAATAACAATGTTACAGACATACGTGTAATGGAACAAACACTCCAATTTTAATTGTTGAACATTTGCCCCTTCACATTTCAATCAGTGTTACACATCAAGACTCAAGTCTTACATTCAGGATATTAAACTTCGACAGTATGTGATGTCAATCTACAAAGATATGGGTATACGTATTACAGATATTATGCACTTCATTAATCTGTGATGGGCCTTAACATTGTAAAACCTGTGCTGTGTGGGCACCTTCAGTACCAGCAAAAAGTGTCCACTGCGGTCAGTGTTGACCCATGTGGGCTGAACTGATGAGAATTTTCTGACCTGGGAAGCTGTTATGCTTTGAAGGGATTAAACAATGATGCACTCTACAAAATATATTGTTTAAAGCCATAATACCTGAGATGTAAACAAATCCATTTTGACATAATTGTTGACTACAGGTATGAATACAATTAGTATTTTTGTAAATTTGGTGCAAAATGGTGCCAGCGCTGGCAAAATTTTGCATAAAAATGCACATTTGGATGCCCACTTTTTGTGGGTATACTGATAGTAACACAGGAGGCATACAGAAAATCGAACAGGTCTGGAGAAAAGTGCACATCAGTGTAAGGGCAGGCATTATTACACATCAATGGAGTGAACCCTAATAGTCATATAAGGTCCTCATTGTTACACATTATCACATACACTTTTCCTGCTCAACCTGGCAAAGCAGCCAATTCAAATGCCTGCACCTCGTGTTATCTACAAGTTTCTAGAACAATCAAGTTGCTGTGTCTCACTGTAGACAGGACAGGGAAAACAAGCAGCCGCTGACACTAGCCATATCCCCCGCCCACAGTAATCATGGACGGATGGACAGACCCACGGACGGTGGCCATTACCATATCCCCTCTCAGGTCTACCCACCATAAAAAAACCAAAGGGCTGGCATCAATAATTTAGAAGATATGGCCCGGACAAAATTTGTATTGTATCTTGAGCTTTCTTAATGAACTTTGTTAATTAATTAATGGAAGTAATTAGCCACAGAAAACAATGCCTATGCACACCTACTACCTAAGGTCTACCCACCATAAAAAAAATTCAAAGGGCTAGCATTAATAGTTTAGAAGATATGGCCCGGACAAAATTTGTCTTGCTTAACGAACTTTGTTAAAATAATTAGTTAATGCAAGTAATTAGCGACACAAAACAATGCCTATGCACAACTACTACCTAAGGTCTACCCACCATAAAAAATTCAAAGAGGTAGCATTAATAATGTAGAAGATATGGGCCAGACAAAATTTGTTTCGGACCGCAGGACGGACAGAGACACAGGGACGGTGCCCATTACCATATCCCTTTGCCCACTCCGTGGGCGGGGGATAATAACTAGCATGAAAGGCACATTTCACTTACTGATGAAGCTTCATCAAATCTTTTCCTGTCGGAACAGTCTACAACATATATCTGTAACAAAGAAAAATCAAAACATAGTCATATACAGTGTAGGGCCTATGGATTTTTTCAACTGAAACATCAACTAAGTGTACTACTGCACGTTATGTTTGTCTTCTACAATTTTTCAAAAGATATTAAACATTTATATTTTTAAGTGTAGCTAATCCTAACAGTATAAATTAAAAGATTGTGACTGGGGTCATATTTTCACTAAATGTGCAACTGTCACAAACATATGCAAAGGTACTGGCATTGTGTGTTTACCTGTATTACTTTACAGAATATGAAAACTTTAAATTTGATTTGTACGTAAGTGCATAATTTTTGACATCTTCACTACTTCAAAATCAGGTGCACAATTTCACATACTGGGTTATACATATATGTTAAATTTTTAGTTTTGATGTGTTACAATTTCTGATAAAAACTGGTGTCACTTCAATGCAAAACACTTACTGTTGGGTCCATCATTACACATACACCTACATGGGCCATGTGACCTTAAAAATACAGCTATGGTCACCAAAATGTAATCAGGAAATGGTGTGAAGGTACGGCTAAGGTTAATTTTAGTTTCAGGTACCTGGTAAGCCTGGATATAGCATGTTCTCATTGTTCACAAACAAATGGCGGGTGGATAGAACCACGAGTCTAAGATAATGTTCCCTCCCCTCTTTGGAGTCTTAAAAAAGTGTGACAAGTACTACACACGAGGGACACACACATACCGGGATGCCAACATTTAAAGTGTCGCTTCAGGGACAAACAGTCAAGACCATCAGGGACACAATATAATAAGCAAAGAATAGAGCAGTAAACACATGTACTAAAGTTTGATGCGGGACATGCACTGTAAATTGGTCAATTTTCACCTAATTTCAGGGATCTCCATGATGATGAGGGACAGTTGGCATCTCTGCACAAGACAAATTTTGTTGGGATGGTCTTTTCAATTTTTAAAGTCACTGCAGTGACACTGACCATAGCATGAAATTGACTATATGTGACCTTGAAAAAAGGTCAGAGTCACTCATAAGCAATCCCATTTAATCCTGCTGTTAGATGGACCTACCCACAAAGTTTGGGTGGTGTGGCTTTTTTCATTCACTAGTGCAGTGGCACTGAACTTGCCATGAATTTGATGAAATTGACAAAGTAAACCATGTGAACTAAAAACAAAGTAAAGGTCACTTGAATGCAATGCTGTCAAAGTCCTGTTTAGACCTATAGGTCCCATATATCAGGTACCCCCCAGCCTGGCTATACATCAGTTAGCATTTAGCTATACATTGCTTTCGATTCGGGTAATGGAATTCATCAGGAAATAGCCATTTGATTTCAATATGCACTACTGAAGGCCATAGCTTTTTCTTTTGTACTTACCTTCATTTTCCAATTTGAATACAGATCTATATTAATTTTACAGGGCCTGGTTGGTCCCTGAATTTATATGACAACTTTTTGACAATGTCAGCTATCGACACCAGAAGTCATTTTCAAAATAATGTGTGTGGCAAAGACCTGTTCAGAGCCAGTCCACATGAATCTATTTGAAATGTTTTTGAACATAAAGATGTTCCTAATTGGCCAGATAACAACAGGGCATTTACTGCTTGAATAAACCGTGAAAAAATATACATATATATATATATATATATATTTATAAAACAAAACTTTCACACCCAAAACTCACAAGTACATCTGTGTTTTCAAAGTAGTTTTTCCAGTAAGGCCTAATTTTCCGCTGTCCTCCTATGTCCCAGACATTGAGTTTGAATCCTTGAGATTGTACTGACTTTATGTTGAATCCCTGCAAGAAATGAACATGTGTGTGTATTTGAAATACATGTGGAAGAAGTCTGCAACAGTTGCATATGAATAAGTTTGAAACATACATGAATATCCATGACACTGAAAATCCACTACAGTAGTACATGCAGCTGCAATGGCCGGTCACCTGGTGTTACAGTAGTCCCTGTCATGAACACCCCTGTCGTGAGAGACCACCCTCTCGTGAGAGACCACTTTTCAGATTCCCAAGTCCTATACTTCCCATGTTAATTTACCCTGTCGGGAAAGACCACCTGTCTCATAAGACCACTTTTTTGTTTGCTGTAGGGGTGGTCTTTGGTGACAGGGACCACTGTACCGGTCACATTTCCGATATACGGAACTTTTTTTTAATGTTCAATGACCAGTGGTGACCAGCCATAACATGTCACTGCTGTCAGCTGGGCCAGAGCTGTCTAATTGCTGAGTGACTTATGGTTATGAAGGTTATTCAAAAGTGTAAAGCCATCAGATCCACTTACCTGTGTGGGAGTAATTTGATTTATGTCTTCTTCTGCCATTTTTTTCAACATTGTAGTTTTGCCTGCATTGTCAAGACCTAGCAGTAATATCCTCAACTCCTGGTCTGGTTTAGATTTAAGCTTCCTTAGCAGAGATAGTAAACCCTAAAATTAAAAATATATTATGTTTAAACAGTACACCACATTTACAAAAAGACTTGACCATCCAGGATACATACACAAAATTTCAAGGCTTCTAGTGACTGTTATTAGACACTGTTTAATTTCTATTCAAAGAAATATAATAATAGTGTACTTATGGACACAACAAAATGTTCTTTGCAGCAAAGGTGCAATAACGATCAATTTGAATAAGAATTGTACACAAGGCCTATAAAATTAACACACCAAGGAAAGCTGTTGGCTCAATCTTAATTCAAGGAGGAAACAGTTAAAGTTTGACATCATTTCCATGTCCTTTAAGCATTTACTTAAGGATAAAGTACTGAAACCATGACCTTGTGAAGGCAGTGATGTCGATAACAATAAGTTTCGTACAGTATATGTACATATATCTCTGAGATAATGCAGAGCATACGATGCACGGTATTTCTAATGTTTTCATTTTCCCACCCTGGTTAGCATCTTTGTTTCAATCCATCTATTAGAGTTAGCAGAGGTTTTGGCTGTGTCCTTCAACTATCTTGCAATGTGTGGAGAAAAACCATAAAACACACTTACATAGATTGAACAAGCCAAAAGCAATGCAAAGGTAATTATGGCACTGAATATTTATTTGTACAATTCTTAAACATCAAAATATGTAGTACTTTCAGAACTTTCTCAAGTTGTGAAATGACATCTGTGGTTATCATAACAAACGGCAGCAAAGTGTTGAATTTGTGTCCATAATCTTGCATAAATGTAAGAGGCCAGGTAGGATAAATAGTGCAAATACATTGGCCCCCCTCTCACCAGTGGCCACCCCTCTTCAAAGACCAGCATTCTTGTGCAGAAAGTATGGTACATGTATTTCCATTATGTCTGCCCCCTCAAGAGAGGCCACTTCTCTGATAAGGCCACTTTTTGACTGCAATTGAGGTGGCCTTATAAGAGTGGGACCACTGTATTTCATCTATTATTGAGCGTTTGAAATACTGTTGCTAGAATTGTGTACATGTATCTCTCAATGACTCACCCATGTGAAAGTCGTAAATTTGTTAAATTGACCCATCCTTGTGCTTAATATTTTCCTTTTCTTTATATAACGTGTAGCCGAATGACAAAGGGTGTTGGTTTGTGGAAACTGTCAGACTTGCCTGTTTGTGTGTGCACCTGGTTGTGGTCCCTTATATACCTTGTGTAATTTTGTATTAAGAGTTTAATTATTAAAACATTGTGACATTACGTGTATTCATAATGTAAAATTTCTAATATTGGTATTTTTATAACATGTAAATGTGACATGGTTTAGTGTACATGAAAGTTGCCTGGAAGTAGGAGGATAACATATTGAGCTGACCAATGATTATTTGTATACATGTCCTGTCCTTTGTGCGGAGTTTAAAATACATTCTGTTAATGACGACACTGAAAATATTTGCCTGCATGAAAATGGCGAAATATGCTAAAGATAGAAGATAGTTGCCAAATCATTGATGGTTGTTTACCTGTGTGTAAATGTTGCAAATACTTGCCTGCTAAACATTGACTGTCATTTGTGGTTTGCCTGTACATGTACGTTATGTCACAGAGTAGCATTAATGCAGTTATTTTGACATATTTCTTTGGACTTATATTTTCCATATTTTCAATGATTATTCATTGAAAGTTGAGACAAACAGGAAACTGTAATCAAATGCAAGTAAACTTTCTAATATGTGTGAAAAATCCCAGTAATACCTGACATTATCGTTTAGACCATATGCTGCTGATCCCAAAGTGAGTGACAAACATGAGACTCAGTAAGCAACAGTTTTCACATTCTGAGATTAGAGTATCAAGTCAACTTCAAAAGGTTACAGGGACATTAAAACATGTTCCACTACAAATGCAGGAAGAAAACTCAGTATAGCGGAGAGAAGAGAGAGATGGAAGCAAGAGCCAGACAGTACTTGTAAGGTCAAGGAAAAGACTCTTGCCATGTATGGTTAGCCATGCAGTCTAGCATGGCATTGCTTGCTTAGTAACATTTTCAGCTGCAGAGCTCCAAGTAGCAGACAACTATCCGGGTTCAAAATTAGCGGGTGTCTAGGTGCCACGGGCAACTTTTATTCGTGTCGGGCAACTTTATTTCCTTAGTTGGTTTCCCATGGGCCAACTTTCTGTCTTCAGCAGAACATGTCATTTCCAACAGTAATTGTGGCAACATTAAATACAGTTCCTACAGTCTTCTTCTTCTTCGTGCAGGAATGCCTTTTTCATAGCGGTCACAAATATAGCTCTAGTGCACAAGTCTTTATTGTTCATTTATTATTGCAACATTTTAAATGTCTGTGTCTTTTAACAAGCTAACTATAATTCTCATGTGGTGGGAAACTGGGCAACTGTCTGGAGTCTTGGGCAAGTTGGAAAAATGCTGTGGTTGCCCCGGGGAAACCTGAAAAAAAAAAAGGTAATTTCTACCCCTGACCATACTGTATCATGCTTTCTGTACATATTATTTGGACAAAACCATCAATTAAACAACATTTTTAAAAAAGTTCATCATCCTGTGGTTTCTCAACAAACAGTCCACTGCGACATTTGGTGCTAGAATAAGCTTGTCTCCCGTGACAGGCTTGCTTTCCCAATACCTGGACAACCAAGCAAATTTCCCCAAAGATGTGCAGAAGCCAACAGCCACTATTGGATGACGGACATGCATGAGTAAGAAGACTGCAGCCACCATACAAGAAGAGCAGACTAAATCCATGGCAGCAACACCACATGGGCTGGGCATCTTAGCTCACTCCTCAACCTAGTTGGAGACAACCAACATGAAAGATTTTGCTGTAATCAGCCACTGGTAGTCTATGTTATGGAGAAACGACGAGTATCAGTAGGTTCTTGATCATGGATGTATGAGGCTGCTTGTGGTCGAGTCTTTTGGCAAATCAATAATCTACTGACGAGTCTTTTCTCTAGCTTAACATCTGATTTATTATCGTAGTTTGCAAATTTACCTACACTTGGCAATGCATAATGCATTCGACACATTTGACACAAACAGAGCCGCCAGTTCTGACTGTCAGCTACGTTAGAGTTGTGTCTACAAGATCTGTAGAAAGGCAGACCGCAGCTGGAATCCCCTTCTTGCCCTCAAAAAATATCTTTTTTTTTTGCATAAAAGTGTAAGGAACATTGCAATATTTCAAAGTCAATCATTTCTGTTCACAAAAAATAGTACCTTAAACACCTGTCTATCACAATATTCTTCCATATAAAAGAGCAGATCCAGAAATAATCTACTGGGAAAACAGTAAATTCTTAAGAAATCAGTACATTCATAACAAGTGATTCTGCTGCAAAAACAAAAGGACTAAGTCGTCATCCTTATTGGATAGTACTGGTCACAGTTCACAGTAACCTGAACTCCAATGCACATTTTAAAGTTCTATTTTATCAAATTAGTAAAATGGAGTTGATTTGATGGAAATTGATTGGATGTTTTTTCAAGTTTGAGCTCCTGTAAAGAGATGGTAAATTGTTGCCACTTGTCCCACTTCCCCACAAGTGGATCCAGGTCACCCCACAGGGTAATCAAGCCGGCATATGCTACCACTACCCACTATACACAATCCCGTTTGTCAAATTTTGCCTTTTTAAACAGAAACTGAGATGATATGGTTATGAAATAAATAAAACATAATTTTGAAAAATAATTGGAAGATTATTCCTCAATCACCAGGACCATTGATGTCATGGTTCATACACCTGTCCGGCAACAAATTTTAGACTTTTCCAGACTGATCATCCAAAATTCCAAACTAATTTTGGGTAACATCAGCGCCAACACATAACAAAAATAACAGATATTATTAAACTAAACTTCAACATTTTTGTCCCAAATGGATTAAAATACCCAAGTCTGAGAACAAAATATGATTTTCCAAACTTTTCAAGACACAAGCGTGAAATTCAAGACTTTTCAAGATCTTGAAGGCATGACCTGAAATTCCAAACTTTTCAAGGCTTGTATGACTATGAACCCTGTATGTGATTCTCTTAATGGTCAAATGATCATGCTTCAGTGATTTTTTAAATATTCTTTTTTTTTTTGGGGGGGGGGGGGGGGGGGGGGGGGGCAAACCTTCTCCGAAACTGCTCACCCAATTGCTTTGATATCACACAGGAACACTTTTGTTCTGAATTTGTTCACTAGGTGGTGCTGCAATTTTTTCTAGTTTTTAATGATTTGATGTGTATTTTTGCTATTTTCAACCTCTTCTCTAGAATTTTACTTTACTTAAATCTTATTCTAAATACTTCTTACTGTCATATGCACGCAGCTAAAGCTCAACACAGGTTAATTCAGTTGCAACCTTGATTTTGTGAACAAGCGTGGAAGTGGATGGGACTGAGTCAGGCACAACACCAGGGGCAGAATTTCACAAAATTTTGTGAGAATCTATTTGGATTCTTGTCAAATGATTTTCTTTGTAATGAAAGACAAGTTTAGGAGAATCTTTGCAAGAATGGATTCTCCCAAAAGTTTTAACCCTGAGTGGTCCAGCAACTTTGACGCTGCATAGATGAAGTATGTTTCATATTGCATCCACAAAACCATACATTTTAACATTTATTGTACCGATATATAGATATGTTAGAGGCAAAATTCATATTGATACAACAACTTTCAAGGATTTTATCAGCCATTTAACAAGAGGGTATCAGATTGCACTTTTGTCAGCATTTCTTAAAAAATAATTAATGGAAAAGTGTATTACATATAATTAAAGTATAGACTGGCATACAGGAACTGTATTTTTAGTTTACAAATAAAATACATACTTACAGAATTCTCTGATCATAATTCTAAACATCAACAGTTTATTCATTCTGTGAGCAACAAAAGTCTCCAAAGGAGGCATGTAACAGCAAAATGACACAGCTTGAACAAAATGGACTTGCAGTTTCACAGCAAGAAACAAACAATTAAATAATAAAAAACAAAAACAAAAAAAAAAACCAGACATACATTCAATGCAAGTGTTGATTGAAGGGTCCATCATTTGCTCAAATTAGGTCATTGTGGCACCCAATTCAATCTAATCAGCTAATCTTGCCAGGTAAGGTAAGCATGTTGCCAAATTTGAGCAAAACACATGGAGGTATTGTGTAAATATCACGGTAACAAGAATGTGCACATCGGGACGGACAACCCAAAAACAGAAACAGTCCCCCCATGGGGCGGACCCTTAACTCATTCCAGCCTAATGACATTTTTTTCCCGCTAATATCTAAATGTCATCTGCTGATTGTATTTCATTAATTTAGGGATTATTTTTCATTTTTTTGTAAACTTGGATGGAGAGAGAGAGCTTGTTTTGTATGCATGTTCCATGTGGCCTACACAATGCAAGATGGGCAGTCTCATAGATGATGGTATGACAACTGAGACAGGAGTCTGTAACTGACAAAGAAACGTTAGTCTGAGGATGAATTAGAGTTTAAAAATTTAAAACAAAAAAAAACCCCAAAAAAACAAGCAACACCTTACATCCATTTAGAATCTATTAGTTTCAATGCTGCATAGGTTAATAAAACTGTGTATTGTTATACATGAATAACCTGATCTATTGGTTTCCTAGAGTAGTCATTTAATCAGATACAGAGGCTAACAGAATATACCATGACCGATGTGTTGATGTTACAGTTCCGATGCATGGGTAATTGTTTCTTGCTGCCAAGACGAACTGTTTGCTTAAACACACCTGATCTGACAGTGCGTCATGCAATCGCCATTTAACAGTAATGCAAAGTGAGTCTGCTTTGCAAGCAAGACAGTTTCCAATTCCATCAAAACTGAACTGAAAAAGGGATGGGGCCATAAGGGCAGAGTTAATTCTTCATGGCTTTGGCTTGGGTGTGGGGACGTAATTATATGTTTTGCTGAACATTACATCAGCAAATAGTAACAATTAGGAAAAGGTCGAAGCCCTATTTAAATCCCGTTTGCAGGAAGAAGTGATGTTTTGTGCAGGGAGACATCGGTATTGTCACCCTCTCCATTCCGACAGAGGGCACCTTTCATGTCGTCATGCCTTGTGGTGTGCATGGGTACTAGGCTATGACATAAGGAACGCTGCGGAGAGAGTGGGAAGAATACTATAAAGCTATGTTTTTGTGTTACTTATTATGATTTTCGGTATAAAAATACTTATTGCCTTCTTAGGAGACAATAATAGTTTGCGTGCGGCAATTGAATCTGGGCAAAAAGAGAATGTTCCCACAATGCGCTGCACCATTGTGGAATTCCAATATGGTGCAGCCATATTGGAATCATATACAGTGCAGCAAATCAAAATGATCAGTTGTTGTTCTGCATAATTTGTTTCTAATCGAGCATTGAAGTAAGTGTTCAAGCTCAATTTTGTGCAATGTAAAGGCATATCAACAGCAATTTCCTTAACTTGTCACTATGAATTAATGGGTCAGAGAAGGGTTATAACCTGGATCACTGGCCTGGGCCCATTTAATGATCAGGACCAATTAGGAATTCCAATATAGTCCAAGACCATACCTGATTTTAAAAAAATTTCTCCAATGTGTGAATAAAATCAGAAGTTTATCAAATTTATATGGCACTGTCCAGGCTTGAGGCTGAATAGGAATTCAAATATATAAATCCAGGACCACATATGAATTCCAATATGCAAGCAGACTGATGACGGCGGTCGCATCTCGCAAGGTTCCACTTTGGCTGCACCATTTTGGAATTCTGATAATGTGCTGCACTGTTTCAGAAATGGCGCAGATTCCAATATAGGTGAGGACCTGAGTGCTGCCCAGCCCTCGTTACACATCTCACTCATTCCAGATGGCGGGTTCATGCAATAAACTATTATTCATTGCAGTGTGGACATTTACAGTAAAAATCAAAATAAAATTTCTTAAAGATAATTATTATTTAATATTGATTTAAAAGGCACTTTATTCCAGAAACTTCGATACATGTATATCCTGTTTTAAGACGAAAACAATGCAATATTTTTTTGTGAATCTGCCTCGCATTATCCATATTGAAGTTTCAAATTAAATCATGGGCGACATGTAAGGACGCGTTTTGAGTAGGGAATCCGAAGCACAGAACCATCATTAACCTTAATTTACAAACCACGGCCCGTACTTTATTGAAACATTTCTTGTTAGCATAGTTCTCCAGATTTGGAATCTTTAATCTGCGCAAAGCCAGTGATCACTTCCAAGAATTTTGGTAATGCTTTCTCCAAGCGACGCCATCTTAGAACGGTTCACATGGAAGCCGTCCTAAGAATGGTTGTTTTTACCGGGTAGTAGTGGTTTAAAATGTTCAAATTTTCACCACCTACACCAGAACCTTCATTTGTAAACAATGATGTGCACATCTACATGCATCAGTGGATACTTTCTCAAATTATACGCTCAAAACCTTACCATTTTGGCTTCCCTACTACGCCGAGGTAACTATGCCGTGACGTCACTGTCTCGTAGTGGTTTTCCGGAAGTAATATCCGTGCATGCGTGATGACCGAATATACAGGTGCCTGTACACATGTGGCAGGTTTGTGGTTTGCAGTCGAAATAGCAGGACAGGTTTGTATCATTTGTTTTGAATCGCATTATGTTCATTTCAGCTTTTTTGCACCATGAGCGTCTTATTTTGTGTTTACACAACATAAACAACACTTTACGCGATGACACTTAATACACGAGGAGAAGCAGGTAACATAATAATAAAAAAAATCTGATGGCCACTTTGCAGAGTGCAGTGGTAGCCTGGGGTCGCACAGTACACCGTGCCAGCAGTGCTAACTAGTCCTACTGGTTTGGTCTGGTTGTGTCCGTTAAGTTACTGATACAGCGATACACTGTACAACAGAGCCCACAACAGCTAGTGCCTAGGGTCATTGCAATACTGACAGACTATCGTCGCGAGCTGTGTGTTCAACCCGTCTAAACCTAACAGTAACAGGCACTCGAAACCACAGGCAAACTGAAACGTCTGTGTGCTGGGCGCATCCCATTGTGTACATAATAATACACAAGGCGTCCCACTCACCGTGTCAACATTCAACAGTACCCTCGCGTTTGCTTCAATAAAGTTTACATATCCTCCTGGCTGTGGTAAAACCATATATGTCTGTGTTCCTTATTACCTAGTCTATATGACGAACAACATTTTAACCTTCTACCTCACACTAAACATGTTAAAATAAGGAGCGAAACTCGCAAACACGTTTTCGTCAGCGTTCAAGGCGGAAGTTATGCGGTTTTAACGTCCGAAAGCTGCAGAAACGGCAAAATTGTCAGGCGATACAACCACATTTACCCCAAGTGAAGCATCGGTCGGGGTAAATGTGGTTGTATCGCCTGACAATTTTGCCGTTTTTCGCAGCTTTCGGACGTTAAAACCGCATAACTTCCGCCTTGAACGCTGACGAAAACGTGTTTGCGAGTTTCGCTCCTTATTTTAACATGTTTAGTGTGAGGTAGAAGGTTAAAATGTTGTTCGTCATATAGACTAGGTAATAAGGAACACAGACATATATGGTTTTACCACAGCCAGGAGGATATGTAAACTTTATTGAAGCAAACGCGAGGGTACTGTTGAATGTTGACACGGTGAGTGGGACGCCTTGTGTATTATTATGTACACAATGGGATGCGCCCAGCACACAGACGTTTCAGTTTGCCTGTGCTCGAAACTGGTCCTGAGGCTGAAATTAATGAAAGGCTGATTACTAATTACGGCCGCCTGATTATTAATAATATTTATGAATTTATGTTAGGACTTTGTTAAGAAATAAAGATGTGAGCTCTCTGCAGCACTCCTCAGAGTAAAACGTACACTGATCACACACAGTTCGGAGGGGTTGTGCTGTCAGCAATATGTCAATACATTTAGTGATTTACTAGCCCCAAGGGACCTCCACCGGCAAGCTTACAGAGCATGGGGAGGTCCCTTGGGGTTATTGATTGACTAGATTATCAGTTTGGTTGCATCAGCTTGATCAAGGAATACAATGTTCCTGGTTGCTTTGGACCTGCTTTATTCCTCCATGTTTGGACCGAAGTTAGAGTTTCAGCATCCCTGTCCAAAGGCTGACCCAGAGCCCGGACATCTGATCTTAAACAGTAATGCCTATGTCATGGAGGGGGGTCCCCTAGCAAAATCAGTCATGTGATACTGCAGCAGGTCACAGCACACAACCTGCTTGTCAGTATGGTTATACATGTAGCAGCTCCATGCTACACAGTAACAATAGAGTAAAACCTGTTTTGAGGGACTACCCCTAGGACAGGCCAAAAAGTGGTCACATAGGGCAGGTGGTCTCTCAATGGAGGTGCAATAGCATGGGACAGATGGCAAAAGGCACAGGATAAACTTGGTCTGAAAAGGCGGGTGTCTTTCATCACAGTGGTCTCTCAAAACAGGTTTCACTGTAATTGCAATGTGGTGAATGAGGTGATCTTGGGCCAGAGTAGTGAACTTATAAATTTTCAATGAGCGAAAATTTTACTAATTTGCTGTAGGTCACTGTTTACCGCTTCAACAGCCTCCCTGTGCCTGCATGGGTTAGTAATTAAAGGTGGCTGCAGCCTGCAGGGAAGCAAGTGTGGACTGAGTCCGCCAACTTTGACCTTCTCCAGTTCCTCTGATTTTGTCACCAACACAGTCAAACTACTACTAGTAGTATGTGTTTTCTTGATGCTATAGATGTCAATATTTCCTAAGAGAAGAACAAAAACAAAAAAAAACATTTAGGTATGACTTACACCTTTTTCACACAGTATGAATGTAATGTAGGGAAATGACAACCCAATTCTGTTGTGACATTCAACAACCTTTATTGGATATTATTATTTCAGCCATCCGTTTTCGGGAAGACTTAACAAAGGACCCCAGAAAAAACTGTAGAAAAGGAAAACCCCAAAATAAAACTTATCAGCTAAAGCTCTTTGTGTAACACAATAGAACAGTTTCAAATACATGTACATTGTACTTCAATTTGTTAGCAGTTCACATCTGGTATACAAACTACAAATTCCAACTTACGACAGACGAGGTCAACATACACACATACATACTTCTCATGAGTACTTTCCTTAAGAATTAATTACCAGTTAGGTATAGTTAATTCATAATAAAACAGTGTGTCTTAAAAAATCCTTCAGTTTACATGTACAGTATTCATGTTAAAACACATCCACAACAGTAACAGATACATGATAAACCAAGCAGGTTACAATCATTACTAATGCAGCCTATGTTGCAATGCTTAATTAAAGCATGCATGTAAATACTCTAGGTTACCTGTATAGTGGTGAAGCACTTGCACATATTTGAACTTATTACATCCTTAAATAGGACTGATTTCATGTCTGAGACATGAAAAAGGGTCAACTATAATATACAGTTACGCCCGGCTAAAAGTGAACAGCCAAACACATTTTTCGCGTTTTGCTGGTGTTTGGAAACGTTTGGAATATGTTTGGAAAGCAATTGGGAAAAATCTCAAACACTTTCACAAAGCAACCGAACACTTCTCCAACCGCGTTCAAACACTTTCCAAATGGGTTGAACAATTACCCGAACGATTTCAAACACTTTCACAAACGCAATCAAACACTATGCATTTCAAACACTTCCATTTAAATGATGAAGAATCTCCAAACGTATTTTCAACAGATCCAGCAATATATGATGTACCTGCATGTAAATGTGCACTTATCCAGCATTATAGGTTGTATATATTTATATAAAACACGATCCAAATACGTTTACCCAAGTGTCTAATTCAACTAAATTAATTAAAGACTTAATTCTTCATCTAAGATGTCATGAATACTTCATCTTTCAAAAACTGTTTCGGAATAAATCCATAGGCAATATCATGATTAGATCATGATTCATGATCTGATCATGATATTGCCTATAAATTTACTCCGAAATAGTTCCTGATTTTCAATTAAAATATATATAACTACTCCAAGGACCAATGGAGTATCGGCTGGCTTACTCCAGTGGGGCTAATTCTATTGCTTGGCTTAGTAAGCCAAACAATACTTAAATTGAGCTGCTTCTGTATTTCCATTCGAAATTTTAAAAGTTAGTCTTTTTTCAAGAACTTCACTTTCAAAAAAAGTATGATAGCGACTGGGTATACTTGCTACTGAAAGATCTGTAACTTTATAATAAATGAAGTGTTAAACCTGTTAATGTAGGCATATTATTTGTTTTCTTCTACCTATACTTATTTTCTTCCTTAATTAGGTATGACCATGTCATAATATTGTTGATTACCAGTAACAATATAAATAT
This sequence comes from Hermodice carunculata, assembly GCA_964020975.1. Classification (NCBI taxonomy): domain Eukaryota; kingdom Metazoa; phylum Annelida; class Polychaeta; order Eunicida; family Amphinomidae; genus Hermodice; species Hermodice carunculata. Next base: position 95,406,188 of record OZ026616.1, on the reverse strand, counting down.
AAAATAATGAAAAAAAAATATAAATATTAGCGAGATTCTTATTGGTGACCAGCTTTCGCTTATTAAAGTGTGTGTGTCGACACACACTTTTCTGTTTTTCTAGGATTTCTTTCTTTCTTTCTTTACAGGCAAATTTGTCCGACATTTCATTTGAAAAGTGTTACATGTAGAAACTCCAAACTTGGCACAATTATACTTCTATAGATAAAGTATGGCCTTTTTATAATGAGAGGTCATGCTTTTCAAAATTATGCAAATGAGGGCTAATTAAAGTTTTAAATCTTCAATATCTTATATACTACAGTAGATGTGGTTCCGAGTGTATAGGAGTTTGATCAAAGCAAGGTTAAGGTCATCTCAAATGTCAAGGTCAAAGGTCAATTTTAAGCCAAAATGTCATTTTGAGGTCAAGGTTTGCTTCAGGTAGAGGTCATCTGAAGGTCAACGGCCACTTTCCATGGTAACTTTCTTCTGGCCATAACTTGGTCAATTTTTATCCAATTTTGATCATGTTGAGCTCAAATGGTAGCTATGTTAACACTACACATTTTAAATTTTACATGTGACCTCTAAAGGTCAAAGGTCAAGGTCATTTGGACCTTTGAAAGTTTCATCCAGTCATAACTTGGCCAATTTCCTTCCAATTCTAATCAAGTTGGCCTCAAATTGTAGGTATTGCAACACTGCACATTTTTATAAGGACATGTAACCTCGAAAGGGCAAAGGTCAAGGTCATTTGGCCCTTTGAAAGTTTCATCTTGCCATAACTTGGTCAATTTTCATCCGATTTGGTTCATGTTGGGTTTAAATTTTGGGTATTGTAACACTGCGCAATTTACATGTGACCAACTTCTACTAGGGGGTTGTTGACCATTGCGCACCTAATGAATTAAAAATAAAAGTTGTAGCAATTAGAATTATGCTAAATAGCACCATTAGAAATTTTAAATCTTGAATAACTTCAAAGCTATAATAGATAGAGATGCCATTCCAACTTGTACTCCTGTGTTATGGAATAGTTGTACATTACCATACCAATATGCTTTGAAGACACACACATTGATTTGCTATGCAGCAAATCATCTTTTCTAGTTTTTTTTAAAACTTGTTATGAAACATCAGAAGTATTTATTTGAAGACCGTCTGAATGGTGCACAAGGGGACAATGTTGTCATAATATCTCAAGAATGATTCATCACAGCGTCATTGTTATCACAATTGAAGCTTATAATGGAACAGATTACAATCAGTTTCCCATAATATTTTTGGATTTGTTATGAATTCCTTTTGTATTTATTTTTGCATAGATTTTACAAACCCACAGCCGTATAGAAGGTGAGACAATAATTGGTTTCTTTCATCGATATCCATGTTGCTTGCTTCAAATGATACCATGGGCATGTATGTGTTTTTCCACCTGGTCAAAAAATTTCAGATTGACTGGCTGAAATTAGTTTACGTCCACTGAAGCAAGTTCAGTGGGTAGTGTCATGTACATCTTAGAAGGTAGCTTTTGTTGGGTTTTCCACTGTATCACAGGCATTAACCAGTTGCAATTTGTCATGCAAACAAGAAAACAATGACATAGCCTACAATATATACACATGCATTGTAAGTGATGCATGTACAAACTGTTAGGTAGAACTGATTTTTTTGAAAAAAAAAGGCATGCACGTGTTGTTGGGATTTTTAGGTGCTGATAAGCTTTTTAGACACTTGTTAAAAAATATTCCTGTCATTAGAATTAGATTACCAAGTGTACATGTACATGTATCACATACGTTTGGCGCAAAGTGTAAAGTGTTTGAAAAAGTGTTTGAAAACGTTCAGCTTTCACCAAACGCATTCGGCAAAGTGTTTGAAAGCGTTTGGAAAAGTGTTTGAAAGCGTTTGCCAAAGTGTTTGTAAAGCTTTTGGAAAGTGTTTGCTATGCGTTTGCAAAATGTTTGACTTTCACTGAAAGTGTTTGGGAAACGTTGGTGCATTTGGCGTTTGTTAACTTGAACGGGAGCGTAACTGTACATTGCATTGCACATGTAACTCCATGAGTGTGGTGACAAATCAAACTTCTTTCTGTGCAAGTAACAATACAGGTAATGATAGCTTAATACATGTATCAGCAAAACCCTATGTTATCCATCTATACACTATAGCTCATGTAAAATACATTTTCTCACCCTCTGTGTGCCCAACATCAGACTGGCAAAATCATGCCACAGTAGTGCTGTGCTCTGTTACTGGACAACTTGTCTGTGCACTGTGGATCAAAAGCGTATTCGTATATATTCAATATTCATGTAGTCATGCTGACCCATCATTACGTCGTTACTGATAGATGCATACATATCTATATGGTCCCAATTGCTGGCAGATGTAACTTTTAGTTTCCCAGGCATGCCAGAAGTTTTTTCAGAGATGGCTCCATTAGACCTTAAGAGCTTCACCCTTAACATTAGGGGGAAACATAATAAACAGACCTCCACAAATGAGGTAAACATAAAAAAAAATGCATGCCAAGGGGGGTTGTTCTGTTCCCTTGTTGAGAAATATCCAAATGTCAACTTCTGTGTATTTATACCTATATGTTAATCAGTTACTCATGAAGAAACTGGCTTTCTTGTGTGAAGTAAATCCCCAACATTTTATAGAAAACAACACTTTCCAACAGACCGACCATTCTGCATACATGTAGATTTAGCATATTTAGTATAAGTTGAATAAAATATATGCATGACTTGTAATAGTCCATGAGCCAGACAGAAAATTGGTACCATCTGAGGGCACCAAACGAAACCTTTATACCTGCGTTGGTACATCTTAGGGTGTAACAAAAATGCATGATGGACTTTTCAGAAGCCCAGCTGGAGCCCGTTATTGCGATTTTAAAATTTTATACCGACAGACGGCCCAAAAATGCTCTATATGGTGAATCCTGTTTTGTTATAGTTGGCCACTACATTATAATTATACTTGAAATATACATTTTATGTTTGTATCCAGTTAACAGTTGGCACAATGAACTTCATGCGACCTATAAATACTAAATGAATCCACACTGGTAAGAAAAAACCATTATTATACCCACATTGATTGTATTTTGTTTAGGGGGGAGGGGTTGCTGCGCTCGGCTTGTAGATCAAGTATTACATTTCCGCAGTCTCAATACCTCATGAATACATGGTCCAAATCTCTTGAAAAATGGTGCAAACATGCCTCTGGGTCATCCTTTGATCCCAGATTTTTTTGTCTTTGACCCTATTTTCAAGGTCACATCCTTGTGGAGGATATAACCAGTAAGCCTGTGGAGATTGTTCCTCCATTGTAAGGTACATATACATCCTGGTGAAGTTTCATATTCGTTGCATGTATAATCACACCCTTGTTTTATTTTACCATTTGGAGGGGATTATATACTGCATCATGATGACTGAATTTTGGTGACCTTAACATTACTCTGAAGGTCACACACTTGGGGGAGGTACATTTAGGATTTTTGTTTTATAAAATTATATGAAAGGAGACAAAATCTGTTTTAAGCACAGTTATCCACGGCATTTATTTCTATTCTTACCAGTCCTCTATTATGTATGGTGACCTATATATATATATAAATATAAGTATAAACGCATTTTTTGCTTTTCAGACGTGACCGGTTTCAGCATTTTAATGTATTATCAAGCTCCATAATGCATAGACATTGAATTAATTTTCAGTCCAGTATAATCTTGACGTTATCTGTTGTTATAGTGAAATCTATTAGCATAGAAGCATATTATGACATTCATTTATTACGTTACTGATTTAGGCCTATTACATGACGTCATTGCCATATCAATTAATAATAAACGTCTCGTAATGTAAATAGGCCTGATTTGTCCAAGATTAAGAAGACCCTTTAATTTATTTGGGCTAATACAGCCTATGTCAAAATTTTACAGAGGAACGTGTGCAATATGGACAATAGAACTTCTATGTATATAAGTTAGACAGGGACAGGTTAGCTTATGGAGAGTAAAGAGTTCGGACTGCGGAATAGGGTAATGACTACTAGGAAGTGGTTTTGGACAAAAAGACACAAATACAATTTAGGCCTAGTTCATATCTCTGACCTTGGTTTTGTCGGTCCAATAGGTCTGTGTCATGTCAAGGTTGAAATACTTGAAATCTATTGTATGCAGGGAAGTCTACGTTTCTTCTGTTGGCATTCCTAGCCACCATTGCAAAAGTTCCTTGTCTGTTGTTTCTAAAGGTTTCCATACATTGGTTAAACATTGACAAAATGTTATTTGTCCTTTAATTCTGAGGTCATGACCATACAATGTACCTACAGCTATTGTACATAATATTTTGGTTTTGTAATACTTACAATCAAGAGTAATCTACATTCATTTCAACAACCTGCATCTACATGTAATTGATTTTATATGTTCAAATTTACAATACAATTTGGGCAAAAGGTGGTATCTATTGTGATGTGCTAATATGTGTTATGTACATATAAATTAGATATATAGTGACAGTAAAAAACAATATACGTACGTCGCGGTATACATTTTCTGGCAAATGGGTAACCCTAGCTTGTCTGTGGGTTCCAACTTCTCCAAACAGGGAGACTGTCTTATTGATTGGCACTTTCCTTAACCATGAATAAATATTGATTAGCATTGTTTAGCAGTGTATGAAAGTTCCTAAAAGTTGATTAGCAGTTGTTTGGATGAGGCATATATTGACCTGTTCAAGTTACCTTATTCGACAATGTTTAGCACTTTCAGTATTATAAATCTATAATGATTAGCAATGATTAGCAGTATTTGCACATTTATTAAAATTGATTAGCACCTCCATTTCCTCAAGTTTTTATTTCAATTATCAAACTGTGATTAAAATCTTGCTACCTTTTGCCTTGTGACATGTATACTCATCAAACGGATCACTATGCAGAAATGTTTTCACCTTTTATGCAAAATAGCATACATATATTAAATTGCTTATACTGACTAAAAGCTGTGCCGCAGAAAAGTCCATCACCCTGTTTTGAGTTCCTGAGACATAGACCATTGTCCAATCAAAAAAGCATTGTTAAGTTTGGTGCCCTCAGATGGTACCAATTGGTCAAAATTGGGCCCTCAGCTCATGGACTATAATGTAAAAACAGGAAAACAGAATTAGAACCAATAGCAGGGCAAACATGACTTCTAGATTTTAAGACTGAAGAAATATCAATAAATGCAGATACAAATCACTATACATGTATCCATGCCACTGTGACACATTTCAGCTGAAGGCCTACATATACATGTATACAAGATTTCAAACAAATAATATGTGCTGGTTTCTTAGACCACTTACCAGATGTTACAGCTGCTGTTCTTTTCTTGGAGGTTGGCATGCAACTGATGCAGCATGCATTTCTCTATACTTAAAACGTTTACAAAAGATGTGGGCAAATATTGGAATTTTTACCACTGATATCCTGTCGGTCACTTTGGGAGCAGGAGAACACTGTCTCTGTGTTGTAAGTTCAAGTACTTGCCGGAGTCAACAATTTGCCAAAATTGGAAACAGTTGCACCTAAAATCTAGCCCCTTCCCATATATGACTAAAATTTCTTGAATTGCAGTGACGTTAGCATTTGTCAGGTCAATCCCATCTCACTGAGGAGGACAAAGATGCAGACCAGCCTTAACCCTTGGAGGCTTACATTCTTGCCAGAGCAAAAGTAACTTGGCAAATAAACCCCAACTTTAAGCATAGAATGAACACTGAAATGTGCATTAAAATAAATATACTCATTGGGACACATCACTGTCTCGCATGGATTTTATAAATTTAACAAAGAATTGAAAATACATACCAAATAAAAAGCAGTGTTTTTCTTTTGAAAAGAAGTTATGGAAATTTAAAATTGTTTCTGGAAGTTTATACATTTTCTTTGTTTAATAAGGTATAAAAGTCACAGTTACTGAAACAAATGAAGAAAAGATTAATTGTTTTTCTTTCAGTACCTGTTTATTTCAAGATCATAGGGGTATTCAACTTCATGTAAGGCCCCAAAAAGTATACTTATGTCTCCCCTAATGAATTAAAAAAATATTGCGTAGGTTGGCTCTTTTACATGTTATATTTTTCTGCAAAAAATGGGTTGGTCAGTATCTTTTGACATGACAAAGGCAGTGTTTCAATGTGTAAGCCGGTTATTTTTAAGTTGTATTTTATATTTTGGTAGGTTTAGAGGTGGGTCTGTTTTTGGGTCAGGTGAAACAAACATATTTTTTGTTTTGGTGTAAGGTCCTTCAAAAAATTGGTTGGTCAAGTAAAAGTAAGGTTGAGAAAATGACAATGATAGATTATGGTGCCATTCCTCAGACATAACTTCCTTTTACATTCATGAACAATATTGAAATTTAAAATACAGTAAAACCTCTCACTACCGAACACCCTGGGGACTGAGTGAAAGTGTTCGGCAGTGAGAGGTGTTCAGTAGTTGGAGGTTGGGGTGTTTAGCTGATGGGTTATAAACTTGACATATTATAAGTGTGTATAGCTATTTCAACAAAATTATCCATTCATTCTTCACACAAATGACACTACATGCATATGATGTATGCTAATAACACAATTAACATCTGTACTCCCCCACTTCTTGCTATCAAAACATCAAATTGTTTCAGTCACAACCAGTTTCATTCAAACATGTCAACTTATTAAGACAAAATGTGACTGTTGGTAAAATCAAATACACTCAAGAGCAAGGTGGGATATCATACCAAAATGCTATGAAAACAATACTGTTTCCATTGTATTTGGAGACAATTCCAGCATTCAGGATTTTGAATTGCCTGCTTGGCTCACTCAATGGGCTGTTGGTTTTGATGGCTGATTGGTCAGCAGAGATACCAACCAAAGTCAGTTCTGAGCCTGAGGCATTTTTTCACAGAAGATTAAACAATAATCTTGATAAATTGTACCAACCAAGGTGTGATATGTTAACCACAGAGACAGGGTGGGAAGCAGAGCATAACAAAGGCATGTCTTATCAGCCTTCCTGTGTTGGCCCAACATGCACGCAGTGTGTCAGCTGTTATCTTTAGTGACAAACAACCAGCAACTGACCTTGGGCCTGGTTATGGCTCACAGAGAAAGCACGTTCGGTAGTGAGAGGTTATGAACATCCAGAAACACCCAGGTGCCTGTTAAATAACATGTAAACATTTGGGACTGAACAGAAGTGAGAGGTGTTCACTAGTCGGAGGTGTTCAGTAGTGGAGGTTTCACTGTACAGTTTTGGTAAGTGTTGTGTGTTGTTTCATTTGACACTGTATGTATAAACTAAAACTGATTTTTAATTTTTAAAATGCTATTTTGAATTTTATGCAAAGTTTAAGAATAATTATTGAAATTTAACTACATTAATGGCAATACCAACATTTTATATTCAGTACCAGAATCAAACTTGATGTTGCATTTTCTTCTTTGAAAATACATACTTTAAATTTTAGTGTATTAAATGGTAACCATAGGCAGAAATTAAACTTTTCTACATAAGAGTCATAAAATATGCCATGCCCTTAGGTAATTAAAATTCAACTTTTTAAATACAGAGATTTTGTCATTTGTAATTTCTTATTCTAAATGTATACTTCTAGAAAGTATATATATTGTTTAAGTGATCTCAAATAAGAAGTCCATTGAATGTAAGCACATGTTTGCAGCAGTCATATTTTCTGTGTAAAGTACCATAAAAGTGCACTGTGGCAGAGTTCACAGCAGAGATGACTTTTTAGGATACCCAATTAGCAACTTATTTACTACAACTGCTTATAAAATTGAAGTTAACGCGAGAATCCTTGTACCCATGCTTTTGTTACAGATTGATTCTTGCATAAGGCGGAATGGTGTTTTGTGTTTGTGTGTGTCAGGGAATCACAGTTAAAAAATATTTATTATCCAAACTGCGATGGATGAGCTGAGGTCAAAGGATTGCATTTAAGAGGGTTTTGATAGTTTATAAATCTTTGAATGGTCTCTTGCCTCCATACATGGGAGAAATGTATTTAGTATGTAAAGGGATGTGCATAATGTAAATTTAAGGTCTGCAAACACAATAATTTTTTGTACGTAGTAGGTAACCAAGAACCTCATATTTGAAAGGAGCTGTAAGCCACTCAAGTGTTGTAACATGGAACTCTTTACCCACATCAGTTAACTCATTCCATACCAGTCCATAATTTTTCTGTATATTTACCTAGATTCAAGACCACAATTGCATATTTAAATTCTTCATGAAAAGAGCTTTCGTTCAAGTGCCAACATGCCTAAAGTCTTAAGTCAGTGGTTCTGGCACTGCCTGGCAAGTCATGCTGCAGCTGCTGCAAGGGCAGCTGCAGCATGACTTGCCAGGCAGTGCCAGAACCACTGACCAAGGCCTGTCACCATACTATGGAATGAGTTAAGGATGCTCCTGGTCTGACAATATTTAAAAGAGCACTTACAGCACACCTCTTATTGAAATAAGTCACAACATTACAGTGACCTGCTCATTGTGTAAATATTTACCACATTTACTAAGGTTTGTGTACACCTGCTTTCTTGGAGAGCCTTGGGGAAGATTAGGGTCTAAAGATGTCGAGTTACCCTCTGAAAATTAAGTCATATATATATATATATATATATATGACTTAATATATATATATATATATATATATATATATATATATATATATATATATATATATGTTTGTGTGTATGTATGTCTGAGCGCTAAATAGCCTTTTATTTGGATAACAGGTTTATACCGGTAAGAAATTTTATGCATAATTGAAATGATTAATTGATGTTGATGAACTTATATAGGGTAGAATCAGTCTGATCAAGTTGATTTATTGCACAAATTAAGCATGAATTGATGAAATTTGAAGATAATTTGATTTTCTTAAAACAGATTTTCTGTGATAATCTATAAGAGAATACCAGTCCTTCTGGATTGTCACAAAAGATGTTGGTACATGTACTTTGTAATATTAGTGATGAACAGATGTCAGGATATTACACTATTTACTTTGCAACATTGGGTAAAATGATGCTCTGTTATAATTTGGCACACAGTTTGTTTTGCATTTTACGAAACAACGTGTCCTGAAATAAGAGTTGCTTCACAGTACAGATATAGTGACTGTGGAAGCTAGTGGTAATTTGTTTTCCTTTAGTTTAAACATATTTATTTCAACTGGATCGCCCTATAGTACATCTACATGTCACCAATCGGGGGGTTCTTTTTTCCTTGATGTATTTTAGAAAGCTTGGATGACCTTGCAGCAGGCTGCACACAAAAATGGCGTCAAACGAACGAATAAATGTTGACAAACCTCTATGGGACCAGAGTACATTTGTTGGTCGTCTGAAATATTTCCTGTGGATGACAGACTGGAGGACGGTGACAACCAGTACAGCAACACTAGAGGCTGCCAAGGAACTGGTGGAAAAATACAGGTTTGTGGCCTGGCAGAGATGTAGCTGTCACCCTGTGATCAGAAACTAGTGGTAAAATGGCTTGTCCCTTTTGTGAGTTTTGAATCAAAGGGGCAAAGAAAAATGTCAATGTTCTTACATAGCTGTCAAAATGATTTGTGTAGATGTTCCCATCTGGAAAAAATAAACTTTCACACATTGCCTGTGTGCAGTTATTGTCTCGCCAGCGTTAGCTGTTTGCGAGACTAAGCAGTCACTGTCCGGACGTCCGTCAGTCCGTCAGTCCGTCAGTCCTTCCGTCAACCAAAAACTTCGGAGTGGCATTATTTCACTAACTAGATCAGATAGGGCTATCATACTTGGGTGGATGATTGATTGTAATCATCACTAGAGATGTGGGCCATCAATGTTACACTTCATTGATTACTTCATGCTTCATTGAGCATTGGAGAAAAACTTCGGAGTGGCATTATTTCAGTAACTAGACTACATAGGCCTTTCATATTTGGGTACATGATTTAATGTAATCATCCCTAGAGATGAGGGTCATCACTGTCACACTTCATTGATTACTTCATGCATGATTGAGCATTGGAGAAAAACTTCTGAGTGGCATTATTTCAGTAACTAGACTACATAGGCCTTTCATATTTGGGTGGATGATTTATTGTAATCATCCCCAGAGACGAGGGTCATAACTGTCACACTTCATTGATTACTTCATGCTTGATTGAGCATTGGAGAAAAACTTCGGAGTGGCATTATTTCAGTAACTACACTACATAGGCCTTTCATATTTGAGTGGATGATTTATTGTAATCATCCCTAGAGACGAGGGTCATCACTGTCACACTTCATTGATTACTTCATGCTTGATTGAGCATTGGAGAAAAACTTCGGAGTGGCATTATTTCAGTAAGTAGACTACATAGGCCTTTCATATTTGGGTACATGATTTAATGTAATCATCCCTAGAGATGAGGGTCATCACTGTCACACTTCATTGATTACTTCATGCTTGATTGAGCATTGGAGAAAAACTTCGGAGTGGCATTATTTCACTAACTAGACTACATAGGCCTTTCATATTTGGGTGGATGACTTATTGTAATCATCCCTAGAGATGAGGGTCATCACTGTCACACTTCACTAATTACTTTATGCTTGATTGAGCATTGGAGAAAAACTTCTGAGTGGCATTATTTCACTAACTAGACTAGGAAAGGCTTTCATGCTTGGGTGGATGATTCATTGTAATCATCCCTAGAGATGAGGGTCATCACTGTCACACTTAGAAGCTTCAGAAGCCTGTTGAAATTGGATGACCTCAACTGATTTCAACGACCTAAATGTATTTTCATGGGTGAAATGCAAAACGTGGCGTTACCACTGCAACTTTTGACAAATTCAAGCCAAGTTTACCAAACTTACACCACCTTTGCTTCTTAGGAAAGCTTTAGAAGTCTATTGAAAGTGGGTGGCCTTGATGTATTTTTGACCTACTTTGGAGGTCAGATGCATTGCATCCTCGAATGTACAATGCTATTCATGGCCAAGAGTCAAACCAAGTTCACCAAATTTATACTAGCTTTGCATCTTACAAAACGTCAGAAATCTCTTGAAAGTGGATGACTTTGACCTACTTTTGACTCGACAAATCTTATTTTCCTTGTGTGTCTTGGGTATAGTTGATTGTAGGTCCCTAGTTACTATTTAACATGAATAGCAAAGTACCTATGCTTTATTTTTGGTGTTCTTAAATTTATCTTGAAGTGTCCTTTGAAGGTCAAACTTAGGTAACTGAACATATGAAGTCATGTTGGCCAAGGGGTATTAAGTGCTTTACATGACATCTATCACTACGAAGCTTGAAACTGGCATGTCAAGCTCTGATTTGTATTAAGATGTTATATACTTTATTGGCCATTTTGTTTTTAAAAAAAAAAAAAAAAGTGGTATATTCTGAGTAAATATATTGAGATTTACTTGATACATTCAACATCTACTAAATACCATTATAATGTTTGGTCTTACAATTACATTGCTACTAAATGCTGGCGAGACATTCATGCCCCCTGGGCATGGCTCTGGTTTTTCACTGCAGACCAAAGATGACATAGCTTAATATGTGATCATTCATGTCCATCTGTCATTCAGTCCGTCAATAAACAATTGCTTGTCAACACAATATTGTCTACAATTTTGAACTGAACTCTTGAAATTTTTTTACATACTCTATCGTTGAAAATCTTGGTTCCTTTCACTATAGGTGAAGCCACCAATTGGGTCCTGTAATACTGGGGTCAGAAGTGAAAAAAAAATTGAAATGCTCTACTGTGTTTGATTTTCAGTGGAAATATTCTGCAGGCTGCATATCAACCTTGGACATTGCTCGTGATGCTTCGACCTGTAGCTGAACAGGATTTATACAAGTTATTGTTTGGTGAAATTTATGAAATAAATTATCTTAAGAAATTATGAGGCTAATTTCATAAAATGTACAACAAAATGTGTATTGTGTGCAGGATGTATATTACATAATGTAGGAGACCTTGACCTACCTTCTGAATATTGCTGGGAATTATTTCAGGGGTTTTTTTTTTTTTGTTTTTTGTTTTTTTAAGTGATACATGTAGTTGCATTTGACATTTTAGCAGACATCTATCCACATGCCATTACAAGAGTTCCATACAGACATAAGTCTATGACGTGGAGACATGGTGGTGTCCCTGGTGGTGATTAATGGAACAAGCATCATAATTATCAAAAACACATTAAATTCAATGTTGTGGTAATAAATTGAGAGATAGCTGCAAATTTACTCCAAACATCCATACAGTCAATGGTGAAATTTTGGGTGACCTTGACCCATTTTTGAAGGTAACTAAGCACTTAGTAAAGGACATTTAAATCAGTGTGTTGGGAATGAATTAGGCTTCTAGTGCCAACTAGAAAGAAGATTTGCCACAAAACAAATCTGTCCCTCCAAAATTTGCATAAATTTAAATGCCACAACATTCCTTTGTGGCTCATTGCATGCACCTATAGCAAAAACCTAAAAAGTGAAGTTGGAATGGCATCTCAACCAATAATGGTTTTGAAGATATTCAACATTTAAACTTTTATAAAAAGTTGGAATGGCACCTCTACCTATACAGTAGTACCTTCTGTATGCTGCCACCCCTATGGCCAACCAAAAATGATTGCATATTACAGGTGGTTGTTCACCCCAGGTACATGGACATGAGCTTGGCTCAGGTATCTTTCCAAGGCAGGTGAAGTGCATGGTAGTGTTGGTCCAGCCAGCGGACCTTCTTGTACACACATATACATGATGCATTCATGTTAGAAATATTATATATTTTTGCCACATTATTTTTGTTTATGTTCAATAACTTGATTAAAAAAAAAAAAAAAGAAACTTCACGCCAGTCATGGTTGCTGTGTAATCAGTTCAAAGGTTCAAAATCAAACCTATGCAGTGTCACAAGTCTGCTGAGTATGTTAATTCTGCTCAGAATCGCCAAGTAAAAGGCTACATGATTTCACCCTCATTAAGTTGAGCAGTTCCATCACTTATCCTTACAAAAGATCAGAAGTGTCCAAGTTGATAATGATAATCTGCATAATTGGTTGTCAAAACAAAATGCAAGTGTTAAATTAAGTCTTTGAAGCTGTTGTGTTGAGCGTCGTCATATCCCAGCCTGAACTCGCAGCCAGCTAAATGTTTGGCTGCAAACAAATTTTTACTTTTTTAGTCTCAGTTCACTTTAATTAAATAGTATGATGGCAGTAATGCTGAAAAATCTGTTATAATTCTAATTTTATCAAATATAAATTAAACTGCAAACAGAAGACCACATGTATACATGTACATGTCCACCAGTGGTTGACTTTGCTAAAGTTGGTCAACAAATCTCTGAGCACTTGTGTCTCTGGAGTTCGTTGAAATTATGCGAAAGGATTACTCTTGGTTTAATAATTTAATCGCAGTTTGATGGAAGTAATGCTGAGTTTAAGACCTGTAACAATTAGCAACCCCAGTGACACCCAGAGTGGGACCTGGAAGTTGTGCTTATCAGCCTCACTGAGGGTACTCATTATTATATTTTTGCATCTGGAACTCAATAAATATATTCAACAGGAATGTGTTTTACATCATTAAAAAGAGAACTTTCAGAGCTTCAGTGCCCTATATTTTTTATTCATATTGTCATATATGATTTCTTGATAGAGCGAGTTAAAAAACTCATTGCTGGGTGTATGTGCTCTTTCTGCACTTGATGTGATCGCGGACACAGAGCAGAGCTTCACAGCAAATATTAAATACATTAGATAGCCCATTCTCACAAACTTACAGCTAGTATTTAGAATCATGTCTCTATTTATATTAGTTTTAAAGATGTTAAAGTTTAAAATTTTCAAATGTCCCTAATTTGCATAATTTCAGTTGCTAGAAATCTGAAAACCTTTCCATTAAATAGCCCATCCTCACAGACCTATAGCTAGCATTTAAAATTGTGTCTCTATCTGTAATAGTTTTGCATGTATATCAAAGATTTAAATTGTTAAATGTCCCTTATTTGCATAATTTTGAACATCTTGACCACACAATATGATCTGCACAATTTCACTGCTAGGTCAATCATCATGGAACATTTGACATTTCTAGGTATCCCAGTGTCTGAGAAAAGCTCCAGACAAAATAGGGGCGAAAGAAAGAATTCCAGGGAAAACAGAATGTCTGTGTTGGCACATGGCCATAAAAAATTGTGTTGGTTATTACATATGTACTTGTAGATACATATCTAGGTCTTAGACCAGTAACCTGGGCTTACATGTTAAAATAGTGACATTTGCTGGCATATTTCTCCAATTTCAAAAGTAAAATTACAATTTCCTTTGCATTCTGTTTCAAGTTTATACCGATAGCTACAACTTAAAACCAAGAATATAGGGGGTCATGTGATTAGATTTTTTTTACACATGCATATCTGTACCTTACCTCCATGAAAGGCCAAATATGTCTCCAAAAATACACAAAGTTATCAAATGATTTAAAATATTTCTAGAGTAGCAATGCCTTTCTAAAACTTGCAATTATGTCTCCCGGTGGAAGCCGGGGGACATATTGTTTTAGTGCCCGTTTCTTCCGCTTGTTGTTGTTGTTGTTCAGGTTCTTCAACACTTGGTTTCCGTGCGATAAGTCTTGAAGGACTTGACAGAATTTGATGAAACTTGGTAGGATTATGTATCTAGGCAAGACCTAGGTTGGGATTGTATTTGGGTGACCTTGCCCTAATTTTCAAGGTCACAGGGTCACTTATGTGAAATTGGTTTCCGTGCGATAAGTCTTGAAGAACTTGATGGAATTTGATGAAACTTGGTAGGATCATGTATCTTGGCAAGACCTAGGTTGGGATTGTATTTGGATGACCTTGAGCAAATTCTCAAGGTCACAGGGTCACTTATGTGAAATTGGTTTCAGTGCGATAAGTCTTGAAGAACGTGATGGAATTTGATGAAACTTGGTAGGATAATGTATCTTGGCAAGACCTAGGTTGGGATTGTATTTGGATGACCTTGAGCAAATTCTCAAGGTCACAGGGTCACTTATGTGAAATTGGTTTCCGTTCGATAAGTCTGGAAGAACTTGATGGAATTTGATGAAACTTGGTAGGATTATGTATCTAGGCAAGACCTAGGTTGGGATTGTATTTGGATGACCTTGAGCAAATTCTCAAGGTCACAGGGTCACTTATGTGAAACTGGTTTCCGTTCGATAAGTCATGAAGAACCTGATGGAATTTGATGAAACTTGGTAGGATTATGTATCTTGGCAAGACCTAGGTTGGGATTGTATTTGGATGACCGTGAGCAAATTCTCAAGGTCACAGGGTCACTTATGTGAAACTGGTTTCCGTTCGATAAGTCATGAAGAACGGGATGGAATTTGATGAAACTTGGTAGGATTATGTATCTAGGCAAGACCTAGGTTGGGATTGTATTTGGATGACCTTGAGCAAATTCTCAAGGTCACAGGGTCACTTATGTGAAACTGGTTTCCGTTCGATAAGTCATGAAGAACCTGATGGAATTTGATGAAACTTGGTAGGATTATGTATCTTGGCAAGACCTAGGTTGGGATGACCTTGAGCAAATTCTCAAGGTGACAGGGTCACATGTGAAATTGGCTTCCGTTTGCTAAGTCATGAAGAACGTGATGGAATTTGATGAAACTTGGTAGGATTATGTATCAAGGTAAGACCAAGGTTGGGATTGTATTTGGGTGACCTTGACCTAATTTCCAAGGTCACAGGGTTATTTATGTGAAATTGGTTTCTCTGCAATAAGTCTTGAAGAACTTGATGAAAATTGCTAGAGTAATGTATCTAGGTGAGGGCTAAAATAGGATTGTAATTTTCAAGCAAACTTGGTCATTGTAATTTGTTATCACCTGTAGCTTATTCAGAGACGTCAGCATTCCACCGGGAGACATTTGATTTTCTGTTGGAAAATCAGTCTGTTCTAGTTGATAAGTATTTTCATGTCCAAAATTATGATGGGACTTAATTTGGGATGCTCTGTTCCTGTGATATAAACATCCAGTAGACAGAGGAACAGTATTAAGTACTTGATCAAAAGTTGTGGATCAGTTGACCGGACCTTAAGAGGTTTCAGCTGTTACTTCTTAAATAAGAACAACTACAGGAAAATGTAGTGTATGCTGTTTGTGTTTTCAGGTTGGGACAAGAGCCAGAAGGTACCACAGAAAATGAAATTCGTTATGCAATGAAATTATACAAATCAGCCTACCACCCAGACTCTGGAGAATTACAAAATGTGTTTGGTCGAATGTCTTTTCAAGTTCCTGGAGGAATGGCAATAACAGCTGCCATGCTGCAGTTTTACAGGTGAACTATCCATTCATTGGTCTGTCATCAAAAGTACTTTACATGTGTGCTACAGGTACAGTTTTACATGTAAACTATTTCACATGTGCATTATGTGAACAGTTTTGCTTGTAAACTTTCATATGTGCATGATAAGAACAGTTTTGCATGTAAACTGTTTCACATGCACATGATGGGTACCATTTAACATGTAAACAATTTCACATGTGCACGATGGGTACAGTTTTGCATGTAAACAATTTCACGTGTATGTGGTCAGGGACAGTTTAACATACACATGCTGTGCGATAGTTATAATAGGTATGTACAGCACACTTTAGTCTGTGAGAAAACATGCAAGTTTTGCAGCTGGATTTGTAAATTGAAACTCTGAATATGCATTACTTTGTACTTCGCCACTACTTTCAACCTCGGTGATTGTTTACATTCAGGGTACCAGTTCCAGCAGGTTCGTAAATCTAAAGTTGTGCCTATATATTCCTTAAAAAAATTGTCAGCTTAAGACTGAGTCAACAGCATTGTTTGGCATGGGTTGGGCACTAAAATTTATGCCAAGGAAAGTTTTTGACCAGTGTCACTTTATCTTGATTCGTCTCATATAGAATGCTCAGTTAAATTGTTTTTCATTACTGTGGAAATTAGTTGGAAACACTGAAGAAGATGACATTTGACCACTTGCTGGTTTGGGCTGGCTTAAAGGGGAAAGGGTGAAGGAGATAAAGTGTAGATGATAAAATAATGTTTTTAGTCATGGATTTTTCTGTTCTGTTTTTTAGAACCAATACAGCTGTGATATTCTGGCAGTGGGTGAACCAGTCCTTTAATGCCCTTGTCAACTACACCAATAGGAATGCAGCATCAAGTATATCTACCAAGTAAGTTGGTGTCATTATGGAAAGAAAGGGTCTATTATATGTTCTTACTCTGGCCAACTTTCTTTAACTCATTCCGTACCAGTCCCTGATATTTCCGTACATTTACCTAGATTTAAGACGGCAATTGCAATTTTAAATTCTTCATGAAAAGAGCTTTTGTTCAAGTACCAACATGCCTATAGTCTGAAGTCAGTGGTTCTGGCACTGCCTTACAAGTTATGCTGCAGCTGCTGCAAGGGCAGCTGCAGCATTACTTGCCAGGCACTGCCAGAACCACTGACCAAGGCCTGTGACCATAGTATGGAATCAGTATAGTGTGGGGGATAATCAGTAACTCACTAACTGTGTATTAAAATTTCTTACACATAACTACCTCTGTCAACCATTCTTTTTTTAAGAAGGAACAGGGAATTGGTCGAGTGGATATGGGCGTTTCCCATTTCAGCTAGGCGACTGGTGCCAAGGGTTGCAAGTTCGAGTCTGGCTCATTCTGAACATAAATATATTTTCAGCATTTTCATAATGCTCGTGGATTTAAGTCCTTGATTCTGGCAATAAATGTCAACTCATTACATAACTGCATAACCAATATTAATCTGGCACTCACACATAACTACCTCCATTGAACCATTTTGAATCTCGCTCATACCAAACATAAAATATATTTTTGGCATTTCCTTAATGCTGGTGGATTTAAGTCCCTGGTCCTGGAAATAAATGCTGACTCAGTATATATACTGCATAACCGTGTTGATATGGCACTCACACATAAATACCTCCATTGAACCATTCTTTTTTAAGAATGAGGATTTAGTTGAGTGGATATGTGTGTTTCCCATTTCAGCTAGGTGACCGGGGCCAAAGGTTGTAAGTTTGAGTATCGCTCGTTCTGAACATAAAAAAAAAACAAACAAAAAAACTGGTGGGATTTTAGCAATATAATGTGCATTAGCAAAAATGGTGCTCCTGTAACCTCATAATGGGCGGCATCACAGTCGTACCTTGGGTTGTGTACAGATGTCACCACAAGAGTTTACATTCAAACGCAAGGCTAAACATTTAATATTCTAACATGTTGTCTAAATTCTCCATAATATATTGCTGTTTTAGGGAAATACACCATAAATGTTTGCATAAACAGTTGCAGATAGAATGAAACAAAGTTAAAGAGGTAATGAAAATTGCCTATAATGTACAAATCATGAAGTAGAGTATTTGTACTGTGAGCCCTGTTTTCAGAGACCACTCCAATGAGAGATCCCTGCCTTGAAAGATCAACGTCTCTGTATACTTTTAGCTTTTATCTTGTATATATGTCCCATAAAACCACCTGTCTTGAGAGAACATAATTTGGTGGTTCCGCTGGATGTTCTTTTAAGAAGGTTTCACTGTATATGATTTTGTGTTATCAGACAGATGGCCATAGCGTACGTGTCAGCCACCACCAGTGCCATAGTGACAGCTGTAGGATTGAAGACTTATCTTGCCAAGGTATGGATGACCAATCCAGGAACAGAAAGTTCATCTGCTACGATTACTTAACAACAACCCCCCCCCCCCAAAAAAAAAAAAAGAAAAAATGTATCAAGGCTGAACAGTACATTTCTTTGGTACTGACTTGAAAATGTATGTGTCAGAGTTATTTTTAATTGGTCAACCCTTCCAAGGGGGGAGCCATTATGCTTTTGCATTGTTTGTAAATCCGTTCCTTGTTCTGCCCATCTACCATTTGTTTGTAAACATGATATCTCAAGACTTTCTTGCCACCTGAAACTCACCTTGGCCCCATTTCTTGATTTGGTCACATTTTTGTGAGTTGAACCTCATGTACAAGGTTACAGGACCCATCTATGTACAAAGGTGGACCTTTCACAACTGCTAGCTTCACAAGTCCTTCAAGGCCCAGGGTGTGCTGAGGCCTTCACCCAGAGTGTGCTGAGGCATTGACCCAGATTATACTGAAGCCTTCACCCAGAGTATGATGAGGCCTTCAGAGTGTGCTGAGGCCTTCACCCAGAAGGCTTCTTGAATATGTTGATTTTGTCCCAGTATGTCTAACAGATAAAAAGGTTTATGAACATTTTTAGCTCAGCTGACTTTTCAGTCAGCTGAGGTTATGTTATGACTAGCCATCCGTCGTTGGATGGAGGAATTGGCAAAAACAAACTATACAGCCGCAAGACGATCATATTCTCACACAAGAAGATTTATAGATGACCTGTGTGCTTTAAACAATGGAGATGGAATAAAGGGAAAATGGACAAACATATAACCCAAAGAGCTAATATTAAATCTGAAAAATGAAAGTGACACAAAAGCTACTTTCCTTGATCTGGATATAGAAATAAAGAATAACCAGTGTGTAACAAAAATATTTGACAAGAGAGACCAGATCAAAATTTGATATTATCTCCTACCCTGATCTGACAGGAAAAATTCCAGAGAAAGAAGCATATGGAGTTTGTATCAGACAAGTGATACATATTGCTAGAAACACGACACTTTTTAGCGATTTAGTCAATAGAGTCAGAACTTTGTTGCAAAAACTACAATACAAAGGTTATAAAAAACAACTACACAAAACTCTGTTGAAATGTTTCCAGAGATATGACCAGATACCTAATTAATACAACACTAACTCAAGAACATTAGTCAAATTGTGTCAAGATGGAGCTTGAAATGACAAAGTGTAGTCCTAAAAGTGTTTAGAGTGGTAAGAGGGAAAGACCCGGGGTAAAGTATACTCAACTCACCTTGAGAATTTTCTCTGGTCCGTCTTGAGTCAGAAAACCATGATCATTCTCCCTTTTGACAGGATTTCTTTCTTTTCAATCTTCATCCAGTATAGTGGAAGAGGTGGCTTCCAGCTAATACCTTAGTACACTTTACTTCACAATACCTCTAGTCAACATTATGGTGCTAAAAATTGTATTAATATTTACCTGTTTATACCAGTGTCGGTATGGTGGAATAGTGTATGAAGCTTTTAAGTTACAAAGGAGATGTCTGTCGTTCACAATTCACATTTTAGACTTCTCCAAAACCATCCGCCAGATTTACTTCAAACTTGGTGGGGATGTGCCTTGGGTGGGTCTGTACCAAGTTTGTTCAAATGGTCACACTCCATTGATTTTTGGATTTTTTATGAATTTTTTGTTCTTTTTGGGGGCAAATCTACAAAATATGACTAAAACAGGGCAAGTGGTCACTGTGGCTAATGATATTTGAAGATAAATGTTCGACTAGTTGCGTTGCGACCTGCAACTCATCAGGAACTGTTGGGAACACTGTGAGCG
Organism: Hermodice carunculata; assembly: GCA_964020975.1. Lineage (NCBI taxonomy): Eukaryota > Metazoa > Annelida > Polychaeta > Eunicida > Amphinomidae > Hermodice > Hermodice carunculata. The sequence goes on along the minus strand of OZ026616.1, from coordinate 95,385,635 downwards.
GCCTATATTTATACCGTGGGTTAACAGATCCGTTGCTACGTATGCACTTGTATTGTGATAGCGTAGCTGCAGATTTCTAGTGGATGAAAAAAATGGTTTCCACGGTAGGATTTGATTCAAGGAATTTTGAATCTGCTGGGTTTTCATTGGTTGAAAACCTAGGCTCGACACCACTGGGTCAGTGGATTCAAACTTGGATTTGGGCTTGAATGGTCACTGTAAAGTGTAAAAATATTACAGTGGGGGCCTTGAATAGGGGCTAAGGAATGTGTGAAGGCACATTTCCAGAAGTGGATTATAGTGTTTCCAAATGATTGCCACTCGTGTGGCAGTGAGAGTGTACGTAATATTATGGGGAGGGAAGCTCTGACAACAAAAATTTAGCATAAGACTGAGTGATTGAGCTCATTTCCCCATGATATTGAGACCGAAAGGTTCAATAGAGCATAGTTAGTGCATCCAGTGTTTTTCCCTCTCCGGTCGCAGCAGTCTAGAGCACTCTAGGCGGGGAGGAGTTGGGATGTACTCTTAGACTAATATTTGGACTCTGAGATTCAGATCCTTGTGGTCACTTGGGGCGAAACGTCTGCCCAAAGGTTGAGTAATGTCACCATTACTGATGTAACGCTAATGTTCTCGCAATCTGTCTGGTAGGGGGCACAAGGTCTGGCCAACATATTGTTTCTTACATGTGTTGCATGTTAGAAGATATACTAGGTTGGAGCTTTCACAGCATCCTCCTTTGGGGACTTGGTAAGTTCTCCCTGTTTGTGAACTGACCGTTTGGCCAGAATCATCAAGTCTTGCACAGTATTTGGAATTGTTACGACTGGAAACGTTTTTGTGCTTTGTCCCAGAAATGGCTGGGTTCTGTGGACTTGTGATTGTGTACTTGGTTCTAGAGCGAATCAGTAAATCTTGTAGGTTTTTGGCTCTTTTAAAACCTATCACTACCTCCTTGTTCACTATGGCTTCCGTTTGGCGTGAGGCTTCCAGGATTTTCTAGTTGTCCTGGATTATTGTTTTGATTGGACCAATGGTGGATTGGCTGGGTTGAAGTTGGTGATCATGAAGAATTTTTCTTAATCACTGGCTGTGTCTGTTGGTTTGGATGCCAATAGAGTGGCTCTCTTCACTGAATCCACTTTGTTTTTGGCTTCAGTGAGGAGGTCAGAGGGGTATTCTCTCCTCTCATAATGACTCAGCATTTTTCTGGCATTTTCCTCATAGTCTGAGGTTTTATGACAAATGCGTTTCACACGTAGGAGTTGGCTATATGGTCCACCCGTTTTGGTATGTGTGGGATGGGAGGACCGGTAATGGAGATACGTGTGTGTATCTGTCAGTTTTACATACAGGGTGGTGTATGCTTTACATTCTGAATCAATTTTAACTCGAGTGTCTAGAAAACTGATCCCAGTAGCAGTTGTGTTGGATGTAAATGTGATAGTGGGATGACAGTTGTTCAAGTGTGAGATGAACTCTTTTAGTTCTGTCTCTCCAAACATCCATATGCAAAAAATGTCATTGATGAACCTGAACCAAACATGTGGTTTCAGTGGCAATTTTAGCAATTGGTTTTCTTCCAGATTTGCCATAAATAAATTGGCAAAAGAGGGAGCTACCATGGTCCCCATTGCTGTGCCCCCTATCTGGATGTAGTGGTACCCATTGAACTCAAAATTGTTGCAAGTCAGGACCAATCTGAGTAGATTGACCAATTCTGAGTTTCTGGGTTTTTCTGTGGGGTCTCTGTGGTGGATGAGACACCTGGCTGCACTTCTAAGGCCTTCATTTGTGGGAATATTTGTGTACAGAGATTGTACATCTAAAGTTACCAGAACAGCATTCAATTTGTCTGGTAATGGGTCCAGTGCTTCAATTTTATTTATGAAGTTGGTAGTGTTTTTAATGTAGCTAGGAATATTCCTCACAAGCAGTTTCAGAAAGAAGTCTACATGGGCAGATATTCTCTCTGTGGGGCATTCATTTGCGCTGAGTATCGGGCATCCAGGTGGTGGGAGGACTCCCTTGTGGATTTTTGGAAGGAGGTAAAAGCTGGGTACCCTAGGTTCCTTTATGCACAGATAATTGTACAGTTTGGAAGAAATGCTGTTATTGTTTAGCATTTCTTTGAGGGTATTATGAATACGTTCATTGAACACAAGTGTGGGATTGATATCCACTTTCCTGTAATGATCTGAGTTTGATAGTTGTTTAGAGGCTTCTGCTATGTAATCCTTTGTGTTTTGGATTACCAATGCAGATCCCTTGTCAGATCGTTATATGCTTGTTGGCTGTCAGTTCTTTCAGGCCTAGTCATCACCTAAGGTTAGATTATCAGACTTACGTATTCTGGGTTGGAATTTAGCCACGTCTTGTTTCACTGTTCTGCAGAAAGCTTCCAAATTTGGATCAGCTAATTCTGCTTCAGTTGGTGTGAAAGGGCTGGGTATATGGAACTCACATTGATCTGAACCTGGGGGGTTTGGTGGTAGATCTGCACTATCTGAGGCACTATGCATGTGATGGGACATGTTACTGATCGACATGTTCTCATTTGCTTTGTTTTGAAAAAAAAAAAACATTTTGACTTCATGAATCTGAAGAATCTATCTAAATCATTGGCTATTTGTCCCATATCAGGTTCCCTGGGTGTGGGACAGAAACCCAAACCCTTGTTCAGTAAGCTGACTTGTGATTCAGATAAACTATAGTCTGATAAGTTGACTATTATATTGTCAGGGATAAGTAGATCTCTATTATCACCCTGGTTGTTGGAGTTGTTGCAATCAACTGGATGAATGTATTCAATTGTACTATGTCTGTGAAAATTGAAAGTTAATTTGACTGTACTCACCTTGCTGGTTGGCTGGTGAGCTGTGGTTCCCACATCTGTTGTTAATTGGGTGTGCACTGGGCACTGGCTTGTGGCTGTAGTACAGTTACATTTTGGAAAGTCTGGGTGTTCTCCCATTGAAAATTTGTCAAATGAACATGAGCATTCTTCAGAAACTTTGAAAGATGAATCCAACGTGAAATTTTGAACGTATGTACAGTTTGCAGTGCCAGGGGGGACTGAATAATCTATTGTCTCCGTTGGCCTTTGCCCCTTTGGTACGGCTTCTTGTTGTACTGCCTGTTGCGTTGATCCCTGTGGTTCTGTGCTCTTGACAGGCTGTTTATGAGGGTTTTTAATGCCGTGGTTTGGCTCTCGCTGAGCGCAAGGTTTGTGGTCCCTGATGTCCCCTGGGGTCGGGGGGACCTGTGGGCTTGTTGTCTCTGTGATGGAGAACGGCTTCTTGACCTATGTCTTTGGCGAGACACTTTCGGGTTTTCCCTTGGGCGATTCCGGTTGATCGGTTGGTTTGGCCTGTTCGGGTCCCGCTGGTTTGCGGTGGCTCGGGAACGAAAAGGGGAGGCTTCCCGCTTCTGTGCCCCAGATTTGAGAAAAAGATGATCAGTATCTTCTTTTTCATTGTCCTGTTTCCTTTGTAGGAGCTGGGCAATTTTCCTCTCCTGTGGCTGCAGGAGATCCGCTTTCTGTACGCCAACGAGTTGAGCCAGTAGGTCCGTGACTTTGCGTAGTCCCTGCTTGTCTGGACCAAAGCAATATTGAATATTAGCCAGCTCATTTTTCACTTGCTCTTGTAGAGATTCCAACATTATTTGTTGAGTGTCTCTCAGGAGCGTAAGTTGATTGATTTCAGCTGTAGCTGCAGCTTTTTTCCACTTTTCAATGGATCTCCTGGGTGGGAGGATTCCTTGCGGGAACTTGGGAAGGTAAACAAGTTCTTCCGGGATGACCCGTTTCTCGAGACATGAGTTGTAGAATTTTATTTAGTGCCTTTGGTGGAATTTTGCTTTCCTCTCTAGAGGTATTGTCCTGTCTGTCTAGGCTAGGATCCCGGCTGGAAGCGTGTGACTGCGAAAGTCGTGGTAATTGTAGGGAAGGTGATCGATTGTCTCTTCCTATTTGGCCTGTATCATTTCTCGCACGCTTTTTGGGTGGACGAGAAGGGGAATCTGGGCCGAGTTGCCCGGATATAGCGTTTGACGTCACTACCACAGAGGAGATTCCCTGGGCGATGGTTGACATTAGTGTGTGCGTTTCTTGCTCTTCGTCGCTAACCAGGTCAGCCCACAAAGCTGATGCTTGTGGTGAAGTGAAGGGGGTAGTGTAGTTTACAGAACCGTTGCTACGTATGCACCTGTATTGTGATAGCGTAGCTGCGGATTCCTAGTGGATGAAAAAAATTGGTTTCCACGATAGGATTTGATTCAAGGAATTTTGAATCTGCTGGGTTTTCATTGGTTGAAAACCTAGGCTCGACACCACTGGGTCAGTGGATTCAAACTTGGATTTGGGCTTGAATGGTCACTGTAAACATATTACAGTGGGGGCCTTGAATAGGGGCTAAGGAATATGTGAAAGCACATTTCCAGAAGTGGATTCCAGTGTTTCCAAATGATTGCCACTCATGTGGCAATGAGAGAATGAGAGTGTACATAATATTATGGGGAGGGGAGCAAAAAGCAAAAAAAAGAAAAAAAAAGAAAACAAATCTACAAAACCTTCTACTCCACAGCCGTTCACCTAATTGCTTTGATATTACATAAGAACACTCCGAGGGGCTCCTAGTTCTTAATTTGTTCACCAAGTGGTGCTGCAATTTTTTATGAATTTTTGTGTGTTTTGTTACTTGTGACTTCTCCAGAACCGTCTCTCAGAATAACTTGAAACTTTGTGGATATGTTCCTTGTAAAAGGGTCAAGCAAAAATAGTCACTAGGTAGCACTGCTGTGTATTCTTGATTTTTAAAGATTTTTTTTCAATTTGGGTACTTATCGGTAAATGCACATTTTCTATTGCTCACTATGCAAGTCAATGGCCATCAATACATTCTAATGGTATTTCACATTTTGGACTTCTCTGAAGAAACTGTCTGTCCGATTTACTTCAAACTTGGTGGCAATATACCTTGGGTGGGTCTCTGCTAAGTTTGTTCAAATGGTTAAGCTCCAGTGATTTTTTTTTTTTGTAATGATTTTTTTTTTTCGAAAATCTTTTAAAAAAGTTTTAATGGGAAAGTTTAACATGGGAATTTCTTGCAATGGATATGACTTAAATAATTTTGGCCAGATTTGTGCCAAACTTGGTAGGGATGTACCTTTTATAAGTGTCTACGTATTTTGTGCAAATTGTCATGCTCCAGTGATGTTGCGACCTTGACCTCATTCCTGGGGTCGCTTGATAACTTGAGATCTGTTTTGAGTTAGGACCTTGATGTTGCACATTTTAATGTTTCTCTATGGAGGTCATGCTAAGACAATACATGAGTGACCTTGATCTGGTTTCTAGGGTCAGAGTGCAACATACATGAATTTTACTGTTCACTATAACTCGAGAACCACTTGAACTGGGACTTTGATGGTGCACATGTTAGTGTTCTTCCATAAATGTCAGACTTACTCAGCACATGGCTGACCTTGATCCTATCCCAAGTTCACAGGGCTGCAAGTGTGATTAATGTCTAGGTCAGCTGAGCATGGGCAGTTCACACAACCCTCTTGTTAACATATGTTTGGTCAATTTGTTCTGGAGTTACTGTTGTGAAATAAGACAGAAAATGGTTAATCAAAATATATTCTAATACAATATAACAGTTACATTGGTATATATTATTGCTGCATGTGATACTAAGCGGCCATTAATACTAATACCTCAAAGTTGCAGAATGCATCAAATGCTTTATTTATGTGAAAACCAGAAACTTTTTTCAAAGAAAAATGTCTACAATGGTGAGAAGAATAAAGCTTGGTCACTACATTTTGTTGTCTTTCCATTTCATCCTACAGTAATGACCACTTTGTTTTTGTTTGTTTTCTGCAGAGAGCATCTCCACTGTTGCAGAGATTTGTTCCCTTTGTAGCTGTTGCTTCTGCCAACATGGTGAATATACCTCTTACCAGGCAAAGGTGGGTACCCAGTATATAACTATCACCAGGCAAAGGTGGGTACCCAGTATATAACTACCACCAGGCAAAGGTGGGTACCCAGTATATAACTATCACCAGGTAAAGGTGGGTACCCAGTATATAACTATCACCAGGTAGAGGCAGGTACCCAGTATGCTGGTATAACTCACCAGGTACAGGCAGGTACCCAGTGTGGTGGTATAACCTTTACCAGGTACAGGTGGGTACCCAGTGTGGTTAATAGTTGCCTGCTAAACAGGCTCTACTTTGAATGTTTCTAATTTTGAAAGCACTAGACTACAGAGCAGAAAGCCTGTGTGACAGACAATGTTTATGTATATATCTCATGGAAAAAAAAAAACAGGTATGCAGTATCCCTCTGTAAGACATTTTGGATATACCTGCAGCTGTGTGGGTATGCGGTATGGTTTAAAATTTGATGTGGCACGATCTATGATTGTCCTCACAGCAAGCTTTTACATATGTATATCATTGGAATTAAATTTCTGAACTTCTTGCATACCCCAGAATTTATGTCTGTCAGAAGCCCTGACCTTGACCTAATTCAGAGAAAAACTGCTCTATTGGTAGACAATTGATTTTCTCTGTCTAGCAAGATCATCAAAAAGGCGAGGATCCTGAATGGACTGGGGGGGGGGGGGGGCGGGGGGTGCTGAAATGGAAGCCAGGGAATTGGGGGCCACCCAGGCCCCAAACAGGGTCGAGGGGCAGTGCAGGGGTGGGAGAGGGCCAGGCCCACCACCCACCAGAGACCCTGAATTTTTTATCCTTACAGTTTTATTGAAACAAGTTTTACATGTCTTAAAGGGTGGTCTTTGGCAATATTCTTCCCTACACCTATACTTCAGCTGCTTCAATAAGTAAAATATATTTATGCTGGAGTGTCAGGTGAAACAATTCCAACATCCTTTCATACCACCTTTTCCTGTTATGTTTTAACCTTTACAATTGTTGCTGTTGCAGTGAACTCATCAATGGCATTGCTTGTTTTGATGAAAATGACAACAGGATAACAGAATCAAGGGTGCGTAAACTGTTTACTTTAAGGCCGTGATAGTTCTTGGATTAAGCACCAGGTGTCAGCAATAGAAAACTGAGACATCGTCTGTTGCTCCACATGGCCTCAGTTGAGATTTAAATGTCCCTAAGAATCAAATGAATGGCAAAGCTTAGAAATTTTATCTGGGGCTGGACGAAAATTAAAGACACAGAAGGCATTGATGTTTATATAAGGCCTTAGACTTAACTGCAAGAACATCTTGCAATTGTTTTTCAACCTTTTTCAAGAGAGCAAAAAATACAAATTTTCTGGAAATCGAAAAGAAAATGGATCTGTCAAACTTTGATGGCCAGTTGTAACAGAAATAAGCCAAATAAATGAATTACTAAATCAATATGTTCATGGACTTCTACATTTGTATAGGGGTCTTACATTTGATATAGTTGCCACAAACCTGAATATCTATTTAACAATTAGATGGCAAGGTAGGTTAAAATTATAGTCAGGTTTAGAATCTTTGGATCCTGACAGTTCATAAATATATACTTTTTAGATGTTTCCATTAATATGTTTCGCGGTTTGAACTTTATTAGGTAGTAGGTACCAAATTACTCTGGTGTCTTAGGCTGTCACATATATAATTTTGTATACATGACCGAGACAACATCTTTTGGAGTTAACAATTTATAGAATGAACCACTGAACACTGTAGGGACATGCTGACATCTGGTGTCAGAAACATGAACTATTGTAGGCTTGTATGTCTGGGTACCAACCCAGTAGTACTGGGTATCGTTTACATCATTACGATAGGATACGTATCACGATACAGTAAATACGATACAGGGTATGTATCACGATACCATGAATGATGGGAAATGTAAAATATACTAATAATTATCCATGGTGCCCCTTGGTTGAAAGTGTTATCAACTGTTTTGACATTCTACTGCATAGGTTCTTTGTGTTTTGATGCCTTTTGCATTACATTTCTGCTACTTACCTTACTTTACAGGACTAACAATTAGCTGCTAGCAATCTAACACTGTTAGCATTTGCTATTTTTAATATTTTAGAGTTGATTGTATTGTTTCCTTAGGCTTAAGCCTTTGGCTCATGTTGTGTTCTCATGTTCAAAATTTTACTCACAAAATTGGCCATTATGCTGTAGCTGTTGTGCTACTGGAATGTGATATGTTTTGAATTTGGAGTGCATTTTTCAGGTACAGGACTGGTCCACCCATCACTTGTCAATGCAACCCAGTTAACTGTGCTTAATTCGAACTTGTCAGTTTGTCAAATTCAGATTGATACGTGGTTTTTGTTACCAGTTCACTACTGTATGCCTGTTGGGAGGTCTGCATTTTGGTTCCAGCTCTTGCAACATCAACCTAAGAGGCTTACTTTCAATAGTTGAGAAAGGTCTCATATCATGAATGATATATTTTGCCACTGAATTTGTGATTCTGTTGACTTTGGCCTGAGGTAGCTTGCTTCTTTGTGCTATGGTCCAGGGGCTGGCAGTAGCTGCAAGAGCTGAGGAAGAAGAACTGGCAGTGCCAGTGGAATGAGTGGACAGAGTCATTGTAGTGGTCAATGCATCTGTTGTTAGTGCTGTACTTGTAGTGCCTATTAGTGGCAGCCTCAGTGCCCTGACACAAAGTGACTGCAATAAAAAGAGAAACAAGAAGGCTGTTTTTCAAGTTATTTCCAATGGCTGAACTAAAATAATGAACAGATCAAAGTTGCTAAATGAAATTTTAGGAAAAATTCTTTCCCTCATTGCTAATTCAGGCTGTATTTTATTATTGGTAACATTTCCCGCATCAGTCAATCACACCCGGCAGTGAGCGATAATTCAGAGTTTGGGCATTCGGAATGACATTGTTTAATAGCGTCACATTAGTGTGACACATTGCAATGATATTAGTGTTTTTTTTCCTCAGGTTTATGAATAAGTTTTTGCATAGCTTCCCGTAACAATAAAATTGTTTCCACATTCCACCAAATCACATTTTTTAATTGAAATATGGTACAAATCATACCAATAGACATCACCGAGTCTGTTTATTATAGTATTAAATTATGGTCAATTTTTACTGCAGCACTATGCAGCATTTGTTGACATGTTTATCTGATGATGTCTCTTTAAATGGGTAGTTATGTTGGTTGTGTTTCCACCTTTTGCCCTCATGCTGGCTTTACATATGCTGCATTTCGCCATACTCTCCTTCCCAGGGGTGGCATACTGATCGAAATTTGGAAGGAGGCATGGCGAAATGTGCATCGAAAGTACGGAGACCACGTGCAAAGCAGCTTTCAAAATATGAAATGCGTCGCTAGAAACGGACAGGAACTTTTCATCAAAATGTACCTGATAATGACATAACTTATTCATATCGCTTTTTATCTTTACTCAGTTACTCAAAAAATGTTTAATTATGCATTTAAGAGTAGATTAATACAATGGGTGGCGAATATAAAAAAAAATATATTGATCTACCGACGTCTCCATTCCAGGCAATTTCTAATCACGGTCATCAAATCCTCCCTCCAGCATCTAGGCCATGGATACCTATTATGGGATGGTTGAAACATGTAAACACCATTGCCGCTTCAGTGCAACATATCTTGCTTCATAAATTGACCACAATGGGATGGATTTTATTGATTTTTACCAGAAAATTGTTGCAAATCAAGTGTTAAACCGTGAGCATTGTATCGAACGGTATTCGCAACTTTTGAACCTCGGTACAGGACTGGATACCGGTGCTTTTCGGTATACCTTTATACCAATCCAGCACTACAACCCAGACATATTTTAGGAGTTATTTTATTTTTATTTTATTTCTTAATACCTTTCCGCCACATTTTGTGATGAAGTTTTCTCCGCTATTATACATGTTACAACATTGACATTATACATACTATGAGACCTATAGCTGAAATTGTGCACCTGGTGAGGATTTATTGATATGTTATAAATTATTAAAGTTCTGGGTAAAAAAAAATCCTATTCAACTATTGGCTGAAAAAACAATGGTAGTTGTATTAGCCAATCACATTGCATTGATTGACAATACACCTGTTGCCTGGTTACTCAACTATTACTGTTCAGCAGATTGTACATGATGACCCATGATTAAAGATGGCACAAAACAGTATCGGAGGGGGTTTGAAGACAAGCTCCTATTGGCACCCAGACAGATTTGCTTGCAAATTAAATCTATCCATTCTAGTTTCTGTTTCATTTATGTCCAGCCATTTGTTGATGTTGATGCATCTGTAGCATAATATCACAATGTATAGATTTGTCCTCATCAAGTTTTTTGTCTCTCTTGTCTTAAGCACCTCTTCACAGAAGGGGGAGAATATTATCTTGATTGATGTTCCTCTATCTGTGTGTTTGTACACTGCTGTTTCTGCACAACTCGATAAGTTTTTGAGGTACAACTTTTGCACTGTACATGTACATATTCCTCTGGAAGAGCTATGTTAAGCTCCAAGATGGCTGACCTTGACATGATTCCCAGGGTCATAGAGCCACCTTAGCTGGATTTGGTTTCCGCACGCAAACTTCAATCATTTTTGCATTACAGTTTTAATTTTGCGTGTTTATGGTTGACCATAGAGGCTAGCTTAAGCTTGAAAATGGGTGACCTTGACCCAGTTCCCAAGGTCACAGAGCCACTTTGCTGAATTAAGTTTTTGCATGACATGTAATTATTTATACATGTACAGTTTGCATATTATACAGGTTTATGGTCCTCTATAAGCACTAAATGAAGTTTGGTGAACTTAACCCAATTCCCAAGGTCACAGAGCTATCCCCTTCGCACTGCAGTTTCCACACAATAACTCTTAAGAAGTTTTTGAGCCATGACTTTTATGCTGCACAGGTATATGTGCTGATAACATGGTTTTTCAAGTCATTCATGTGCCATTACAAGGTTAGCAAGACCATGGCTTGTCAGGCAATTCATAACCAGTGATATAGTATAACATATCAGGCAATGCAAAAACCAGTAATGTGGCACTACTGTTCATGAAAGTGCAAAAACCAATGATATGGTATGACTTGGCAGGTGATGGGAAAACTCAATGATCAAGGCCATTACAACATTTTCATGTAAAAGAGCCCCCCCCCCCCCAAAAAAAAAAAAGAAAGCGCAACTTGAGGGGAGGTGTATGTTGCAGTTTTGAATAAACAGCTAATTCCAATTGTGTTGCCAGTTATTTGTGAAATTTAAGGACCCAGGAATATAGTCCATGTGAATGTGGAGCATTGACAGATCAAGTGAAAATTGGTGTTTGAATCTTGAATTTTTTGAAAGACCCTTCCCAAGTTTTGTTGACACTGATGGCTAGTTATTCAGGAAAAGTAGGTGTAAGTCAGTACAGTAGAACCTGTTTTGAGAGACCACTGTAATGGTGGACCACCTGCCTTTTAAGACCATATTTCAAAGTCCATTTTGCTATCTTTCCCATGTTATTGCACTTCCATTGAGAGACCACCTGCTTTCTGTGACCACTTTTTGGCCTATCTTAAGGGTGGTCTCTCAAAACAGGTTTCACTGTATTACATTTCACAATTTGTATGTTGCTATGTTACAATGTGTTGCTGTGTTAAAATATATATGTTACTATGTTACAGTACGCTGCTGTCAAGGGCATCAGCCAAGTGGTGACATCAAGGATTACCATAGCAGCTCCAGGAATGCGTAAGCGTTGTATCCACTAAATATTTTATGGTTCTATGTGGAAGCTTAGTTGCCTTTTGCATGAAAAATATATTATACTGTGAACAAATACATAATTCACATTTCTTGTCAGTAGATCCGTAAACAAAAGTAGGGATAATGAAACATGGCCTGTACTCATACATGTATCACTTCATTTATCACAAATGAATTAAATATACAAATTGAGCAATATTTTTGTCAAAACTTGCAGGCACAATGCCAGTGATGACACACAAAGCCAGCTGTCTATTTGGTTACATGTATTGTGTTAATCATGGCAGTAGTAAATATATATATATATATAATGTGTGTGTGTGTGTGTGTATCATGCTGTTGTAGTGATAATGATCATTGTGTTAATCATATTAGACCAGTAATGGTCATTGTAATAACCATACAGCTGTTTCACTGATTATATTATTTGCAGTTATAGTATGTGAAGCAGCACATGTTGCAATAATAATAAATACAGTGCCCCCCCTCCCCCCCCCCCATAAGAGGGCACCCCCACTACAGGGGACACTTCTCCATGCATCAAGTGTGCTATTTTCATTCTAATTCCCTCCTTGATAGGCCACCCCTGTCATAAGGCCTCATTAAACCTTAGCCCCTAAAACTGGCCAAAACCGGCTGGTGGTCAAATGACGTCTGCTTCAGCGTTTTCAACTGATCTCAACAGCAATGAAAAACAATTTGACTGAGAATTGAAGGTGAGACTTGTCAAGACAACATGACCCAGGTCAACAGCTTTCCTTGGCATGGGTTGGGCACTAAGTGCCCAACCCATGCCGAGGAAAGCTGTTGACTCAGTCTTAATTCAAGGGGGAAAGGGTTAATGGTGCAGCGCATCTGGGGTGGCCTTATAAGAGGGGGCCCACTGTAATGCCAATGATCACATTTTGTGGTGACTAACCCTTTAACTCTTTTTCAGTAATAATGCCAGTAATAATGGAAAACCTGGAGAGGAAATTGTGGTTCCAGAGGATGAGCTCGTTACATCTGCCTTTCCAGACTCTCATGCTCGGAGTGTTGTGAGTACATGGCCTGGCCAAACTTCTACCCTTCAATCAGATTTTTCCCTTTGGTCATGCATTGATTTTCTGTCTGTTTTGCTGGAGTTCCATGGGAACAGTATATTAAGATTTTGTTTGAAGAACACTTTCATTCAAATACAAGTATACATATACCTAGTTGAAAGATATTTCTGTTACGAGTCTCGCTGAAGCTACCATTGCCTCAGAGAGTGGGCTTTGGGACAGGGGTTGGGGTAGCTGCAGTATGTAGCTTTAAAACTCTCATCTCCCAGGAGCCAGACAAAATGCCAATGGGCAAATGTTGTTTTAACCCTAAAAGCACTGATTTAAGACTGAATCAACAGCTTTCCTCAGGACATTTGCAAGCAAGCAATGTGCACAAAGTGTCTTCAGGAAAGCTGTTGACTAAGACTAGTTTTTGCTTAAGACTAGGCTTGCTGGTGTTTGAATAAAAGGTATTCTCATGAGGAATTTGGATCTTTTAACCGTTATATGTTTAACAATAATTAGAAAATGCCTATAGCAGTGATGAGCACTTTAAGGGTTAATAGGTAAAGTCAAGATCAACTGGTTTATGTGGATTCTTACTAGTGGGCTCTGTCGGTAGGCTGGCTAGGTATGTGTATATCCATTAGTTTCCATTGTGATTTGCACCTATGTATCTTTGAAACTGCTCCACTAAGAAACACCAGTTTTCTTGTGGTAAATAGCTGTATACAGTTGAAATACTCTTGCAAATTTAATAACTTTTGCTACAAAACTATTCAACATATTGAATGTTTCTTTAACATACTGTAAATTGCTTTATTTTCGTGGTATTTTTATTTTTGCGTTTTTTGCTGTTTTATGAAATCCGCAAATTTATAAATACCGCGAAAAGATGAGAGGTCATTTGCCCAAAGCCCAGACTCTAGAAACAAACGTGTATCAATGAAAGGGGGCCTTACACGTGCCATACTGTTCACACTGGTGATTGATCATATCATGCATACTTCTACAGCCAAGTACTAATAAGTACTAGTAACCAACACAAACACTGGCTTTCTCAATTTACCCATTTATTCATAGAACAACATTTAATTTGACTTGGGAAGCAATACTTGTACTCCTAGTTACACTGTACATACACATTCCAAATGGCAGTGTTTAATTGAAATGAATGGTTCATTCATGGCATGTCCCGGCCAGGATTGAGTGCGTTTGCGTTTTGCCATTTCACGTTGTTACAGTGTTGACAGTGTTTCAAAAGTGTCCACAAATCTACGGTCCAATGTACAGTTCAATTATGCATTAAAAAAAAACAAAAAAAAACCAGCTTTTCACTTGCCTGTCCATCTCTTCATTAATTTTAACAGTCCTTTATAATGAATAAATCCATGCCCTTATTTGTCCCATGAAATGAGTTAGAGTTGTTAATCCTTCAGAAATAACCACGCGTACCCAACACACAATTTATTGTCTACAGTAATCCAGCCTTGCAGAATCCATCCATCACAATTTGCGGTCTCTGTTCAACTGCAGCACATGCTGCAATGAGCCACTGAGCATGAATTGGTTTCACGCGTGACAATCGCAAGTTCACAGTCACATTTGACATATCGGCAGTTTCATCCTCTCGTCTTTCCATTTGGGCCATGACTTCATTTGCATACCAGTTTTGAAAGCACTTCTTCAGTTCATCTTTGAAGAACTTATTTACTGACAGATCAAGAGGCTGTAGTCTGTCCGTGCAACACGCTGCCACATAAATGTAACTGATCCCATTTTGAATGTGAATCTCCTTGAAGTCATCCACGCGATGGGCCCTGTAATGATCAAGGATAAGCAGAGCTTGCTGGTCAGGTTTTTCCATCTCTTGTCGGTACTGTTTGATGTACGGCAGAAGCACTTGTTCAATGTACGCAATCATTGTTTCTGTACTACTCCAGAGTGTTTTGGTGTGGGTCGCGTGCCACCCCGTGGGAAATTCCACACCTTGTGGAAGACAGCGTGATGTTGTTCCCGCATATATCACCTGAGCTGGCAGCATGTGCCCTGTTTTTGTAACGGTCAACACTGCTGTTATTTGCCGCTTGTCGTCAATGCCAGTGATACACACTTGCCGTGCACCCTCCTGCTCCATGATCCATTCGCCGCCCGGCATGAGACTGCAGCCTGTCTGGTCCATATTGAAAATTAGTTCGTCAGGAATGTCATGTTCCTCAACTTGCTCATTGATGCACTGCAGAAAGTTATCTTTGATCATATCAAAATCTTGTGGCAACTTTTTTGCGTCCTTGGCCCCTTTGCGCTTAACAAACCCCATACGGCGGAGAAGAGACAGAGCCCACGTCTTTGTGATTCGTATGCTGCCACCGTACTTTTGAAGTTTCATCTGGTCACATTTTTTTACAATCCCAAGTGCTGCAGCCATAACAATGTGTACATTGATGACCCCTCCAAAGATCCTAACTTTTCGGATCCATGATTGCACACATGCGTCGAGGTCACTGAGAAGCAAGGGTTGACCGCATTTCTTCGACCTCGTCATTAGAGTCTCTCCTGCGTTTGATGTATGCTGCCTTCATAGATCGCACAGTTAATTGGTTCAGCTTTTTCCCCAAAGAACTGGAAAATTTTCTGACAGTCTTTGGCACACCAATTTCACATGCGGACTTTGCTATCTTAGCACGCAGTTCAGGACTGTAATTGGTGTATTCTCCACATAGCCGCTTTGCGGGAGGCTCTGGGCTCTGTCACATTTCTTCGGGTCAGGTAGTCCCGGTAAACTTGGTGATTTTACTGACTTCAGCCACTTCAGTAACAACATCTTTCTACAGCTCTTGCCAAGAGCTGATGTTGAAGCGCTCAGTGTGGCAATATTTGTACGAAAATGCCAGGAAATGCCTACGATAATAGTATGACATGCATGTTGTTTTTGCACTTTCAATACAGACACGGTGGCGGTTTTAACTCTGCAGTGCTCCAAGAAATTCAGTGTACTCCTATCTACTTAGCCTTAATCGAGCACAGATAAAGAGCTCAACTCGATACTTAATCAAATTTATAAGCAATGGAGAAATTAACGTGCAGCACTGTCGATCATGTTAGTTATGATGAGCTTGGTCTTGGCATTTTGGCTAAGTCATTTCACGCTGACAATGCTGACCGCTGACGTTTGCAACTTGCTTAAAAGTGATTACTCGAATATGGGCACCAATTTTTTTCAGTAATGGGAAAAATCTACATTCTAACTTTACCCTGAAACTAAAAAAACGCAAATTTAAGACATCGCGAATTTGTCCATACATGAAAAACTGCGGAAATAAAGCAATTTACAGTAGAATCTAATGGGAATACACATCTCTAGCCCACAAGAATTCTGTGTATTGAGTTGTGCATTCAGCCAAATACACTTAAAATTGCTAATTGTGATCTCTCCTATTAATCATTAATGGACAACATTTCAGTTCTGCAGGGTTTGTCCATCTGTGATGTTCCTGTCAATAGAGTCCGTAATGTGTGTCAATCTGTGGTGCTCCTGTCAATGGAGTCCGTAATGTGTGTCCATATGTGATGTTTCTGTCAATGGAGTCCGTAATGTGTGTCCATATGTGATGTTCCTGTCAATGGAGTCCGTAATGTGTGTCCATCTGTGATGTTTCTGTCAATGGAGTCTGTAATGTGTGTCCATATGTGATGTTTCTGTCAATGGAGTCTGTAATGTGTGTCCATATGTGATGTTTCTGTCAATGGAGTCTGTAATGTGTGTCCATCTGTGATGTTTCTGTCAATGGAGTCAGTAATGTGTGTCCATCTGTGATGTTTCTGTCAATGGAGTCTGTAATGTGTGTCCATATGTGATGTTTCTGTCAATGGAGTCTGTAATGTGTGTCCATCTGTGATGTTTCTGTCAATGGAGTCCGTAATGTGTGTCCATTTGTGATGTTTCTGTCAATGGAGTCCGTAATATGTGTCCATCTGTGATGTTTCTGTCAATGGAGTCCGTAATGTGTGTCCATCTGTGATGTTTCTGTCAATGGAGTCCGTAATGTGTGTCCATATGTGATGTTCCTGTCAATGGAGTCCGTAATTTGTGTCCATCTGTGATGTTTCTGTCAATGGAGTCTGTAATGTGTGTCCGTCCGTGATGTTTATGTCAATGGAGTCCGTAATGTGTGTGTGTGTGTGTTTAACTCTGTGGAATAAATGTGGAATAGTTTCCTAAGTTATCTGGAAAATATCTTAGACAAAATAATGATTTCATTGTATGAGTTACTAGACAGTATATTTAAGGTATTGTTTTTGTAGCATGTTAGATAGTACTAATTTTTTTTGTTTGTGTTTCAGTTTGAGTTTGATGGTTCCAGTTGGATGTTCTTTATTTCCTCAAAGAAGGTAAGTATGACGGTTAAAAAAATCATGCTAAGTTTTCTTTCCTTTTACTTAAAGAAAATATAGTGTGACAAAAAGTGCAGTCAAGTTTGCAGCAGAGCAAGTATGGAGAAAGATAAAATTAAAAAAACATACACGCACAAAGAAAGGAACCTGTTTAGGATATTTTAAGCTAAGTTCTACACATTTTGCAAGAAATTGAAGGCTATTTATGAGATGTTATGTAAAGCTGTTTAATACATAATTTCTGAAAATAACATGTGGCTGTTGATTGATGAAATAACTTGGCAAATAGTTTTGTGGTATCAATTTTTATATTCTTGGAAATTTCTCTTTTCTGCAACAATTTAGAGTGTGATTAAACCAATCCATGAAGGAAGAATTAAACAACTTTTTAGGCCAGTAATAAATGATATGCAAGTTTAAGGAATTAAGTTGATAGCTCAGAAAGAGGATCTATACGTAGAGTACAAACTACACAGACTGCTCACTGTGCCATGCAAATAGAAGGAAAAACCAAAAGTTTGTTGCCATAATTGTTGTCAAACTGTGCATCTGACATGCGTAAGTTTCTCTATAAATAAATACAGGTGCAGAGAATGAAGACAGTCAAACCAGCCTTGGATATGTCAACATGCTGCTTGCCTGCCTTCAGTGGCTCTTTTTTTCAATGTGTCAAATTCAATGAATATTAATTACACTCCCTGACAGTCCAGATGGTCTGCATATCTTAACTCATCCTTCAAAGGGCATGTTGTGGGGCATAAATGTTAACTACCTGGTGTCTGTCCCACAGGTTGACTCTTAAAGGACCACTTTGGACAAACAGCCTGTAGGTGTTCTGCTGATTAGTGAAACCAAAGTGGACAGAAATGTTACCAATGGCAAAATCCATATTGAAGGCTATAACTTATCGCCAGGAAAAAATTGGCACAGGGGAGGGGTGTGTTGCTAGACTGGACTTGAAATATGCTTACCTCATACTAAACCTGTATCTGTATGTTGCGTATTCAGGCCACCAAACACTCCTGTGCCTGACTTCATGAATAAATTCAACTCAATCTTAGATAAACATGATGAAGAAAACATTACAGGTGCAAAATATATTCTAGGTGATTTCAGCATTGATGTTTGAAAACCAAACTCTGGCTGGGCAACTGAATTTCTAGTAAATTCTACATATGCACCGTACAACTGCACAAGAGTTTAAACAAATAACACAAGAGGATACCAGGACAACTGAACATCCTAAAACATGTATTGACTTAATTCTTGCAAACAGAGAGGCTGCTCTTACTGATTCAGGAGGACTTTATCTCACGATATCTGATCAGAATTTGATTTTTTGTGTACATAAGGGTAAAATCCCATGGCCAAAACCAAAGGACATACTCATTCGCTCATTCAAAAACTTTGACTCATGAAGCAGACTGCTCATGGATTGATGATAGGTGATGACATGCCACTGTGTATTATTCAAACCAGGTTAATATATGTACCTTATACATGTAAGTATGCTTTCACTTCTATTTTCCAGTTCCATTTCCATTGACAAACTGCAGAAGCTTGATTCGTCCAAGTTGGAAGAGGTGAAATCCAAGTATGGAGACCAGACCCCTCCAACACTCTACTTCAATAAAGGATTGTAAACATTGCGCCATATCATCGAACTAGGTGCCAAAAATGCTCTCAAGCTTCAGGGATGTCTCATCTAGGGCAGCTTTTGGGGATGTGTCATCTACAGCAGCTGATCGGGGTGTCTCGTCTAGGGCAGCTTTTGGGGGTGTGTCATCTACAGCAGCTGTTCGGGGTGTCTCATCTAGGGCAGCTTTTGGGGGTGTGTCATCTACAGCAGCTGATCGGGGTGTCTCGTCTAGGGCAGCTTTTGGGGGTGTGTCATCTACAGCAGCTGTTCGGGATGTTTCATCTAGGGCAGCTTTTGGGGGGGGTGTCATCTACAGCAGCTGTTCGGGGTGTTTCATCTAGGGCAGCTTTTGGGGGTGTGTCATCTACAGCAGCTGTTTGGGGTGTCTCGTCTAGGGCAGTTGTTTTACTTTGAATACTTAACTCTTTCAGTGCCAAGTTTTGACTGAGTCAATAACTTTCTTCGGTTTTGGGCATAATGTGCACAAAGGATGACAAGCAAAGTAGTTGACATGAAGCATTTTAATGTTTTCTGCATGTATATATAGGTGTGCTGGTACATATACTTGCCAAAGAAAAGGTTGGTTTAATATGAAGAACATGAATATCACATCATTATGTTAATCCAAAGCAAATTGACTTCGTGGCATTTGGCACTGAAAGACTTAAGAAAGCCATCTCTTCTTACAAAATGCTCTGAATTCACTTATTTTTATGTGCATAAATTTTGGTGATTTTTCACAATGGGACAAATTCACGTGTTCTTAAATTTAAAATCTATTTTCTTGAAAAAAAAAAATCAGGTTTGTTAACATGCTTGAGAGGAACTGATATTGTTTAGCATGAAACAAACACATAAAAACAACAGCATGTAGACAAGTATATGTCGCGTCTGGCACTGTGTGGATCTGCAACAGGCATTGACAATACCTAAGGTCCAAATTAGCTAGTACCATCGGTAGCCGCTAAAGCGCCAGGGTCATTTCCCGGTGCACCTTGCGGCAGGTTAGGTCATTCCAATATAGCAGCCATATTGCACCATACTTAAAGTACAGGGAAATGACATGGCAAAGTTCATCGTTATTTTCCAACTTACCACGGAAGTATTTGCAAGATACAATGGCAGTCTACAATTGCAAAGTTCCTGACTGTAAGCCAGACACAAGAAAACTGGATAAATTGGACAAATACCCCTGGATGCAAACGATAGCTTTCCACAGTTTTCCTCCAAAGAAACATAGAAACAACGGGAGTGGTTGAATATGGTGAAAAGACCAGGATATTATGAATCACCAGGCTAATTTGACAGAATTTATTCCAAGACATTTTGTTGGGGTAAAGGTCCGACACCAGAACACCCAATGCCCACGTAATTTCCGTTTAACAACTGGGCGATTGCAGAAAAACAACGCACAACAAACCGATGGCAGAATCGTGTGAGACGGCCGAGCATCGACTGACCTACCCAGCAACGGAGAAAGGCCAGTTGCCTAGTAGAAAGGGGGGGTGTGATCGCTGCGTTGCAGCGGTAGCTCACAGTACTAGCTAATTTGGACCAAAGCTATTGTTTGCCTACTCCCAGTAAAAGCTTTCAAGTTTCATTTTATCTATATATATATACTAGTAATTAAAGGTAAGCCTACTTGGATTACAATCGCAGTATGGCAGTATTTCTATTTAAATGGAGTTCAGTCCATTTGTGCCGGTCTGAAACTGGCATTTTTATTGCAATGTAAATGGTGTCAAATGATTAAGCCGACTGACACCTTTCTGGGAAGTGCCGGGTAAGGCCAGGAGATCACTTATTTTTTGCAAGCTTCTCAAGCAGCAAACATGTCTGCCTTGAAATGGCTGCAGTCCACATTGTAGATTAGCTTTGTACCCAAATCTCATCCTCTGCACTCATGGACAGAATTTGTGTGATGTTCTTAAATGTGCAGTTTCATAACTGCGAAAATAACTAAAGAAAACCATGAAAAATGGAATTCACAGTATGTGCACAAACTGAGGGGTGCCGTACGACAACCTCAGCTGGGAATTGTTGCAACAGGGACCAGAGATGCCACTTCTCAAGACTTTTTTCCTGAATCTAGAGATTTTATGCTACATTTGAGCAAAAAAAATTGTGTGGCCAAATAGCTCAAATCCATTGAGAGA
The DNA here is from genome assembly GCA_964020975.1 of Hermodice carunculata. Taxonomy (NCBI): domain Eukaryota; kingdom Metazoa; phylum Annelida; class Polychaeta; order Eunicida; family Amphinomidae; genus Hermodice; species Hermodice carunculata. The sequence continues at coordinate 95,364,684 of OZ026616.1, read as the reverse complement.
GGGGTTTTGTAGGTTTCACTTAAATTGTTCACAGTTCAGGGGCATCATGTAAAGGGCCTTTGCATTGCCGGGAACATCACTTTACAACAAAAAGTTTGGTGCATTACTATGTGTTCATTTTTGGGGGGGAGGGTTAATTGTAAGCAATATACTACATCATGATATAGCATATATTACTGTTAAAGACACTTGCACGTGCATACATATATATGTGTGTGTGTGTGAGTGTGTAGGTCCAAGAGTGGTGACATGGAGCAGGTAATGGAAGCCAGTGAGAGTGGAGACCCTATCATTTGGGACCAGCGAAATGTGGTTTCAAAGGGCAGGGATCTCTCCAAGGATGGACTAGTATAGTGAAATCTTCAGTTTATGGCAGTTAGCACAAAGGCTTACATGTAGATAGTGTGAAGCAGAACAGAACTAATGTATTTCTCTGTGTGGATATAGTTTCATGAAGCTGCATGCCACTTGCTGGTCGCCTCATGGCTCCATCTGGTATTGATTCCACAAAGCTGGTGGCTCCATCTGTTGTGATAAAACACACACACATACTAAAAATCAAAATCAAAAATGCAGTGTTAATGCCCGTGAGAACATGAACGTGAAATCTCAACAAAATCCTCCAACAGACAATAAACCTATGTAATTTTTATTTCCAAGACCAGTGGGTATATAATATATATATATCTTAACTGTATTTTAGTTTCAGGGATATTGGGTCCCTTCAGGACAACAAGGGAATGCTTTTGGATTCATGATATGATATCAAATGAGTAAATTAAAACAGGTTTTTGTCAAAATTACTTTTTTCAGTTCTGGCAGCAATCTCTCATAGTTATAAAGGCTAAGGGTTAAAATGTATTTCCATTGCTCAAGGGTCAGATGGACAAAAAATCAACTTAAATGTCACCAGAAGAGAAGTTGATTATAAAGACAGACAGCTCTGTTCCGAAATGGACCTGCCCTTGTCCTGCTTTGGGATTGGGATAATGGTGCTGTATACATCTGTATGCACGTGACGATAAAGATATTGACATAGGAGATGACTGTGTGATAATGTCGATGTCTAATTGCATAGTGGACAAGTGCAGTATGCAACTAGGAAAGAAGATTTGCATGAAAGCAAATTTGTGTGCGTTCAAAAGTTCTAAATATTAATACTACAACTCTTGTCCTTTGGTACTTAACATTCCATGAAGCTTAAAGCTGGATGAATATTACAAAGTCCAAATGACCTTGACCATTGGCCTTTAGGGGTCACATGTAAATTACAAAAATGTGCAGTGTTGCAATAGCTACAATTTCAGCCCAACATGATCACAATTGGAGAAAAATTCTGTGGCAACACTTGATAATGTGTGCATTGGACAGCCCCCCCTTGAAACTGGCCTTTGACCTTGAAATGACCTTTGACATTGAGATGACCCCTACCTGAAGTGAACTTTGACATTTAAAATGACATTTTGACCTAAAATTGAGCTTTGACCTTGACATTTGAGATGACCTTTACCATGCTATGATTGAACTCCTATACACTCGGAACCACATATAGTATATAGTATGTAAGAAATGAAATATTTAAAACTTTAATTAGCCCTTGAAAATCATGACCTCTCGCTATAAAAAGGCAAGACTTCATCTATAGAAGTATAATTGTGCCAAGTTTGGAGGTTCTATCTACAATAGTCTCAGAGAAAAAGGGCAGACAAATTTGCTGGTAAAGAAAGAAGAAATAAAGAATTTCAGGGAAAATCGTATGTCTGTGTTGGCACACAGACATAATAACATTGTCAGCAGATTGCTGTGAGCGAGGTACCGAAAGTAGATCCTCTCAACCTAATTGCCAATTGTCACACTACACAGCATGCAACTAAAAATCCTTCTGGGACTTCGAGAATAATCAAATCAGTGTCCAGTTAAGTAAGAAAAGCCAGTTCTCTAGTCTGGAGACTAAAAGGCCATGCTAGGTATGCCGTTTGCTGGTAATAGTTCTTGGCTACTTTAACAATTCATCAAGTGTGGAAATAAGAGTACTAATGAAAATGTTTCAAAGGTATTGTATATTGAAATACATGTACTGTGGTGTGAGGGCAACATTTGTGAAGTAGATACAGTGTATATATTTTAAAATTTTGATACTTTTCACAAACTGTAGGCTTTAAAGTATCCATTGACAAGTTTCATTTTGGACACACTGAATAGTGTGATGAAGCTATCACAATTTTGATAGCCAGGTAATTGTAACCACAAACAGTGAATTAGTATACCACAGCAAATGCCATATGTTGGATACATTTCTGATGGAGGAAATTGAAAAAATTAACACTGTCATCAGTATTTTTAGACAAATAAAGACATGGTCATAAATACTGTGAAACCTCAACATAATGACACTCCGATATCCAATGTTTTAACTACTCATTTCAATGTCATTATGATGAGATGATGATGTCATTGTAACGAGGTTCACTGTATGATGAAAAAAGTGGCTGTCGTAAGAACAACAGACAGAATTTGATGGTGAGCAATATTACAGCTGAGAATACCCTTAGTTTCTGTTAAAATATGAATTACAGCAAATTAAACATCAAATATATCACTGCAACATGATGAGACGTGTATTGTTCTCAAGTTTGAGTATAAAGGCCAAACACCGTGTGCAAAAATTGTGAATAGCACACACTTGAAAGGGTACAAAGTTCCAACTGTGTAAGGAGATACAGAGAAAGCTGATTATGATGGTGTTCAGATATTCAACAGATACGGGCTATTCCACAAGTTTTGAGGGTCTTCAAGTGAATTCCTTTTGCTGTACAACTCATTTATTCAATATATTAAATAGCTGTATATTTTGCAGGGAACAGATGGTGTCATTTAAATGAGGTTTCATTGTACTGTGTTAAGAGATGGTGTCATTTAAATGGAGTTTCTTTGTACTGTGTAAAGAGATAGTGTCATTTAAATGAGGTTTCACTGTACTGTGTTAAGAGATGGTGTCATTTAAATGAGGTTTCACTGTACTGTGTTAATAGATGTCATTTAAATGAGGTTTCACTGTACTGTGTTAATAGATGATGTCATTTAAATGAGGTTTCACTGTACTGTGTTAAGATATGGTGTCATTTAAATGAGGTTTCACTGTACTGTATTGAGGAAATTGTAAAATAACTGTCAGCAATACCTGTATACACAGTAGCCAAGGCCCTGCCTTATTAGACCAGCCCTAGAGATCATCACATGGTGGTTTTAAAAAACAGGTGGTCTTTCAGAGGCAGTATATACATTATAAAAAGTACTACTAAAGTATCCTGAAAAGATGAGTCTTCTAAAGTCAGGTGATCTGTCATCAAACAATAATTATTAAGACAAGAAGCACAGTCTGCTGGTAGTTATACACTTAAACCGAGTCCCATCAGTGGTGCAATCAAGTTAACATGGTGTGTTCATATCCAGACATGAATCCATCCAAGTACTTCTACTCCTACATGAAACTTTTTTTGTTTGACACATATCAAATTAGACAAGTGTCATTACCATATCCAAACAGCAGTCCTAATGAAACAAATCCAAGTCAATTCCAACCAAAGGCAATGTTCCTTGGTATGGATAGCTGTCACATAAATTTATAGTTCGTCTTTACCCAAAAGAGTCCAAAATGTATGTGCAAAGGTCAATAGGGTAAAAAAAAAAAACATGTCTAGTTTTAACATGACAGAATGCAAAAAGCTTTGTTTAAAATTATAGGCCTATTTCAGTAAATTGGCTTGAACAGGTGCATTATTCATGTACATATAGGACTGTACAATTCATAAAAAGGGACCAAAATTTGCAGCACATCAGAGAATTTGCAAGCACAGGTTCATAATTTGTTGAAAATATCAATAAAATTCAGCATTTAAAAGGTACTTAAGTTGCAATTACCGTCTCAACAATGATCATCATCTATACAAGTCCACAGAGTGACACTAACACCAACATCAATCCATCAGAAAAGCCCCCTAGGCCTAAAATGACCATCAACAAGAATCCAAACAACACAATTATATAATTCGATGTGTTTGAGACATGTAGTTAGAGGCATGATGTTGTTTTAAAGGAGATAAACTAAGAGTATTTCAAGAATGATTAAGGTTAATCATGACAATGTGGTCAAATTTGGCCCAAGAATGTCATATATCAAGATCATATAAAACACAGATAAAAACAGTTGGGCAAAAAGAAGACTTTAACCATAGTCAAGTCCCCACAGAAGAAATGATTCTGTTTTGCCTATGATTCAATAATTTCTGCTTTTGCAATAGATTTTATTATGTGTATGAATAATGCAGTGAAAATGTGTTGATGGTTTTACGGGACAAAAGAAGGATGTGTGGGAATGCAAGAGGAAGACTGATTTCATGGCAACGTACTATTTGGTCGGTCATTCTTCTCACATAGAAAAAATCCAGCCTTGTGAGTTGTAAACTTACACAGTGGCCTGATCTGTTGACAAATTGGTGCTGATATTTAAGTGTTAATATCTTCTCTCAACAGTATCCTGTTTTGGTTAATGCCTTATAGAGTTAAACCTGTCTTGAAAGACCACAGTAAAGGATACTCAGATTTTGGTCTGTCACTATAGGTGTTTCTCATAACAGTTATCAACAACATCAAAAGTAGCAAGCAAAGATCTTGAGTAGTTGTTTTTGACAACATTTGGTCTCATCGGAGAGGTCTCTGAAGACTGTGACCACTAGTACTGTATCAATGATAACATCCTCTTTGATGTTATTGTTGACACTGTGTTAATAATAATATCCTGTATGTTGTTACTGTTGACACTGTATCAATAACAATATCCTCTTTGTTGACACTGTATCAATGATAATATCTTCTTTGTTGTCATTGTTGACACTGTATCAATAACAATATCCCCTTGGTTGTTATTGTTGACACTGTATCAATAATATCCTCTTTGTTGTTATTGTTGACACTTTATCAATAATAATATCCTTTTTGTTGTTGTTGACACTGTATCAATAATAATAATAATAATATCCTGTTTGTTATTGTTGAAACTGTATCAATGATAGTATCCTCTTTGTTGTTTTTGTTGACACTGTATTAATAATAATATCCTCTTTGTTGTTATCGTTGACACTTTATCAATAATAATATCCTTTTTGTTGTTATTGTTGACACTGTATCAATGATAGTATCCTCTTTGTTGTTATTGTTGACACTGTATCAATAATAATATCTTGTTTGTTGCTTTAGCTTATTATTATCGAGATTGACAAAATAAAACTACCTTGAATACCAGAGACAGATTTTATACAATGATACAAATATAATGTGCTTGTGGTCTTTCATAGAAGATATGAATGTGATGAAGCAAGTTATGTTTATGAGTGGTCTGATTGGCATGGTGGCAGGGACAACAACTGTCTACAGTCCACTGTCAACATCATGCAGCCAAAGTGTCAGGGAAAAGCAGCTGATGAATCACGAATGTTGTTCTTGATAAAAAAAAAAAAAATGCAGATGACATACATATTTAAGACTGGACCATCCCTGGTCAATTTTAATGGGAAAAGTTAGCAGCCGGTATATCAATGCTTGGCCCCTAGATAATAATGATTTTCTTAAAAATTGAAGATGTTTGTGGTGAGCGTTCTGTATATTATTCTTGATTTTCTAGGTCAATATGACTAAATATCAACCTACATGAAAAAAATTGATAGCCATATCACTTCAGGTATATTTCGTTAATAATCAGGGTTTACTCTTATAAGTCAAAGTATTTTATCTTGATGTGTATTTTACATGTACGTGTGCTTCCTTTAGTTGTGATTGAATGTTCTTATTAAACTGTATAATAGACCAATCACAACCTTGTCGTGTCAGTACATTTGAACACTGATGTTTACGATGTCATTCTTTTTGTTTTCTTTTCTTTTTTTTTACTTTGACCACCTATGATATTGGATCACTTCTTGTGATAAAAATGACACACATACACAGGCACAACTATCTCTACATAAGCATACGCATACATGTGTGTTTAGGTAGGCAGGTCAGTCAATAAGTGATTTAAAACATCACGGCCTTTCAAATATGGGACCATTGTAGAAGACCAACCTGGATAGTTTTCATTTTTGTTTGATCAATCCATTCAGCATTCTTTTGTGCTTCATGTGGTAAATAGATGGATTTGGGGGTTTTTTGGATGGTTTTACATGTTTGCTTTGAAGTCAAAATTTCAAGTCAGAAAAATTCAACTATGAATTGCCTCCACTGGATCCCCCTAGATCGCTATATGTTTCTGATGTGCTCTCGTCGAGGGCCCACATCAGTGAACGCAATAGCGAGTCAGGGATGCTTTGGAGGTAGCCGTATGAATGATCATCAATGAAGTAGAAACATGTGGATCATTCAAATGAATACATTGCATATTGATATTGGATATTTGGAGTAATATCAGTATTAGTAAGTACACTTCCCTCTCGACCACCATTGCCAAGACCTCTGTGTCTGGGCATAACACCCAAGAAATCGAGTTGAGTTTCACTCCCTTGATCCTGAAAACCTGACCATCCTGTGGCGCCATCTCTCCGTTCATGTGGAACTGATGGTGACTTCCAGTGTACATGCTCCCCATCTCGTCCTTCCTCTTTTGGAGATTGGTTAGTTGACATCAGCTATAAGAGGAAATGTGGTTGGTCGGGTGGGCTTTTCTGGTGGTCGAGAGGTATGTATGTGTACTGCCTCATTATCGGCTTCAGCTCCATTGGACCTGGAGATCTTGCAGATACTAGTAGCAAAACTGGCAGGTGGGGGTGGTGTATGGTTCCGTTAGCAGCGGGTTCCTGTGTCAAATTGTTTAACAGGCTGGGCGACTGGAAACTGCCTGAAACTGTTCAAGTTTGGTCTACCAGGCACAAAGCCCTAAAACGCCCACTGAGAAATGCGCCGACCTATAGGCCTGCATTGGATCTGACCATGAGAGCGCCATAAGCTGGAACACAGTGGCTGCTCTGATGGGATGTGGAAGGCCTAATGAACAAGTATCAACCTAAGCAAAGGAGTGGGTTACGCACGTAAAGGTGTACGTGCCATCCTCTAGCACTATCATGTCACGCTAGTAGTGCTTGTTGAAAGTCATAAAGGATCGCCAGCGGCAGGCCCGCAGAATGTTAACAACCGCAACATTCTGCAAGGTGCCCCAGGAGGCATTGAAGGCTCATACCTCGTGAGCTCTGGCTAAGACAAGCTACAAGGCACCAGGCCTTTCTAGGGAGGTCTCCTAGGCTTTAAGGATCGTCTACCTAATCCACGATGAAATCGTGTTTCTGCAAACTTGCTCCTTTAGTGGGTTACTCGGTGGAAGGAGGCAGACCTCTGCTACATTACTATTGTTACTGGTACATGCATATGTACATGTACTGCGGTATGTACATGTGTCCTACCTGTGATAAATCATTTAAATGTACATAATTTGATGGCATAAAACATCAATTCATTTTCTCCCATGTGGAAACACCCTTTGAACACATTAATGCCACAAATTTGATGAAAGTGTTGCATATAAGACCAATTGTGATGTTTTTGGATCAAATATCGGCGAATTTCCCCAAAAATCCTTTCGGGGGGGTAAGCATTCAGCCTTGACAGGCTAAATGTTGCTTTGGGACCCAAATCAAGTGTGGGGTGTTCACAGTAGAGAGGTGTCTGGGGATTGCAGGTTCCAACACTTGGCTCTCCTATTAAATTACATACAAAAAAAGTTAATTGGGACCTGAAAAAAGTGTTCAGGTAACAGAGGTGTTTGGCTTGGCAGGTTTTACTGTATACCTGTACATGTATATGCAGTGATATACATGCTGTGCCACAGTAAATGTTTTGGCCAGTAACTATAGAAAAAACAAAGCTAAATTACCTCTACAGTGTTGCATTTCATCTTTTCAATATGGAGGGAAAAACCAGCTGTTAGCTGGAGGAACTGGGTTGAAACCAGTTAATTATGTGACATCTTATCCTGATTATCTAACAAAACCAAGTCCTGGAGGTTTATAAAGGCAAAAACCTGTGTGCAGACATGAAAGAGAGGCATAGAAAGGCATATACCTGCTTGCAGCTATTTAAAACTCGCATGGTCAAAGGCATATACCTTTATCCAGTAATTATAGCTGCACCGTCCAGAAAAGGTGGAAGATACAGACTGGGTGATAACCCTGTCCATATCACCACAGTGCAGGGTCACTGAGAACTACTTTCCTTCTAAATTCTTGTAGTTGGCACACGTCAAGCATGTAGTTTTCAAATGACCCAATTACTGGATCCTGTGTTACAGTTATTCATACGCAAAACTATGCAAAGCCTTGTTTGATGAAATAAACGTTGAAACTCTTTTTAATTGTCTTTTTTATGTATTTAATGATGAAAATAAAATTACAGCTATAATTACTGGATAAAAGTAAAACCAGCCACACGGAGGAGACATCAGCACACTGACTCGTCTCCTCCACTTGGCTGGTTTTACTATTGTATCTGAGTGCACATACAAGGTAAATTAACATACCTCAGAGCAGGCATACTGATGTCTGGTGTAGTAAGACAATGGTATAAACCACACCTGACACATGTACCTCTTTTTGTTGTTGTTGTAAGGGTGTACATGCGTGATGTTTATTGAAGTAAATGAAAAAGATGCCTCTAAAGTCTACAGTGTGTTTGTAGTAATATGCTGTGTGACTCGGGGGTTAATATCCACCACACTGCTTTACTGGATACAGGTGGCAAACCAAACTGAAAAAAAGGGGAAAAAAGTCATAGCCACAACCTAGTGGTAACAATTTTGTGTGATCCATCATGTTTTCAGACATACAGTAGATGGATGCCTCCAGATGAAATGTTCAACAGGATAAACCCCAATGATTTGGGTTCTGTTGTATGGTTTGTGATAAGGCACATGGCTGTGAAGCCCACATGAACTAACAAAATCTTGGACGTGTATTTGTATTAATGTTTACCCATTGACTAAGCAAAGTCCACATGACATTTTGTGTGTTTTTGTGCTGATGTTATTCTAGTGAGACACACCTGTTGATCGCCAGATGTTCCACCCCCCCAGCTGTCTTTATGAAAATGATATAACAAAGGCAGATGTTTACCATGCCTGATATTGGACTGTGGGAGGTTAACATATTAAATGATCCTGTGAAATAAATACAGTGATATGTCGATTTTGGCTTAAATTTCATCATGTGAGTCTGCATATTTTAATCCAGAGTCCTTAGTAACAGATGCTGCTGTTTTAATGATTTTTCCCTTCATGTGATGTATCATTCAGGCTATTTGGAGCATTGTGGTCAGTTGTAGGTATCAGAATGCCAGATTATATAGGGCTACAATTTATGTTATATTAAAACCCACAGGTGTGCCAGAAACTTAGAATGAGAGCCAAAATTGGTAAAACTGGATTGACAAAGTGCAGGCTGACAATTGACAGCTATAGAGAGTATTTGTACGTGTATGTACACTGTAGTTGCAAGTTTTGTGGAAGTTATTTCAGACATATCAAACAAAGACAAGTGGTTGCAGTTTGCAAGGTTTTGCATGCATTATATATATATATTTACATGAATAAATCAGTGACCTTAGCTGAGTTGAGAGAAGTGCTTTTAAATAATGTACAGATTTACTGCACAATAATTATTGTTCACTCGTTGTGCTGAATGATCACCATATTAAAGTCAAAATGGGGTCAAACAAACCGCCATCGTTTCTGTCAGACAGTGTAACCAAGCACAAGTGAATGACTGCCCCCTTGTAACTGATCCAGGCAGCAAGTCTTGTGTTTTAGCTCATCTGTCTGTCTTTCTGTCAAAGATTTGGCAATCTTCTCCTGTCAAATTGTTGGGTGTAGGATTTTGGTTTTGGGCAGCATATTGCTGAAATGGGTCCCATGACGTATTGTGCAGGGGGTCAGGATTATAGGAATCTATTGTGATGTCATATCATTGATGATTAGATGGACAAGACTAATGAATGATTGAATATTATCAGTCAAGAAGACACAAGTAATATATGGATCAATACTGATACTTGAATATCCTATTATGACCTACTGCATTATATATATATATATATATATATATATATATATATATATATATATATATATACAGTATGTTACGTGGCTGAGATCGAGGGAGTTGCCATTTTTCTGTCATGAGGGATTGCTGTTCATGGGAATATCACAAGTGACCAAAGGGCGGAAATGATATCCCCCGCCCACAGTAAGGTCAAGGGAGAGAAAATACTAACTCATTCTCCAGCCTTGTAAAATTTTATTTATTGTATGTTTAATTGGGTATTTACCCCCCACCCCCACCCAAATATACCCTAGGCCTGCTTTTGATGCTGATCTGTGCCAGGTTTTTTTACATTCATCATATTCAACCAACATCCTGTGTGATGCAGGCCTATAATGATACAGGCCTATAATGATGCAGGCCTATAATGATGCAGGCCTGTAATGATACAGGCCTCACACATGTTTGACTTCATCCACAAGTTAATGCACTATGTACATCCCTGGTGTGGACACAGCAATTTAGTTGTAACAATGTTTACATCATGTAATGTAAAGTGAGTCACTACTTTTGAACACTCACTCTAGAAAATGATAATTCACCCCCAAACATAGAATAAAGACCTACTTGTGTGATTGTGGCTTTCTTGGTTGCTGCTATTTACACAGAGACGATTGAAATGTTTGAAATACAGCAAGGCTGTATCACTATGTGACAGTGACAAATATCCACCATAGTATGGGTGAATTGATGGATACACCAAGGGTGTTCGTAACATTTATAAATAATAAAGAATGCTTATTCCAAATAAATAATTTCATCCAATGTCCAGCTCAATGCTCAGTACACAAAGTAAGAGACTGTGACTTTTGAATACATTATTTCCAAGTCATTATTTTTGCAACAGCAACACATTTTGCCCTTTTCAATAAAGTGCTCTGCGTGTACCTAGTATCTGTAAATATGGCTACATCTGACACACTGTTCATGAATTTTTAATAAACTGTTTGTGATAAATTTTTCATGAACTATTGTCGATGAATTTTTCCATGCATTATGGTCAAAATATTTCATAAATTTTCATGTACACAGATTTCATGAACTGCGCAAGAACAATTTATGTACAAAAGTTTATCAGGGACCATAAGTAGTTTGTGAACATTAAATGGACACATTCAGTTCATGGATTGTGCACCCTGCATTCTATTTACACTTTGTTCATGAACTGTTCATGAAACTTTTGCATGAAGTGTTCATGATATTCCAGTTCATGAAATATTGTTTTCTTGAACATTTCATTGGAAAAAAGCTTCATTAATTATTCATGAACCAAAAGCAGCCATTTAATGTTCATGATCATCATTATCTGTTCATGACGAGTTCTTGACACCCCCAACAGAGCAATTACCTTGACAACTGATGCGGGTCAAAGCACCACAGTTAATACTATGACTCTCTCTGCCCCTCCCCCCCCCCCTTCCTTTAACCCTTTCCCCCTCAAACCAGCCAAAACCGGCTGGTGGTCAAATGTCGTCTGCTTTAGTGTTTTCAACTAATTTCAACAGTTATGAAAAACAATTTGACTGAGAAATGTACATGACACTTATCAAGATCACATGCCCCAGGTCAACAGCTTTCCTTGGCATGGGTTGGGCACTTAGTGCCCAACCCATGCCAAGGAAAGCTGTTGACTCAGTCTTAATTCAAGGGGGAAAGGGTTAACACTTAAACTGGGACCCCAGTTTCTCAAAACTGGGAAGCTTAATACCTTCCCATCCGGGTCCATGTATTATGCCGACCCCAAAATTATCCTTCGACATCAGGGTTCGTGTTACATGCTGACCCCTGCCTTGTTACTAAGGCAACGAGCAAGTTTCATTTTTATAAGGGCTTGCAGGTCTCAAAAGTTATTTGAGACAGTACAAAGCTTCAAGCAGGCAATAATATGTTCCAAGAATGTAACACCAGACATATTTTGTACAGTTTACTGCACTATAGTTGGAAAACAATATAATTATTGCATAATTTTAGGGAATTTTCATAAAAAATTAGTTTGTATGTTGAGCCATTGCCATGTTCAAATTAACTATTTCATATCAGTACAAAACAAAGGTTTTTATTTTTTATTTTTTATATTGAATAGTCATTTTGGCACGTGATACCGACAATTTTTTGTATCATAAAGAAAAAGAAATATGGCTTCAATATTTAGTATTTTAATAAATATAACAAGAGGCCCATGGGCCTAATGCTCTGCTGGCATAGTGGCTATATTGCACCTGTTCATTTCAAAGCTGGGAGTCCTCAAGTGGCTTCTGAATATATAGTTTAATGTAAAACTTGTCCACCAGATGACACTTCACTCCACATATAGTCCTAGCTTATTTGTGCAACTCCTGTGATCTACATTGTTGCATGTGCAAAGACAACAATGAGTGAGTCCTTAACTTTATGTCTCAGTGACCTTGGGACAGAAGATCAGGGACACCCAGATTATGTAATACAAGAGGCCCATAGGTGGGCCTGGTGCTGTGCTGACATTGCCATTGAAGTCCAAGCTACACCCTGCAATTACAAAATCACCTCTTTTAACTCATTCCACCCTGATAGAAGACTGAGTCAACAGCTTTCCTTGGTGCGCTCTGGGCGCATTGCGCCCAGAGCGCGCCAAGGAAAGCTGTTGACCATGGGCATATAATTTGGAATGATCTTCCATGCAAGTTTCATCCAAAATATTGAAAAATAATCCCTAAATTAGTAAAATACAATTAGCAGACGACATTTAGATATTAGCGGGAAAAAGCGTCATCAGGGTGGAATGAGTTAACTTTACAGGCATGGTGACCTCACAAAAATAGGTCAAAGTCACTGATATTATATACAGTTTTAGCTTTGGACATTGTCTATATATCCTATAAATTTGGCAATTTTAATCCACAATCCCACCAAATTTGGTGAAGATCAGCCAAAAATTAAAGATGCTAGAGTGTTAACAAGATTTTCATATTTTGACCCCTATATTGCATAATACTGTAGGTCGTGCCACCAATATCAAAAAGAACCTAGATTTTTATACCCCCTATAAGTCCTGAAAGTTATATTGGGCTAACTTGAAAACTATGGACAGTACTGCAGTTACAAGATTTTCACGTATATTACACCAGAACCATGCCCGGGGGGCATGAAGGTCTCGCCAGCATTATTTGACAATGTCCATGTACTTGTTTGTCCTAACATATTAATGGTATTCTGTAAAGCTGTTGAATCTGAGAAAGTAATCTCAATAAATACATGGCAAGAACAGACCACTTTTTTAATGCAAAATGACCAATGAGGTGAATAAATGTGATCATATGGTCAGAGCTCAATTGACATTTTCAAAGTGTAGCAATGAGATCCACAAAAACACACAGACACATACATCTTTCAAACAGGAACAACAAATATGAAATTATATGGGACAGAAAATACCAGAAATTACACAAAACAATGTGCAGATAGTATAATTGAACATAAACAGACAAAATATTGTTTAAAGTGACAATTTATTATAGTTATTCATAAAAATATGTAAAATACTTACCCATGTTATAGGCATGTGTTGTGAGAGCTTCAGTAATGTGCTCATTTTCTGTTGAAAGGGTCACATAAATGTTTTGTCATAATGAAATACAGTATTGTACAGAAAAGTTTAAGTTGAAGACTGTCTTTCAATAATATATATCAATTTTGAAACACCGAAACTGCTATCCAAAGTGGTTTATGGTAACTGAAAATAGACTCCAATGTTCCCAGTTTCAGTAATGCGTCACACACATTGGTAAATACAAGGTCTTTGGCTGTGTTTTTATCTGTGGTTGGTTCACACATAATCCGATGAAGACCATATTGACCCATTATGGCTAAAAGTGACTTGTACCTTGATGAATGTTGAAGACAGTCTATGTTAAATTCTCCCACTATGACCATGAGATCGGTTTGGCTTACTTCATGTTTTCCATACAGGTTGAAGATGGCTGCTTTAATTGAGGAGATTTTTTCTTGTGGACGACAATAAACACAAACAACCTGAAGAGCCAGATTACTATATCGTGCCACTTGTATCTCAACTTGTTTAAAATTGGTACTTAATGTGAGGGGATGTCCAGTTTTTTAATATACTGCTGTACCATAACGTGATTTGTGCACATGTTAAAGGTCAGGTCCTCCTGTCATCGAATGGAGTCACTCTTGGTTTATTAAAAATGATTTAATAGGAAGTACCTTTAGATGAGAATAGTCGATGTTCTCATCCCTATTCTAAGACACATTGCGAACATCAAGGTGAGGCCATCGTGTCAAAGAACAGAGTCACGCTTCCTCAAATTCCAAGCACTCGATCAAGCTTGACCTGATCAGTGACAAATAAAAGCAAAGACACATATCCGTTGTGACAATTACTATAAACCATGTAAATATGGAAGCCTTTCTAGTCTAATTAGAGACATACTGTGGCTCCAAAGTTTTGCCAATGCTCATTCATGCATTACACAATCAATAAAGTGTGACAGTGATGGTACATGTCTCTAGTATCGATTACTATAAATCATCCAGCCAAATATGAAAGTCCTACCTAGCATGGACAGTGAAATAATATACCACTCTGAAGTTTTTTCTCGAGTGCTCCATCAAGCATGACATGACCACTAAAGTGCCACAATGATGACACATATCACTATGGATCATTACTATAAATCATGCAGCCAAGTATAAAAGACATACTTGCTGTAATAAGTGAAACACTGCCCTTCCAAACTTTTTCTCCAATGCTCAATCAAGCATGACATGGTCAATTAAATTCAACAGTGATGGTACATACATGTATCTCGAGTGATCATTACTATAAGTCATTCAGCCAAGTATGAACAACCTACCTAGTGTAGTTAGTGAAATAATGCCACTCCGAGGTTTTTTGTTGACAGAGGGATGGACGGACATCCGGAAAGTGACTGCTTATTCTCGCCAACAGCTTATGCTGGCAAGACAATAATACTATAGGTGGTCCCACCAACATTGATGTCCACAAGGATTTTTTATAACTCCTAAACGTTACATGGGCCTATCTTAAGAATTGTGGGGTGCAGAGCATTCACAAGACGACCCCAATATTCAAACTGGCCATTTGACCTTGATCTTCAACTCGGATTATAAAATTGTTACTGTTCAAAATGTGTGCCCAACATCCAGCTTTCCATATATAGTCTGTTTGTTCAAATTGGATCATAACATTTCGAGTTATTGAGGAAAAAGAATAAACTTGGACAAGTGCCAAACTTCATAATTACTGGGTCACAGTGACCCAAAAGGCAGGTCACCAAGTACAGTTTTATGTTTTATGTAATCAAGTGCAATTTTGATCTGGAGGCTCAATTCTCTTTGCCATTGAAGTCCCAAGCTACACCCGGCCATTACAAAATCACCTTTTCAACTTTACAGGCATGGTGACCTTACAAAAATTGGTCAAGGTTACTGATATTACATAACATTCTATTTTTTGTTATGATCTATATATCATATAAATTTGGCAAGTCTAATCCAACTACTTTTCCAAATATGGAATTTTACATCTTACAACACATTTTGGATCATAATTTCTGTCAAATTATAGGTGGCGCCACTAGTATCATTAGCAACTTAGACTTTGACCTCCCCCACAATCCCACCACATTTAAAGAAGATCCGCGAAAAATTAAAGACAGTAGAGTGTTCACAAGATTTTCACATTTTGACTCCTATATTACATAATAATGTAGGTGGCGTCACCAATATCAAACTCGGTCTAGATTTCCATACACCCTATAAGTCCTGAAAGTTATATTGGGCTAACTTGAAAACTGTGGACGGTATCACGGTAACGAGAAAAAGTTTACGGACAGACAGACGAGCTGTCGCACAAGCTCTTCAACCTGTGGTCAGCAGAGATAATAAAAATCAGCAGACACAGGCAATACAGAGTTTACACAGATATAATATATTGGTAACATTTTTATTGTCCTGTGTGTCTTGTACATACCTACCGTATGTCTCCATGTTCTGGAGAACCCATGTATTAGTCATCTCGATGTACTATAGGGCTATCCAGACTAAATAAATACATTTCAACTAAATCTATTGAAAAGCATAGACTTGAAAGTGTTAAATGGTACATTTTTCAAACTTACCGGGGGGGAGGAGTTCTTTGTACAGATCATTTTTGAATTAGTACTTTTGGTACGGGGGGGGGGGGGGGGGGGGTGAACCTGTACACTTCCACAGATAATGGAAAATGATGTTCATTTGTAACCCAAATTTGGTGGTATTTTGGTATTATCTCTTTGAAGGTCATCATTTTAAGTACTCAGTTGGGGGGAGGGGAGGGGGTCATAAAATTTAGTACCCTAAAAAAGATGATAATATTGAATTATCCCTAAAGGTAGACATGAAATTAAAGCACATATATATGGTTAAAAACGCTTTGTGTACATTCATTTCTCTTGTTGAATTTAGGGTCATCAGGTCAAAGGTCATGCTCCTGCATTATGACTTTGACAATGAAAATGATTTCTGATCAACAAATTCGTTACAGTTACACCAGCTTAGTCTTCAAACTGAATGGATTGTGTTATCATAGCCAGTAGCTGACCCCATTGGTTTTGAGGTCAACAGGTCAGGCCTTGTTTGGGTCAAATTCACAGAGAAAACTGGGTCTCATCACGAACTTTGGAATGGTTATATACTTGTCAATCCCAAACCTGGTAGGGTGGATGGTCATGATCATTACATGACTTCTATTGCCCTTTTGAGGCACCAGGTCCAAGTTCATGCTCCTGGTGACCTCTACAGTGAAAATGATGTCTGGTCAGTAATTTCAGAATGGTTGATACATATATTGCCCTCAAACTTTGTACGAACATGGTCAGTAGAGGACCCTTATTGATTTTGGGTTCAGGGGGTCAAAGGTCCAGGTCATTAAGACCTTCAATATAAAAACATGACCAGTCAAGTTAATACATTCACAAGCAAAAGTGTACAGGCAGATGGACAGGTGTGAGTGATTACACAAGCTCTGCAACCACTGGTCAGCAAAGCTTAAAATCACTGTAGAATGACCATTTGAACAATAAATCAACACAAACATACCCGAGGTACCCCCCCCCCCAAGTTTGAAGGTAAATCCAGCTGATGGTTTTTGAAGAAGTCAAAAATGTGAACAGTAACAAGGCCATGGGCCTAAAATGTAATCTGTGGCGGCAAACTGACCAGTTGGTAGATTGGTATTTTTGGTAGACACATATTCTGTGTGCATATGATGTGCTTCCAGAATATTCTCCATTTTCTAAAGTTTTTGGTGTTGTACCTTTCATAATTTGTTACCAAAGAAGGGAATACAGTGACAGCTGGCTTGAGAGACCAGGCCAAATTGAGATCACTTTTTAGGACCAACATATCAAGATATTTTTCTGAACAACAGGTCCATGGGCCTAATGCTCTGCCGATATATGACTAGCAGGTCAGCTGAGCTAAATAACATAAAAAATTAACTGGAGCGTGACGACCCACATACACTGCCACCAAGTTTGAGGTGAATCTGACACACAGTTTCTTCAGAGAAGTCCAAAACATGAAAAAGCATTGGAATACCCATTGACTTGCATAGTAATCTGACAATAGGGAAAGGTGCTTTTACCAATAAGTACCCGAATTGAAAACATCGTTCAAAATCAGGGATCCATAGCAATGCCACCTAGTGAACAACTTTGTTTTACAATTTCACATGGAACATACCCACAAAGTTTCAGCTTAATCTGAGTGATGGTTCTGGAGAAGTCGAAAATAGTGAAAACACTCAAAAAAATCATTAAAAAAATTTTAAAAATGCAGCGCCACCTGGTGAAGAATGAAAAGCTAAGAGCCCCTAGGAATGTTCCTGTGTGATATCAAAGCAACTGGATGAGCGGTTTTGGAGATTTTTTAAAGATTTGCCTCCCCAAAAGACAAACAAAAATCCAAACAAGCGGGCTGTGTGAACAGCCCATGCTCAGCTGACCTAGACATTCATCACACTTGCAGCTCTGTGAACTTGGGAAAGGATCAAGGTCACCCATTTTCTGAGTAAGTCTGACCTTTATAGAATAACACTAACATGTGCAACATCAAGGTTCAAGTAGTTCTCTAGTTATAATGAAGAGTAAAATTCATGTATGTTGCACTGGGACCCTAGACACGAGGTCAAGGTCATTCATGTACTGTCTAAGCATGACCTTCATACAGAAACATTAACCTGCTGCATCATGCTACTAACTCAAAACAGATCTCAAGTTGTCAAGTCAACAGTAAATTTTGTGTCAGTTGTCCTGCGAATTAGCGTTAGAATACCCACTGACTTACATAGTAATCAGAAGGAAAGCTGCATTGACTGGTAAGTACCGTACTTGAAAAAAATCCTTAAAAATCAGGAATCCAAAGCAGTGCCACCTAGTGAACAACTTTGTTTGACCCTTCCACAAGAACATATCCATCACATTTCAGCTTAATCTGAGTGACAGTTCTGAGAACAAGTGAAAAATCGCAAAACCATACAAAAAATTCATAAAAAAATAGGGAAAATTGCAGCGCCACCTGGTGAACAAATTTGGAACTATGTGTCCCTGGGAGTGTCTATGTACGATATCAAAGCAATGGGTGAGCGGTTTCAGAGGAGAAGAGTTATTAAGGTTTGTCCCAAAAAAGAACAAAAAAAATTAATAAAAAATCCAAAAATCAATAGAGCATGACCATTTGAACTAAATTGGTAGAGATCCACCCAAGGCACATCCCCACCAAGTTTGAAGTAAATCTGGCCAAAATTATTTAGGTTATAAGCATTACAAGATATTCCCATGTTGATCTTTCCTATAAAAACTTTTGTGAAGATTTTTGAAAAAAAACTCATAGAAAAATCCAATAATTATTGGAACAAGCCTGGTAGACATCCACCCAAGGCACATCCCCACCATGTTTGAAGTAAATCTGGATGACGGTTTTGGAGAAGAAGTTGAAAATGTAAATTAACATTACAATGCCCATTGACTTACATAGTAATCAATAGGAAAGGTGCATTTCCTGAAAGGAGCCGAATTGAAAAAATAATGTTAAACATCAGGAATCCGCAGCAGCCCCACATAGTGAACAACGTTGTTTGACCCTTCTGCGAGGAACATATCCACCATGTTTCAGCTTAATCTGAGTGACAGTTCTAGAGAAGAAGTCAAAAATAGCTATAACACAAAAAAATCATAAAAAAAAAAAGACAAAAAATTGCAGCACCACCTGGTGAACAAATTGAGAACTAGGAGTCCAGGGAGTGTTCCTGTGTGATTTGGGAGAATGAAATTTTTTAAGATTTGCCCAGAAAACCAAAAAAAAATTCATAAAAAAATTCAAAAATCACTGGACCGTGACCATTTGAAAAAATTTGGTAGACACCCACCCAAGGCACCACCATCCAGGAGTCGAAAATGTGAATTGTTGACGGAGGGAGGATGACGGACAGAGGACCATAAGATAAGCTCAACTGACTGACAAGTCTGCTGAGCTAAAAATCACTGGAGCGTGACCATTTGAACAAACTAGGTGGAGACCCACCCAAGGTACATAGCCACCAAGTTTGAAGTAAATCTGGCCGGCTGGCTGATTTGGAGAAGAAGTCAAAAAAGGTGAATTGTGAATGGACAGAGAGAAGCCATGGATGACTGACTCTTCTAATATCTCAACCTGACTGGTAGGTCAGCTGAGCCAAAAAGCGACTGTGAGTCAAAAAGCCATGTGACAGGTGGTAACTTTACTCTGGAACTTCTATACAAGACTGTATTGTCATAAGATATAAGCACTTCTATTCTGCGGAGTCCTGGACAGGCAAATAGCGTTGGTGAGGCCTAAAACAAATGTCGTGTTTCCTGTTGCAGCGAAGTACAAAAGTAGAGTAGGTAGGTAGGTAGGGATTTTTTTTTTTTTTTTTTTTTTTTTACAATTTTTATAAACTGTGAATCTCTGAATCAGAATGTGATTTGATGTACTTACGTTGAGTTATCTGATATCAACATTCTATTGAATTCCCAAAATTATTTAATGTTTTTCTGACAAATTCTTGAAAATTATACACAAAAATTATTCTTGACAAACATTACACTGGCACTGCATCTTTTTGATGATGCAAACAAAATTTTCACGGAGGGCAACTAGCTTTCAATCTTTTAAATATTTTGTAATTTGTTTCTTGTATTGGTTGATTGATTTAAAAGTATATGTTCGAGTGTCAGCCTCCCTTGCATTTTAATTAAATAAAACTAAACTTTCACATCTCAAGTATATTACAGAATCGCTTCAAATATATCTTTGTCTGGCATCCTTTCCTCGTTGGATGACGTGTGGTGGGTAAAAGACAGTGAAAGATGAAAAATGATACATGTTGGAACTTGTGCATGTCAATATGACAATCTGCCAGAGTAGTAAATGGAGAAATATGTTAATTTTCTTTACAAATTCATTATAATATCTAAAGCCTGCAGTGCTATAATTCAGCGGTTAATTTCACAATCTTCTGACATGGTGGGTGGGGGGCCTCAAGTGTTATTATGTACATGTACTTTTTATTTCAATTCCATTAAATTGATTTGATATCCTACATCCCAACGGGAGCCCCACGGCACGCAGAAATATTGATCGGCTCTCGCTTTGCATCGCGTATGTTGGGGCCTCATTTGGGTTGCGGTGAAATTGCGATCGTTTGAACACACTATCCGGTGCTAGAATACAACAGATTCTGTCATTCAATGCGGACAGTGCTCTGATATGCCTTCTTTATTAAACTTTGGTCTTTCTTTCTTGTCTATGCAATCCAAAGAGTTCGACACAACAATCCCCAGATTCGTCCTCGTGCAAACAGATGACCGTAGATCTCCATTTGTAGACCCGGATATGCAAATTCAAGAATTTGGGTTAATTCATTCAGCCTTCAGCAGGGAAGCGCAAGCCCGTCTTCCCGTTCTGTATTGCGGTAACATGTGCCGAAGTTTTCGAACAAAGTCTGCTTTACGAAAAAGGTGAACCCAAAAATTTAACCAAAAGTCAATAGTATTACGCACTTTCCTTCGTTACGGCCGATGTAAACACAAGCGGAAAGTCGACAAACACGTGGAGCGACGTGCCATTGTGCGCACGCATGTATTTCTGACTGCATACGCCACGCCCACGGGTGACCGCTTGGTCTTGGGAAAGTTCCTTTGTCTCCGGTGGCAGGGTTGTACTTGCATCAAGGTTGGATAATTACGCACTTATATTAGAACACTTGTGTACACACAGATAAGAAAAAGCCTCTTATTAAAAGATGTACTCCAAAAATTAACAAACGACCTGCAGCTAAATTTTCTTCACGACACAAAGGCGCGTTTTTTCGGGTGAAACGATCCCCCAATGGATATTTTCAGACTTCTGAGAGCGGCCCTTCACCCATATATCAACTTCGCATCAAGTTTTCAACTAAATTGAATTAATTGAGGACTTGCAAATGGTTCTTTTCAAGCTCTTCAGACCCGCAACCTCAACAATTGGGCCTTAAACCTCAAATTCCAGTTCAGACACTTGGTTATCCCCAAATTTTTTTGGCATTGCCAAGCAACACGTAAACAAAGATGGCCGCCAAAACTGATTGTAATATCTGTGGCTTCGCCACAGATAAAAATGCAGCAAGTGCACTTAGGATGAGATCCATACTCCATGTAATGTGCAAGTCTTGCCTTAAAACCCAGCTGTGTTCCTATGCAATTTAAAAGCAATTGGTCAGGTGGTTTCAGAGAAACAAATTTTTAAGATTTTACAAAAACATAAACAAATTAATACAAAATCCAAAAGTAAATAAAACATGACCATTCAAACAAACTTGGTAGAGACCCACCAAATGTACATCCCCATCAAGTTTGACATGAATCTGGCTGACAGCTTTGGAGAAGCAGTGAAAACTGTGAATTGTGGACAGATGAAAGACAGCTGACCACCCTGCAACCTCAGCTGGCTGACATGTCAGCTGAGAAGTCGAAAATGTAATTGAGGACAGATAAAAACCCATCCTATAACCTCATCTGACAAACAAGTCTGTCAGTCAGCTTAGCTAAAAATTTCATCATGATGAAAAAGCCTCACTCAAAAAATCCTGACTGTAAATAAATAAAACAACAAACGACAGGAAGTCTGGTCACAATATTTCAAATTTATTTAACTGCAAGACTGAAAAGAACCTTGCATACTGGACAATATGGATGCAAGGGCAAGGGCCAGGCAGACATTGCCTGCATAATCTGCGGCTTATCTGTACTGTACACAAACCATATAAAATTACCAAACACTTTATCCACAAAGATCTGCAAATATCAATGATTTACATACCATACACTTATCTGTAAAGCTGCCACAAAGTCACCAATATAAGCTAACAGAAACTATTTTCACCAATAATTATTTCAAGGACATCCATGCATTACCCGGACACCATCTGGGCCTACACCACAACTGACCATTCAGAAGTATGCACCACCATGTGGGCAGCAACAAATTAGACCTAATGCCCTGATTTAGTGATACACAGCAAACTTAACAGTGCCTTGAAAAAGAAGTCTGCTTGCCGAATTATCCTTTTGCATTTCATGTTATTCTATTATTAATTTGTCATGAAAATGTGGTGTAACTGGAAATAAACCAAACCCTCATAATCTACTTATTGCTCAGTATCCTTCCACTGATGGGACAATTTACTTTACCCCAACAGCTGACGAAATACACTCACAAATACAAACATGAACCTGCCCAAGAGACAGCCCTGTCTTATAGCCTGATACACATTGTACTCCTTCAAAATGTACATTGAGGTCACAGACTGGTAATTGCAGATCATATTTACATGCTATTTAGCCAAAAAATGATTTTTCCCGAAGTAGGGGTGGGATAGGAATAGTCTTTCAAATATGGCAATATTTTGAGTAAAGCTTGTTGACAATTGTTGCTGTTCATTATATTCTGTATTGCAAGAACAACACATGAACATGTTTTCATACATTAACTGTTAAAATTCATATTTTTTTTTCACAAGGATGCAAAATAGACAGTATACCCCGGTATGTACTTCAAAGTTTTTTATGCAATGTGTATAAAACTTGAGCACTGGCCCTTAAATACTGAATGGAACCACAGTCATAATCATATCTGCAAGCTTCTGTCTTCTACACATCAACATACTGTAACCATGGTAATACAGAAACTAATACTGTAACCATGGGAATACAGAAACTAATACTGACCAACACAAAGATCGTAAAGCAACATGGAAATCAAATTCCACTAGTTCAAATGACTTAAACACTTGTATATACAATATTTACAAATTCCATACAAATATGTTGAAAAATGTTGTGTTGATAAGATTTTCTGTCTATTGACAATGAAAATTTCACAATTTGAAAACCCAACTTTGGCCATGTAAACAAAACACTGGAACTTGTGAGCATACACAATGAATCTTTCAAACGTGTACAAAATATGCTTCTACTGAAAAATATAAGTACAGTGGCGCCCTCTTGTAAGGCCCGTCACCAGGGGCCACTTCTCCATGCAGCAAGTACAGCATTTCAATGCCCCCATAAAGCCACGTTTCCTATGACCTTGCGGTAGCTTTACAAGAAGGGAACCACTGTATACGCAGTACATCCATCAAGTTGCTTCCCATCACAGTAACTGTAGACAAGTAAACAAACTCATTACACGGCGCCACCTACATATTAAAACAAAAAACAAAGCACCTGCTGCCATACATTAATTACGGTACTTCGATATCATTTTATAATTAACATATACACAGATTGAAGCTAAGGACAAAATATACACACGAACTTCAAAGGATGGCAGGCCCATTTCAGGCACTTTACTACACAAAACTTTTTTTTAAACTTTTTATGTGGTGGGCAGGTGAATACTTGCAGTGAATTTCATTTCATGGGGCCTATTTCTCAAAAGTGGCCTGTATCCAACAATCAAACTAAGTGTAAAAAGGTAATCCAAAAGATAGGTCAGCAATGCACATTTCCATTACAAACTGCAGTGCTCAACACTTGTGACAAGCCTGTGTAACAATTTGACATCAAATTTAGGGACTTTTTTATGTGCACTTACCCTACATCAGACCAGGAATTCTGGTTTTCAAATGCATCATTATGATTGCCTGGCAATGCTACTGCTTTTCAAATAAAGTCTTGTCTTTTTTCTTTCTTTTTTTTTGCTTTTTTTTTGGGGGGGGGGGGGGCTTTTTTTTCTCCACACATTAGTTTGATCATGTGTAAACCATAAAAACAAATTGGGTCCACACTAAACTGCTGATCACGCTGATACAATGCTGCAAGTTTACTGTGCTGATACAATACTGCAAGATTGATGATACAATGTTGCAAAACTGCAGAAGATTGTTGAGACAAAGCAGCTGTATCATGCTGATACAATGCTGCAAAATCACTGCATAGTTCATACATAATCATGAACTGCTGTGTACTACTACATGGCTGAAGTACTCCAGCAGCATAACAGCATTCCTGCTAATCTGCTGATGTGCTGTCCAGTTTAACACTCAAGACAAATGGCTGCAATTGCATGAATTTTCACTTTAACCACAGGCTGTTTGGAGTTGTTCACAAGTAATGAACACCACATGGAGACAAAAGAATCTGGAAAAAATGTTTCCAGTGCATTTGTGGATAGACAGTGCAGTGGTACCTGATCATAAAACCATCTCTCATTATACAGTTACAATTTTGGCAAGAATCTGAAAATCTATTGTCAAAAAGCTGTTCCTTGGGCCAGGTGTGTTTACAGGTACAGGCAATCAGTGGCAGTCCTAAGATTCTAAGATATTTCTGTGAATTCTAGCAGTCCATTAGATACTACATGGTACACACCTTTTCAAGATTGTCCTTTCATGATAATTGAGTCTCCTGCTCTCACACACTGACAAGTACTGTAAGGCCTCTTGCAATGGCAGACTTTTTGCCTTAAACAGCTAGTGAAACTGTTCTGGTACTTGAATGGAATCTATTCCAAGGAGAAGCACATGCTGTAAAATATTGAAATAGGAGAGAAACATCTCATGCATATCATACAGAAGCACTGGTTACAAACATCCATAAAGTAAATCCAGAATCAAATTTTCTCAGTAAATCAAATTGTCCTTATCTGAACTTGTACTATACAAATTTAGTAATAATGTTTGGTTTGACAGGTATTCTTCATTCATAATGAAGCTCTGCATTTACATGTACAAGCAAAACCTCACATATTAAGCTATTTCATTATTTGCCATGCTCATATTTATTCATTATAATGTGGGTTGTCTTTGCTGAATATTTACCCACTGAAGACCTCTAACTTCATCTGGGCTAATACAGCCTATATCAAAATTCTACAGAGGAACGTGTGCAATGTGGACAATAGTACTTCCATATGTATATGGGTCAGACAGGGACAGGTTAGCTTATGGAGAATAAAGAGTTCGGACTGCGAAATACAGTAATGACTACTACGAAGTGGTTCTGGACAAAAAGACAAATACAATTCAGTTATGAGTAAAAAAGATAACAAAACAATGGTTATATTGCAGCACTGACAGATGAAAACAAAGACTTGAACTACCTTGCGCAGCTCAATATCTGACATTTAATTGCCTCCCTGAAGTATCACGGGATGATGTTACATAAAATGCTTGTTCTTAGCAGAGTCACTGGGTGTCAACAGGAATTATTTTGGCTGAAGTGTAATGCCCATTTTACAGTTTGATCCAGCCACATTATGACACAAACAGAAGCAGTTGGGTTGCTTTATATCAAAGATTTGTCAGCAAAACCTTCTGCCACAACAGAATGGTGATGTCAAGTTATCAACTTTCTCAGAAGTTTTGCCACAATTTGACATAGAAAACAGAAACTCCCTGGACATACATCCTTGGGCAAGATATTAACACCATAGAAATTAATAAAGTGTTGAAACATGGTGAGAATTGAGGTGGCAAGCACCCACTTTGCATCTTTAACATCATGTACACCATAGTTACAATTTTGTGTTGGGTTACAGGATAACAGTGCCGTAGAGGTGTGGGCTGCGTAGCATGATACAATTCTAGAATTCTCAGATTCAGGAAGTTCACATTCTGTTTACATTAGCTATTGGTTCTTCAAATTTCATTGTAAATTTTTATTGACTTTCCAAAATCAATATGGTTGTTTATGACAGTCATTCTTAATGCTGTTGTAGGAAAAAGTACTACATGTGTAGAATGATACACAAGCAAAGCAAGATGGCAAACTCTTACAAGCTCACAAACCAATTTAAATCTCACTATCTCTACACAGCACACCGTTTTTGCCTCATACACATTTTTTTTGTTCTGAAGGTCATTGTACAGATCATCATGTCGCTTACTTGTGCCTGTTCCTTGCTACTTTTAAATCAGAAAGAATCATTTAGTTTCAAACCCAGTGGCCCCTTCTTATATGGCGTCTCTGAAGAGAGAGTCCACCCCTCTCCACAGGCCACTGCTTGGTGCAGCTGAGATGGCATTTTCATTCTATTTGCCCCTTCCAGAGAGGATTTCTCTCTTCTTTGGCCACAATTCATCTGTATTTTTTGGCATAGCCTTATAAGAGGGGAGCCACTGTAATTATGGCCTTATAAGTGGGGAGCCACTGTAATTGTGGCCTTATAAGAGGGGAGCCACTGTAATTATGGCCTTACAAGTGGGGAGCCACTGTAATTATGGCCTTATAAGAGGGGAGCCACTGTAATTATGGCCTTATAAGCCGGGAGCCACTGTCATTACGGGCTTATAAGAGGGGAGCCACAATAGTTATTTCTGGTGTCTCTGTGACAGCTAAGAAGCTGGATCACCTGATTTTATGTCAGCTGTTCTGTGTTTCCTCACAGCAGCAGCTATTGAAGCATTACTTCATCACCGTTATCTGTCGTCCTGCCCCTAGTCCAATGTCATTTGCTTCAATTTTTTTTCCCGCAGACTCCAACAGTAACAACAATTTGAATATGAGTAGTGATCACACTTACAGAGATAACAGGCCCCAGGTCAACAACTTTCCTTGGTATGGATTGGGTGTTTAACACCCAATCCATACCAAGAAAAGCTATTGACTTAGTCTTTATTCAAAGGGGAAAGGGTTAATCACCATGTCATACTCACATAACTCTTAACATGCCAAATTATGTTAGTATTCTATATTTTTACTATTGTGTACAAGAAATGTTTGTCATAATATGTTCAACACATAGATCTGATTTTGAGGCTCACATTCTGATATGTTTCTATGTGTCCTGTGCACTGTTATAATATGGTATAAGAAATGATCTTGCATCTACCAGACATCACATGCACAGGTAACTTTCTTAATCCAAACTCTATGGAGACCTTCCCTCTGTACATTCTAAGAAATCCACACTCGTGATTGGTTAGTTAGGGGTGGGACAACTTTTCCTGTCTCCCGCTGACAGAAAGCACTGTCACCCTGCACATCCCGCTAGATGGCGCTGTAATTCTGATCGGCTCAGGAACCAGGCCTATGTCCGTTATTTATGAAAAGGCCCCAAGGTTGGCCAATATATATGTGTTGACAATTATACAATGTTGTTTATATCATCAAAATTATTACGTGGAAATTTTAGTTTAATGATTTATTGCTCTTCGGTATAACAAAGCAAATGACGTCCTTGACTTTGGGGGACAGGAAGAATTGTGAACCTTAAGGAAGGACTGTCAACCCTCAGCTTCAGTTCGGGTTGACAGTCCACCCCTCAGGTTCAAAATTTTTCCTGTCCCCCCCAAGCCAAGGGCGTCCAGAGTTTGCCACTTAAGGTTTTTGAATAACTATGGCATCAATGCACACAGCCTCGAAGAGGTCATGGTACCAGACTGCATGTTAGATGTGTCTAAGGTACCACACCGAATTTGTTTTATTTGATTGAATGTTACAAAGGAAGATTAAAACTACAGTTGCACCACCCCAATTTTTAAAAGACATTGGAAACTCTTTTCTCCTCTAACCAAAATATACAAAGTTCCATCATAACTGGCACTCGTTGTTTTATTTGCACCATTTGTGAGCAAATCTCAGTGTAAACAACAATGGGACAATTCAGTTATACCAGCTGTTAAGACCTCCAAGGTTACAGGGACAGTGGAAGCCCTGAAAATTATGGCAGAACTAGAAAATGAATTATGCCATCAAAACGGCTGAGTGAAAGATCAGACATGTTCACTGATTTGTTCAGCAGGTGACAGGAGCTTAGATGATAATCAAATGAGGAAGAGTTGGGGACCAGGATTGAATATCATAGTTGGTCATACAATGTCTGCTCAGCAAAATACTCATATCAACTGGTGCACATTCTAAAACATATGGTAATAGCAATATAAATGATGTTATGACAAGACTGTTGAGCACAACAGCAGTGGTTACCATGGAAACATCATGATATGGCACATCATACAACAGATAAAGTGTTATTATTATAATCGGATGAGCAGCACTTCCACACATTGTTGTTATCATTGAAACCGTATTCTATTCCGGACTTTTAAGTATCTATATCAACTCTTTCAGTGCCAATCACATCTCAAGTCGATCTACTAAAGTCAAACTAGTCTGATTTATCATGAGGATCTCAGATTCATGTTCCTTGTAAAAAGACCTTTCATTCAAGTACCAACATGCCTATAGTTCCAGAGATATCCCAGGTCAACAACTTTTCTCAGCGCACATTTGGCGTGTTGTGTTCAATGCGCGCCGAGAACAGCTGTTGACTCAGTCAAAAATTTGGCACTTAAAGAGTTAGAAAAAATCATAACCACAATTTACAAATGTTCCAACATTCCTAGATCTGATGACAATCTGATGTGAGCCCAATTTTAGTCCGACAGAAGTTGAAAATTTGGTTCCCACATTCAAGTTCCTATTATGGTGTACATTCATTCTTTTTTGGTCAGAATAAGATGGAAATAGTTGACACTCATTACCCGGGAGACAATTTCTGGTGCCCATGCACAATTAGTTGTCCATGCAGTCAGACAGTACATTGCATTGGGTGCATTGGGCAAAAGAACACAACAAAATCCTGTTTAGTCCCAGTTATTTTGACGAGCTCACAATTACACAAAACAGGATTAATGTTTGCTTCTATTTTTTTCAGAATGACTGACCTTGTTATACTCGGGGTGCTAACACCAAAAACTATTGCCATGATGCTTCCAAATGTGGAAGCGTTGTTTGCATGAGGGGTCTTCATCAGCTCACATTCTGGAGACACGCACTCAATCTTATCCTTCTTGCATTTTTTTTTCAAAGGGAAACTTCTGGTTTATAGTCAATATCAGCAGGATGTTTTTGACAATGCAAATCTAAACAATTGTCATACACATTCCCAAATATGTAGAATTTCAACCTGCATGTAGGCCTCTATGTCATGTGTCTTGATCAACTTGCATTCTTTTACAAGTCTTTACCTTAGAAATCTCTGGCACACTGAATATCAAGGTAGTAACTAAAAACAGGCATCACAGGACCTTAAAGCATGATAGCTCAGCAAATGATTCAGTCTTATATGATCTTAAGACCAGAGTCAGCTTTATTTTTTGGAGTAGAATAATGGAAGTCAGTTGTGTGCAAACTCCAGTGTTTCAAACTAGCTAGGTGCATACTAGTGGACAGGTACCATCTCTGAACACAATGCTGAACACCACAGAAATACACTTATACAGTCAAATGTAATTCTGGTTGGAAAATTTGTTCCAGAATTTCAACAGTTATTTTCATGCTTGAATTACATAAAGGTTTTGACACATATTGTACATGTGTTTGTATTTGAGAAGCACTGGTGTTAAGTTAGCAACTATGAAGATGGACATTCCATGCAAATCATGTTCGGAAGTTTGACAATCAGCGTAGATAAAATTGTAACAAACTCAGCCTCATATTTACGAATAGTCTTGTCGATCCTGCTGTTTTTCATTCACAGCTTGCAGGTGTTTGACCTTGTGTCGCACGATAGATAATAATTTGAAAAGGATGAACTATTTTTTGCAACAAGACTGATTATCTGTACTTATGGTGTGAAATTATCAAATTAATATGCGCTGACAAAATGATCCACTTACTTTGAACAAGAAAACCATCAAATTACAGTAAACTGCAGATCATAAACATATATTCATGTCCTGACAACCTGAAGATTCCTCAAAAACATAACAGCCTACTTTGGCTGTCCCAAGGTGTATTTTTTCCGCAACAAATTCAATTTTTGAGATACAAAATATGATAAAGTCAGATTAGAACCTAAATTTTTATGGCCCTGGATAATTTTGCTGGGTCAGCAAAGAGGCTATGCTTTAAAAAACAAGAAAGCTGCATGGCCTACGAGCAAAGAAATAAGATTTGGCCATTACCTAGCAGTTGCACAATTATGCAACAAGTAGATCTCTGCACCAAGACATCAAATGTTGTTGTAACTGGATGACAATGATCAGCAGTTTCCATGGTATTGGTAGTTTCCACAGCAACATCAGTAAATCTTTTGTCATGATGTATATAACCAATTTAGATATATATTTACAGTTGGACCTATATGTATCTATGCTATAAGAGCTCAATTTGTCACCATAAACCAGTTAGTCCTTACAAGTCATGCAGATGTTTTCGAAGATTTACATTAATGGTAGATGCACATTTTTATTGGGCGGTGTCATAGAGATAACCATATTAGTGCCAGGGATTAATGCTGCATGCACCGAAGATATGTTGCCAGCACCTCTGTCTACACTGTGCCCTTTGTGATATCAGACTTTATGGCTGATTCACTGAAGCTCTACTGTCCGATCAGCTGCAACCATTTGTTGCCTTCATTTTTTTTCTTTTATGCTTTTCCACATACAGTATTATTATTTCCCACATCTTACAACCACAACTTTAGGAACTTCTCCCAATTTACAGTTTCCTACTGGTGTAAGGTTGCCTGTGTACCTGTCTAGCAAAAGAAAGAGCCACATACATGTGCTAAGTCACCCAAGAAACCTGGCATTTGAAAAAGAAAAAATATTACTTGACATCCTCACAGAAGCTCAGCAACCAAATGACTGCTTTCTTTGGCACTCACCATGCTTTGAACCACAAAATGAATACATTTATGAACATCTACTTATTTTTGCTTCAAATGAGAAGGCTACTGGTCAATCGTAAATAATTGCATGGGCACTTTACTCTACAATTTTCCCAGTACTGTCTTCTGCTACCAACTGGTTACAGCAACACGATTTATTTTTGTTCACGTCAAAATCAAGCAAAAGATTTGTGATATTATGACAAAAATTTATGAGGATTTAAACAATATTTCGTTTCTGCAATTTTTAACATGAGTACCAACAAAATAAACATTTTTGCAGTCCATTATTTTACATTTAATAAATTTCATTCTGCTGAAATTGTATTGACTATGTATACTGAACCATTTTCAACTGATATTGGATATTGCACTTTTTTTCTTCTTTGACAAGACAATTCAAGAATGTTTGGCATTTAGGCAAAAGTTTACTTAGTAATTGTAATCCTGGGAATAAATATGTGTAAAGATTTTAATCCCACAAGCACTGTGATGTACTGTAAGCCTCAATGTAACACTTGGAATTTAGATTATTCTTGGCATTCAGCACACTTTGAACCTGCAACCATTTCACCACCCAGCTTTTCCTGCTAATGGTGCTCTTTCATCTTCCCAAGCTCACCTACTTCCAGCACAATGTATGTCTTCTTCCAGCAAACTTTTTGCCCACTAATCTTGTCACATACACTAAAAAACACTCTGCTGAGATGTAATATCTATTTTTTTTCTCCTTTCTTGTCTAAAACAGTTCACACAAGTCCACCACTTCTATGCTCCAATTTCTGCCAGACTGCCGAGACACTGGAGGCGGGCGATGTAAAGATGTGTTTGCATGGACAGGTCTGAGCAAAGTCCCTCCAACCACGATTTAAATCTACTGATGTGATGATCAAAATGTGATAATGTCTGAAGATCACTGGTGTCCAGTTTGCCATTACGTAAGCTGGCACCCTCCAAAAAGCGTCGACCCAAGGGCTGGTACAGTTTGCCTGCAACAGATCGCCAAAAGCTGTAGTATGTCAACAATAGATACGGATATGAATGAAAAAGGGGCTCAGATCCTGGGAGTGTTACAGTGCTCTCTTTCAAACAAAGGCTTGATTGAGTTTCCTTCCTCCCCATACCCCCTTTTTTTGTGTGTAAGTGTGTTTGTGGGGGGGGGGGGGGGGGGGGGGGCAGCAGGGGTCATTACACACTGTATATCAGACTGCAAAAGGAATGTCCAACCTGGCAAAATGACTTCACTTCTAGGCCAAATATCACAGAAATATGTATCCCAACATTCAAGCCTATATCTTAACGGACTACAAGGCTTTGCAGAATCTGCCTGCACTAAAGATGGAACTCTATATTCAAAGCATTTTGGGTAAAACTGTGTTTCTGTGAAATTTTGGATAAATACATGTACATATGGAAAATGGCTGATTTTCTCAAAATTGATAAAGTTTGTGGACTCTTCATTTTTAACACACATTTAAAAAAGAACTGACTATTTCTTAGTTAATCCCTGATACCTTTTTGCTCTGAAGAACTTTGAGAGTAAATCAGTTTTTACTTGATTAAAATCAGTTAATCACTTTTGTCTGTAATCAAGATTCAAAGGTTAGCACAGTCCATTGACCACCATGTTAGCATTACAAGCAAAAATATCAAAATGAACAAAACTGAGCAAAACCAGTGGATCTTGCCTTAAGAATAACTTTTCTTAAACGTATCATGACACAAAATCTGAACTGTGTTAAAAATCTCAGAAATTTTGGTCCCACACATGTCTGCTAAAACATTACTTCAGCACAAAATTGAAGCTGAAGAATTCCCCACAAGCTACATGATCCATCCACTCTTTTATCCACCTAACAGCTACAGACTACAGTATGCAGATGACCTTATCCTGATTGTCATATGATCAATAATCACAAATGGTACAAATACATTGTATTAATATTGTGTGTAGCATTTAAAGAACTAACTTCAGGAATGGACATGTAATTGAAACAAAACGGACAGCATGAGCTCTGTCAACATCACATTGTCACAACACAAGAGATTTTGTCACCTCTCAAAGCAGGTCAAGATGCCCAATCAGAATTTACGTGACCCCATGATACATAACAGCTAGCTGGTCCTTAGAGTGCTAATCAACAGCTAGCTGGTCCTTAGAGTGCTAATCAACAGCTAGCTGGTCCTTAGAGTGTTAATCAACAGCTAGCTGGTCCTTAGAATGCTAATCAACAGCTAGCTGGTCCTTAGAGTGCTAATCAACAGCTAGCTGGTCCTTAGAAAGCTAATCAACAGCTAGCTGGCCCTTTCAGTGCTAATTGACAGCTAGCTGACCCTTTCAGTGCTAATCAACAGCTAGCTGGCCCGGGCTGTTTGCTAATTGACAGCTAGCTGGCCCTTTCAGTGCTAATTGACAGCTAGCTGACCCTTTCAGTGCTAATTGACAGCTAGCTGGCCCTTGAGTGCTGATCCACTGCTAGCTGGCCAGCCCTTTAAGTGCATTTTGACAGCTAGCTGACCCTTTGAGTGCTAATTGACAGCTAGCTGACCCTTGAGGTGCTTATAACAGCTAGCTGGCCCTTTAAGTGCTAATTAACAGCTAGATGACCCTTTGAGTGCTAATCCTGACAACACCCACTTTTATCTGAATGTTGAAAACCTTCAGATTACTCTGCTTCCAGTGTCAGCATGCCAAGAATAAATAGGAGATGTTCAACATTAGCAATTTCATATGCTTTCAGCTGAGAAAAACAAAAACAATCAAATGCATGTGCATATAAAATTCTTGGGATCTAAAGTTGAGCACAGGTGTCAACAACCAGGCTGTTTGGAATTGAGAGATCCAGGTAAACGGTGCATGAAAACAAAGAAAATGACCCTTAAAAACCACCTGATTTGAACAACTTTATGAGTCTCAAATTTGGGAGCCTCCTGCCAATATGAGGAGATTTGACAGGCATGGTTTGTATCCGCAGTGACTTTTCTGATAAAGTAACCTTGATTTGACTTGTTACCTTTCATGCTGACGAAAGAAAATTTTCAGCATACTTAAAGTTATACACCTTCTCTAGATTTACCATGAAAACTTTGGTGTGCATGCTGTGGTTTTCAAGTTATGAATTTGAATATTACATTGGAAAGTATTGGGGCTACACATCTAGCCTTCCTGACACAGTGCCCTCTACACAACTCTAGCTCTTCTCACACAGGGCCCTCCACACATCTCTAGCCCTCCTGACACAGGGCCATCTACACAACTCTAGCCCTCCTGACACAGTGCCCTCTACACAACTCTAGCTCTTCTCACACAGGGCCCTCCACACAACTCTAGCCCTCCTGACAAAGGGCCCTCCACACAACTCTAGCCCTCCTGACAAAGGGCCCTCCACACAACTCTAGCCCTCCTGACACATGGCCATCTACACAATTCTAGCCCTCCTGACACAGGACCTTCTACACAACTCTAGCCCTCCTGACACATGGCCATCTACATAATTCTAGCCCTCCTGACACAGGACCTTCTACACAACTCTAGCCCTCCTGACACATGGCCATCTACACAACTCTAGCCCTCCTGACACATGGCCATCTACATAATTCTAGCCTTCCTGACACAGGACCTTCTACACAACTCTAGCCCTCCTGGCACATGGCCATCTACACAACTCTAGCCCTCCTGACACAGGGCTATCTACACAACTCTAGCCCTACTGACACAGGGCTATCTACACAACTCTAGCCCTCCTGACACAGGGCCCTCTACAGCAGAGATGCACAGCCACCTTCTCTTCTTGCTTTTCCCTCTTCAGGAGTTCCCGGTAATATAAATAGTGGACCAAAAAACTTTCCATGTTTTCGTCAGCACACTTTGTGAGCACATTGCACCCATAGTGCGTTTTAAAAAATGCATATAGGAACATTAACGTGTTGACTCGGTTCAGAATTTGGCACTTGACTGATTAAAACTGCATGCATTGATTCAGGATCAGTCTGCTATATAAGTATATATTGATTTGAATTTCTGCAAGACCAATTGGGCAAAAGGTTCTCATTGTTGAGAGTTCCTCATCTTCTGCATTCTAAGGATACATTATACATGTATAATCAGAGCTGTACAATTTGCATGTCCTATTGTCTGGTACTTGCTTGTAAAAACTGATGCAGGGTAATTCAATTTGATAGAAATAGCATGTGAAAAATATGAGTACTTGTCCCTGGACAAGTGGACTTCATAGAGAATTGAAGAGCCCTGCAAATTTCAAAATTTGGATGTTTTAGTCCAATTATATTCAGACCAGAGGAAATAAGTGAGAACTGTTCAAACTGATGGCCATGCTGTCCATTGAACTCATATACTGAGGGCTGCTGATGACTTTATTTTGTTTAAATATGAGCTTATCTCCAGTTCCAACTGCCAACATTTGGCCATATAAACATTACTGTCATTATTTGCCTGTTCTTATCAGTGATTTTTCATTTTTCATTTACTGATTCAACAAATAACTGCAACAGCCTGTGTTCAGCCATGGATCGTCGACGATCCATGGTTCAGCTAACCTAAGTAACCATTTATATGTGCATATATGTATGTATATATATATACCCTGTTCAGAGTCTGCTATTGCTACAATGATTTGTCATGGCAACACCACAGATATAGACATTGGATTTATAATGGTACTTCTTCGCTTTTGCAAAATAATCTTGCCTCTTACTGATCACTGGGACAACGCAACAAGAGAACTGTCATATACCTGTGCCAAGCTGACGTAGCAACCTTCACTCAGAAACTGATAAGGTATGAAGTGCCAAAAACAAAAGGATACTAGGCCTAGTGCTCTGCTGACATAATCTGATGACCATCACCAAAATGGATCAAGGTCACACAATCATTGCGTCACAGTGACCAAAAAAGTAAGTCACTATGTAGTGTTTTATGTACAGTACAAGTGTAATTTTGATCTAGTGGCTCAGTTCTCTTTCGTATTGATGTCAAAGTTACACCCTGCTATCACAAAATGTATCACCTCTTCCAAATTTACAGGTCTTAAATTTTAACTCATAATAAATTATAAATGCGAGCAAGAATGTACCAAAGGACTTTCAAGCACCAATTTCTATAAGATTTCATACAGGTTTGCTACTTTGTAGCATTGGGGTTCAGTCACTTAGTAAGTTCTTGCTCCCATCCTTTCTGTCAAAGTATAGATTGCACCACAAGTATTATACGAGATCCATATATCCATATGATGGACTGGTAACAAGATTTTCACATTTTGCCCCATACATTACATGATACTGTAGGTGGCATCACCACCACCACCACCACCACCACCACAAAAGCTGACATAGATTTTTAAACACTATATTTAAGTTCTAAAAGTTATATGGGCCTAACTAAAAAACTGTAGGGTGCAGAGCATTCACAAGACTTTCACATTGTCTGTCATAGGGGCCAGCATCTTTTGCGGTCCACTTAGTGAGAGCTATGCATGGTGCTGCATACGAGGTCCTTATAGTCCAAATAGGCACAGTTTTGGAATGGCTAGTCAAAAATAACTTAAATGTATACATGTCTAGCAACACTAACTACTACATAATTTTGCATGAATGTTTCATAGGAAACATTATGACTTCCTTCAAGCAAACATACACATATATACACAAAAGATTTTAAAAGATTTGCCCCTAAAAATAATCAATTCATACTAGTATCCCTGTAGTAACCATACTAATATACTCTTACCAATCATTTCTATCAAAATGACAGTACTGCCACCTGATGAAGAAATCTAGTGGAGACTGCAACAAGGTAAATGACTAGCAAGTCTGAGGATAATCCAGCTTATGATTTAAAAGATGTTGGAAACTTTGGAAACTGGAGGAACAAAATCTCTCTCTCTCTCTCTCTCTCTCTCTCTCTCTCTCTCTCTCTCTCTCTCTCTCTCTCTCTCTCTCTCTCTCTCTCTCTCTCTCTCTCTCTCTCTCTCTCTCTCTCTCTCTCTCTCTCTCTCTCTCTCTCTCTCTCTCTCTCTCTCTCTCTCTCTCTCTCTCTCTCTCTCTCTCGGAAGGACATTGTGCAAACCTATAGTCCCTGGTAGGGGACTAACAAGCAACCTTTTACCAATAAGGTCTGCTGTCGTATAAATTGAAGACCAAACATACATATATTGATCTATAACTGTATCTTACTTGTCCAGGCCCACTCCCTTGTGAACCCCTGGCCTATTAATACTAGGTCACAATTATACATATTCTGCAATAATAATAGTGTTGCATATAGATATAACCTATCAATTTGGAATGTCCAGTTCATTTTCAGGGTATTGAATTTTATCTTGTTCCAATCCATGTTGGCTCATAATTACCATCAAACTGCAGGTGGCACCACTTGTACTTGTATCTCCATCAATCAAGATTTGGACTTCCACAATCCAACTAAATTCATAATGATTTGCAAGAAATTAAAGATAGCAGAGCATTCACAGGATTTTCACATTTTGACACAAAAATTTCCAATTGACCATATAACTTTCACCTTCAACTCAGATTAAAATTTAATCAATTTTAAATGAGTGCACTGTATCCAGCTATCAATACATAGTTTGTTTGTTCAAATCAAGTAATAACTTTTCAAGTGATTCAACATATTTTCTGACGGAATACATTTCAGATGATATTCTCGTGGTCATTCTATCTTTACATGTGAACATATGCATTTTACCATTACCGGAATATTATAAAGAAAAAAGTTATGATGCGAGGAGTCCTGGTGGGGCTCTGGTGGTTGTCAATGGAACTAACATTAATCAAATGCAGCATCCTTTGGTTTAGTCTCTGAAGAGTTCAGTTAGAACGAAACCGGTCAGACTACGAAAAGCCAAACAATTCACTGTTTGACAGGCATCAGCGGCACAGACAGGCACACTCGCCGTCCTGGCCATTGCCTAGTATTCAAATTGAACTTACATTATAGGAGTAAAAAACCCATTAAATTCAGTTTTATGACCATAAACAAATTTGTAACTTTGAAACTTACACCAACTGTGCACTGGGTTAATGGTCAACTTTGGTGAAAATTTGAATGGCCTTGATCTAACTTTGGAAGGTCAAAATACAAATTGCATGTCATTGATTATTAACAAATTGTACAAAATATAGATATATCTGAGTTAGGGTTACTAAATTGATTCAAAATATTCATTGTACATCAGCATCAATGACCTACTGTTGCAGAGTTTATATATAATCACTCATGTTTGTCCATCCGTCTATAAACTTTTGCTTGTGAACTCAATACAGTCCACAGCTTTCAAGTTAGCCCCATACCACATTTAGAACATATTGGGTGTATGAAAATTTAGGTTGAGTTCGATATTGGTGTGCCACCTACCACCTTTTGTAATATATGTGGGTCAAAATGTGAAAATGTTATAACCACTCTAGCATCCTTAATGTTGGATAGATCTTCTTGAAATATAGTGGAGGATTTGAAGTCTTAGTTGTTCGTGATACTAGTGGTGCCACCTATAATTTGACAGAAATTGAGCCAAAATGTGTTAAAAGATATAAAATTCTGCATCTCGAAAAATAATTGAGTGAGACGTAACAAATTTATAGGATATATCTATATACCATGTCCAATGCTAATGTGTTACCAAGGAGCCTACACGACCTTCTCACATTAATATGACTATGTTTAAAACTTGACTTTACATCATAAGTGCCGTTCATGCTGTTTACAGCCACATTTCTATGGAGGCCAATGTCCTACCCATACAACAACCATGATCATAAAACTGTGTGCATATATACACTGTACACACATTGTTCCACTTTCACAGTCTCAAGGACTGTGTGTATGGGGTTTATATGATAACACTGTTGACAGTATAACAACATTGGTGACCCAATCTTGAGGTCAACTTTTTTAATGCTTTTTCCTACACTGTAAACGACCTGCTCTTTTGACCACTTCTGTCCTACAAATGGATTGATCAGCCATATACATGTACAGCAGGTAAATGTTCACAATGGGTAACAGTATGATTACAGTTACGCCCACGTTAAACTTAACAGTCACCAAACGCATCAACCTTTTGCAACCTTTTTCCAACCATTTGAGTGAAAGGCAAACCTTTTTCAAAAACTTTCTAAACAATTTCCTCTTATTGCATTAAAACCCTTTTAAACCTCTCTCTAATGATGAACAACCATTTCACACACTTTCTCAACCTTATTGATGAAATGGTTTGCAACTGTTTCAACCATTTGAAACCCTTTGTCAACCTTTTAAAGGCCCTTTGTTAATCTTTTACAAACTTTTTACAACCTTTAAAAACCCCAGTACAACACTTTGCAACACAATAAATGCATTTGGCTGTTAAGTTTTAGATGGGCTTATCTGTATGTTGCAAGGCTTACCTTTGGCATACTGGATGTAAGCTTCCACCGCAGAACACACCAGCATGGCTAGCTCCTCACAGCTTTCCTGAGAATATTTCGATGGACTATCACCATTGAAACCTAAAGTATTATTCTCATGGCTAGATAATTTAACCATATTGTCACTGATGTCTACGTCTTCATCACCATCATCATCATCATCATCAGGTGTTGGTGGTGGTGTGAATGAATTACGAGGAGGTTCACTAGTGAAGTAGCACATAACTATATCCTCTAAGTGAACAGGGCCACTGCTACAGCCAAAGTTGGCATTGTCACAGTGATCTTCTAGAATCCGTTGCGACAGCTTCAGCTGTAACACTGGACATTGGATGGAACTGAGCAGGACTCGTCGATGATGCAAACTAGGTAAGTATAAATACATACGAGCTAATTCCAGTGCTACGCATCTGGAACGTTCCTCAGTGTCACGACTGACAACAAGTGACAACTCCAATAACTTGATGAATAGAGGCACCACCAGGGGTAAATCCCTTGGCATCATAGGAGTATCAGCCACTGTTTTTGTCTGTCTTTTGCCACCTTGATTTGCTTTCACAGGTGTTTTTACAGGACTCAGTTGAAGCTTGCTGAAACTCTTCTGAAGCTCACACTGTCCAAATGTTACTCCACTAGCTATCCACTGCACAATTGTCTTTGACCTATTGGAGTTCAAGTCTGCTGACAGAAGTCGCCACGCGGCAGACCTGTGTATCTCCTTCTGTTTTCCCAGAGGGCGCTGAAGGAGATCCTCCTCAAGGACACTGACAATGTACTGCAAAGCTAGGATATTGGCAGCTGCTTTCAAAGGTTCACAATTGCGTAATCCAAATGGCAACTTAATATTTCCAACGATTTCTTCAATG
Source organism: Hermodice carunculata (assembly GCA_964020975.1). Lineage (NCBI taxonomy): Eukaryota > Metazoa > Annelida > Polychaeta > Eunicida > Amphinomidae > Hermodice > Hermodice carunculata. The sequence goes on along the minus strand of OZ026616.1, from coordinate 95,324,057 downwards.
ATATCCCAGTCAAATGGCACATCACTATTTGACGGACACAAATTTTGCACATGCTTCAACGCACTGTAAGCATTGTACATTTGAACTCTGTTGTTGCACTTTAGTAAGACATCTGTAAGTATGTACTTTAGGAGATCTATTGGCGGCTCTTGCAAGCTATTTGTAAAATCCTGTAGAAGTGCTGTGACTTGGTCCACAAACTCTGGGCCCTCCTCCTGACATGCTTCAATTGTATTCACTTGTGTTTCGGTAAATTCATGGACCTCTGCTACCTGCACTTGGTCATCAGTATCTACATCACTGAACACTATGCTGCCATGGAAGGGAACTGATACTAAACATGGCTGCCTTTTGTTTATTTTGCGATGCAGAGTTCGGGATTCACCTGACTCCTGTCTTTGACGTAGCTTCGCAGGACATTCATTTACAGAGCCAGTTCTATCCTGTATTTTCAAACATTTTGGGTTTCGTGTTTTGGATTTAATTTCTCTTAACATTCCATGGCGAGGTAATGATGTAGTTGGAGTGACTGATTGTTCTGAACCAGTCTGAATGACTGCGCTGCTGGAAGTACCTTCAACTACATTTATTTTTCCTTCTGAGCCATACAACAAGACAGATTCTAGAGATTCTTGTGAACCACTCCTTGTCAACTTTGGTAATTCTATTTCCTCAAGACTGTCATCAGAGTTGTTTGTCATGCTACCATCTGGATTATAAACCTGAACAGACTCTAGTGAGTCTACAGAATCGCGAGAATCACAAGAACGGCTCCTTCGCCATTTGCTTTTCTCAAAACTGTCCATAATTTCCACAGAGTTATGCATGACCCAATCCTCATCTGTCTTAATGTCTTTATACAATTCCACAGATTCAAGCGAACTCAGGGACTCAGATCGACTCTTGAAAGAATCTGAGGTAGGAGCACCTAAAATTTCTGCTTCCATGAATAAATCTGTAAAGTGGCGATCAGTTTTGTCCTTGTCCCTCTGAATACACGGCATGCTTTTGGATGATAGGACTGGAGAACTGGCTTCCCTTTTACACCCATTGACAGACACAATACTTGCCCAGTTTCTGCTGGAGTAGTACTGGTTCCCATTATAAATATGTTTTCTATGTCCATCTTCTATTTCCACTGCCTTATTTGAGGGACTTATTCTAAGCTTTTTCTGAATCCCTGAGTTTTCTATCTTTTTGTTTTCTTTCTTTATACATGTATATGTAGTACTACTGGGTGAAAATCGGTCTTTTGAAGATGACTCTTTCAACGATATATATGGCGCAGGTTTTTCAATGATCATTTCCAATTCAATGTCCAAATCTGGCAGTTCAGCAGAAAAGACACTACTGTCACTAGGTGCTGGAGAGGCCGGCTGCGGTCTCCCATGCTCCTCAGCTTCGCTTGCACTCATCCTACAAGGATGAGCTTGTATACACTTCTCAAATGATGTTGACGACAAACTGTCAGCCAAATTGGTCCACAAGTTTCTATTCTTATTTTTCACATTTATTCCTGTCACACCATTTTCCTTTATATCCTGCTCTAACTCCACATGTTTTGGCACATCTGTTCGCACTAGTGACACGAAGCATTTTTTTAAGGGGGGACATGGTTCCTCTGTGACGGGGCTCCTTCTGTCTGCAGTGTCCTTTGTCAACTGTACTTTCATAACTTTTGCTTTCTTGGCTGGTGGCTCCCCCTGCAGAGGTGTAGTACTTATTGGTTTTGATGGAACCTTGTCTCCGCAACCAGCAGAAACCAGGCTGCCACCTTTCTCTCCATTTGCCCAAGTGCTGCTGAGGACTTTGTGAGGTTTGACAAGCATCGTATTCTGTCGGGCCATATTGCTGCTGGGGCCCGAGGATTTACTGACACCTCCAGTGCACTGATTTTCTTTTTCTTCAGGATTTTTCAAAGACTTCTGCAAACAAAAATAAACAATAAGTGTTGTTTACATCTCCTCCAGCAAGTGATAACCAAAAAACATCTTTCCTTCCTTTTTGCAAGTTTTGTTAAAAAAAAAAAACAATTGAGCTGACAATTACAACACCAATAAACAGGATTCATGAGTGTCCTCTGCCAAGATGCATTATATTTGCTTATTCCAAGGATGTTGTCTGGCAAAAACTGACCACTGATCGATTAAAATCATTTAATAAATATGAAGCAGATAATTCACATCTACCCATGTCATGAGTATATAATCACCTACTGTAAAATTAAGGCATTCCTATTAATATGCTTTGGGTTTCCTTAGTCGCTGACTTTTGCATTCGAAAGATCAGAATTCTGTCATGCACAAAAAAGTGCAATATGTGTGTTCAATTTTCAAGCCCTAAAGCAAACCAATGACAGATCCACCTTGTTAACAGTATTTTAAAGGACAACAACCATTTTACACAGGGAATTTTTTTTCCATTTCCTTCCATTATTGAAATGAGAATTTTTTAGACAAAATTTCAATTAAATTGATTCATGCTTGAGCTCTTGGTTCAACACTAACAAGCAATCTTTCAACTATAATCAATCATCGGTCTAAAATTATTTTGTATTATGTAGTCGTTTTGTTGGATGCAAAACACACACAACGACAGCCCTCTGACAGGTATACATGTATTTGCATGTTCCAAGGTAACCTTCCCTGTTGTGACATGATTCTGTGGTGCAGGGCCTTAATTTCGCAAAATTTTGCGAGAATCTATTTGCATTTTTGTCAGTTAGTTTTCTTTTTAAAGAAAGACAAGTTTAGGAGAATCTTTCGGGAATGGATTCTTGGATACTCGCAAAAATTCTGGCCCTGTGGTGTGACTATCAATATCAAATCCCTCTTTGCTTCTTGACTTGCGTGCAAGAGGCATTTATGTGAGCCTGTTCATTGTACATGTGACCTTGAAAGTAGGTGAGATCACCCACAAATACATAAACTAAACCATCATGCTATACTTGTATGGTCCACTTTACCTTCCAATATCTTAAAATATGTGTTGAATATGCAACTATCTAACTAGAATATACATCAGTCAAAACATATTTAAATGACAAAAAGATAGACATCATTGATGGCTGCATACTAACTTTCCCTTTCTACACGTTGGAATATATCAGTGTTACAAACACACGACTAGAAGATTGTCCTCTGTTCAGAAAAGCACACCTGATGTTCTCCCAAAATATAACACTGCTATTGGCCACCAGGTGGATTGCTTCCTTTAACAGCATATAGTCAACGTAGCATTAAGCACTTAGATTTAAAATACATGTATACAACTTTTGTTTTGGTTCATTGGACCCACCTACAGCACAAACCCTCTCTTGGTCTCTTCAATCATAGCCCTCCATACTATCAGTCATGACTGATCAGTTATAAGTTTCAATTAGGTCATTTTTGGTATGATTTTGCTTATATGGGGGGGGGGGAGGAAATATGGATGAAGGTGTCCTTTTGGCTGCTTTTGTTGCCTCGTAGTCAAAAGAAACAAAGAAAAAGATCCAAAGGCTGTGTATGGGTTAAGCCTTGGGTTCAGAGAAGACAACAGTTTGTTGCCTGTGGGACAATTGTATGCGAGTGATACTGGAGGACCCATTGACATACAGGAACTATGCAAGGGTGCCCTCATGGCTGCTGATGCTGCTGCTGGTAGCCATAGTTACTGTAACCATGCAATTGCTAGGATATCAAATGTAACATGCTGGTATCTGATTGGCTGATGGTTTCAGTCACCTTCCAACATGTTGGAAGAGATAGAGCAGTGTCCTATCCCTTCAGTCACCGTCAGTCATGACTGACAACTCTTTAGTCATCCATCTTTTATGTCCACACTATCAGTCTTTTGACTGACAACTGGAGTAATCAGGCAAAAAACTGATGGTGTGGACCGGGCATTAGACCATCGAAAAGTGTGGATCTAACAGAACTCCTCACTACCACTCGGAGGTCTACATGTATTAACCCACACTTTTCTATAGTCTATTACTTCTTCCTTCCCATTCCATTGATTACAGTGGCTTGATCTCAATGACCTATAAAATTAAAAAGCTTATAAATCAATAACTCATTCATCACTGTCGGCACATGAGTGACTGACTCATCATATGCAGCAGTTGGTTCCTCTTTTTTTCTTGGGGGGGGGGGGGAGGAGACGGTGTTATACTGCACTTGACTTGTTATCATTTGTTCAGCTGGCATGCACAGCAGGCCTGGAATGTTATGACTCATGTTCACATGGCAGGGACAAGACAAAGGTAGGCCATGCAGTCATACACCAAGTCTCACAACTGCTGTCGTTCAACATTCACCTGTTGTACACATCTCATGAACTCCATGCGGCTTTCACAGGTGATCTGGCACCCAATAAGTCATTTTGTCAACAAGAAGCCCATGGGCATAATGCTCTGCTAACATCGTGGCTATATTGCACCTGTTCATTTCAAAGCTGTGAGTCCTCAAGTGGCTTCTGAACATATAAAGCTTACTGTAACAAGATATGTTTGTAAAACATAGATGCCCCCCTCCCTCATTACCCTTGCCTTCGCTACCCTATTGATAGTGGTAGATGGGGCACTCGTGACCTTACAAAATTAGTGAATGTTGATCATACATCAGTCACATATCTTTATACTTTAACCTAGCCCTGAAAAAATGACTAAAAAGCCTGGGCAATATAAAAGTTATAGCTGAAAAATTAGTCATCATTTAGAAACCATATTCAGCAAAGTGGCTTTATGACCTTGGAAATTATGGCAAGGTCACTCATTTTCACTTGACCTTCTTCAGTTATTGTGCAAAAAAAAGGGAAGTCTACTGTCTGTGTGTGACCCTCAAAACTGGGTCAAGGTCACCCATCTACAAACTCAAACTAGCCCTTATAGGCAACCATAAAGCTGTGCAATATAAAAGTGCTCCCTCTAAAATGCAAGATATCATGCAGAAACAGTATTCAACCAAATGGCTCTGTGACCTTTGAAATTAGGTCAAGGTCACCCATCTTCAAACTTGATCTAGACCTGAATACGGACAAAAGGTCCTAGTTTAAAAACCTCTTCAGTTATCATGTGGAAACCAAAGTTAACTCGGGTACCAATCCATATTCAGTCAAGTGGCTCTGTGACCTTTAAAATGAGGTCAAAGTCATCCATCTTCGTACTTCGCCTAGCCCAAAAAATGGACTATAATCCTGTGCAATATAAAAGTCCTAGCTTAAAAAACCTCTTCAGTTATTGTGCGGAAACCAAAGTTAACTCAGGTATCACTGTGACCTTGGAAATTACGTCAAGGTCACCCATCTTCAAACTTCGCCTAGCTTTTGATTAGAATGATATACCCGTACAGTATCAAAGTCCCAGCTCAAAAACTTCTTGAGTTATTGTGCGGAAACCACAGTCTAACTACAATCTCTCTGTGACCCTGAAAACTGGGTCAAGGTCACCCATCTTCAAAATCAACCTTGCCCTTACAGAGAACCATAAAGCTGTGCAATATAAAAGTTCTAGCTCCATGGTATAAGTTATCATGCAGAAAGCATGAAACCATATTCAGTAAAGTGGCTCTGTGACCTTTAAAATGAGGTCAAGGTCATCCATCTTCGAACTTCGCCTAGCCCCAAATATGGACTATAATCCTGTGCAATATAAAAGTCCTAGCTTTAAAACCTCTTCAGTTATTGTGCGGAAACCAAAGTTAACTCAGGTACCACTGTGACCTTGGAAATTAGGTCAAGGTCACCCATCTTCGACTTTCGCCTAGCTTTTGATTAGAATAATACACCTATACAGTATCAAAGTCCTAGCTCAAAAACTTCTTGAGTTATTGTGCGGAAACCACAGTCTAACTACAATCTCTCTGTGACCCTGAAAACTGGGTCCAGGTCACCCATCTTCAAAATCAACCTAGCCCTTACAGAGAACCATAAAGTTGTGCAATATAAAAGTTCTAGCTCCAAGGTATAAGTTATCATGCAGAAAGCATGAAACCATATTCAGTAAAGTGGCTCTGTGACCTTTAAAATGAGGTCAAGGTCATCCATCTTCGAACTTTGCCTAGCCCCAAATATGGACTATAATCCTGTGCAATATAAAAGTCCTAGCTTTAAAACCTCTTCAGTTATTGTGCGGAAACCAAAGTTAACTCAGGTACCACTGTGACCTTGGAAATTAGGTCAAGGTCACCCATCTTCGAACTTCGCCTAGCTTTTGACTAGAATAATACACCTATACAGTATCAAAGTCCTAGCTCAAAAACTTCTTGAGTTATTGTGCGGAAACCACAGTCTACCGACCGACCGACATGTGCAACGCTATATGCCCCACCTTCTTCAAAGGGGGGCATAAAAATTGCCCACTAGATGACACTTCACTCCACATGTAGTCATAGCTTATTTGTGCAACTTCTGTGATGAATATTGTTGCATGTGCCAAGACAACAATGAGTGAGTCTTTAACTTTATGTCCTCAGTGACCTTGGGACAGAAAATCAAGGACACCCAGATTATGTAAAACATAAGTCAAGGTCACTGATATTATATACCATTCTAGCTTTGGATATTATCTATATATCCTATAAATTTGGCAAGTCTAATCCAATAACTTTTCAAGATATAGAATTTTATATCTTAAAACACATTTTGGCTCATATTTTCTGTCGAAGTATAGGTGGCACCACTAGTATCATTACCAACTTAGAATTTCACCTCCCCCACAATCCCACCAAATTTGGTGAAGATCCGCCCAAAATTAAATATGCTCTAGTGTTCACAAGATTTTCACATTTTGACCCCTACATTACATAGTAATGTAGGTGGCGCCACCAATATCGAAAGCAGCCTAGATTTTCATACACCCTATAAGTCCTGGAAGTTAAATTGGGCTAACTTGAACACTGTGGATGGTATCGTGCTAATGAGCAAAAGTTTACAGAGAGACGGATGGACAGACAGACATGAGCGGTTGCATAAGCCCTGCAACCTTTGGTCAGCGAAGCTAAAAAACCATTTAGTCAGCTCCCACTCATAACTCCCTTTCTCCACACTTTCACCCACACTAACTTAAGTTGCTCTAAGTCAATTGTGTTGTATATCTGAGTAATGGTCTGTAAAATGTTTTGCTATCACCAGTTTTAACCTAAGGTGTGAGAACCCAGCAATTCACCTTTGCCTCCCTTCCCCCCCCCCCCCCAAAGTGCATTGTGTATTACAAGCAGACTTTGCTGCCCCAACTCACTCATCAACATTGCCATGCAAGTAAAAGGTATTTCTCCCTTAACCCCCACCCCCACCCCCCATATTGGTCTTTGTTAGCTTTCACAGTATCTTGGCATGCAAGGGTCACATGATTGTGCAATTTACTGCTTCAAATTTTTGTTAAATGTGAAATTTCAGGAGATATTGCAGTAGAACAAGATATAGTAAGTAATAAAACAGCGACTTTTGACCTGGTCAATTTCTCTAAGTTTTCTAGTAGAAACTTGCAATTACCAATAAGGATTGCGATGCTTATTTCAAAACTGTCAATCTTTTTGTCTCCACCCAAAAACAGAGTCAGAAAGTCACCAAAACTACTTAACAAGAGGACTGTGTCAGCTGACATGTTCATATACAGTAAACTGCTTTAATTTCGCTGTATTCTTATTTTCGCTTATTTCGCTAATGGCACAAAATCGTGAAAATAAAAACACAGTGAAATAGTATTTTAACATTGTTTAAGTGGGAATTATGTCCAAAACAGTGAAATTAAAACTACAGTAAAATGTGAAAAACTAGAACAGACTGATTTTCCAACAGAAAATCAAATGTCTCCCGGTGGAACACTTACGTCTCTGAATAAGCTACAGGTGATAACAAATTAAATTTGACCAAGTTTGCTTGAAAATTACAATCCTATTTTAGCTCTCACCTAGATACATTACTCTAGCAATTTTCATCAAGTTCTTCGTGACTTATTGCAGAGAAACCAATTTCACATAAGTGACCCTGTGACCTTGAAAATTAGGTCATGGTCACCCAAATACAATTCCAACCTTGTTGTTACCTTGATACATAATCCTACCAACTTTCATCAAATTCCATCCTGCTCTTCATGACTTATCGAACGGAAACAAATTTCACATAAGTGATCCTGTGACCTTGAGAATTTGCTCAAGGTCATCCAAATACAATCCCAACCTAGGTCTTGCCTAGATACATAATCCTACCAACTTTCATCAAATTCCATCAAGTTCTTCAAGACTTATCACACGGAAACCAATTTCACATAAGTGACCCTGTGACCTTGAAAATTAAGTCAAGGTCACCCAAATACAATCCCAACCTAGGTCTTGCCAAGATACATGACCCTACCAAGTTTCATCAAATTCAATCACGTTCTTCATGACTTATCGAACGGAAACCAATTTCACATAAGTGACCCTGCGACCTTGAGAATTCGCTCAAGGTCATCCAAATACAATCCAAACCTAGGTCTTGCCTAGATACATAATCCTACCAAGTTTCATCAAATTCCATCACGTTCTTCATCACTTATCGAACGGAAACCAATTTCACATAAGTGACCCTGTGACCTTGAAAATTAAGTCAAGGTCACCCAAATACAATCCAAACCTAGGTCTTGCCTAGATACATAATCCTACCAAGTTTCATCAAATTCCATCAAGTTCTTCAAGACTTATCGCACGGAAACCAATTTCACATAAGTGACCCTGCGACCTTGAGAATTCACTCAAGGTCACCCAAATACAATCCCAACCTAGGTCTTGCCTAGATACATCACCCTACCAAGTTTCATCAAATTCCATCAAGTTTTTCAAGACTTATCGCACAAAAACCAATTTCACATAAGTGCCCCTGTGACCTTGAAAATTAGGTCAAGGTCACCCAAATACAATCCCAACCTAGGTCTTGCTGAGATACATAATCCTACCAACTTTCATCAAATTCCATAAAGTTCTTCATGACTTATCGAACGGAAACCAATTTCACATAAGTGACCCTGTGACCTTGAAAATTAGGTCAAGGTCACCCAAATACAATCCCAACCTAGGTCTTGCCTAGATACATAATCCTACCAAGTTTCATCAAATTCTGTCAAGTCCTTCAAGACTTATCGCACGGAAACCAAGTGTTGAAGAACCTGAACAAGAAGAAGAAGAAGAAGCCGAAGAAACGGGCACTAAACCAATATGTCCCCTGGCTTCCACTGGGAGACAAAATACAACAAGAGGGCTGTGTGAACAGCCCGTGCCTCAGCTGATCTTGACATTCATCACACTTGCACCTCTATGAACTTGGGAAAGGATCAAGGACCCCATGTTCTGAGTAAGTCTGACCTTTATAGAAGAACACTTACATGTACAACATCAAAGTTCAAGTAGTTCTCAAGTTATAATGAAGAGTAAAATTCATGTATGTTGCACTGTGACCCCACAAACGAGGTCAAGGTCATTCATGTACTGTTTCAGCATGACCTTCATACAGAATAATTAACATGTGTAGCTAACTCAAAACAGATCTCAAGTTATCAAATAAACAGTAAATTTCGTGTCAGTTGTCCTGTGAATTAGCATTAGAATGCCCATTGACTTACATAGTAATCGATAGGAAAGCTCCACTGACTGGTAAGTACCGTAATTGAAAATCCTTACAAACCAGGAATCCAAAGCAGTGCCACCTAGTACACAACTGTTTGACCCTTCCACAACAACATATCCATCACATTTCAGCTTAATCTGAGGGATGGTTCTGAAAACAAGTGAACAATAGCAAAACCATACAAAAAAATTCATTAAAAAAATTGCAGCGCCACCTGGTGAACAAATTGGGAACTAGGTGTCCCCGGGAGTGTCTATGAACGATATCAAAGCAATTGGGTAAGCGGTTTCAGAGGAGAAGAATTTTGAAGGTTTGCCCCAAAAAAGAACAAACAAATTCATAAAAAATCCAAAAATCAATAGAGCATGACCATTTGAACACACTTGATAGAGATCCACCCAAGGCACATCCCCACCAAGTTTGAAGTAAATCTGGTCAATATTATTAAAGTTATGACCATTACAAGAAATTCCCATGTTAAACTTTCCTATTAAAACTTTTGTAGAGATTTTTGAAAAAAAATCATAAAAAAATCCAAATTCATTGGAACATAACCATTGGACCAAACCTGGTAGACACCCACCCAAGGTACATTGCCACCAAGTTTGAAGCAAATCTGGATGATGGTTTTGGAGAAGAAGTCGAAAATGTAAATTAGCATTAGAATGCCCATTGACTTACATGGTAATCAATAGTAAAGGTGCATTAAAAAAAAATACAAAAATCAATGGAGCGTGACCATTTGAACAACTTGGTAGAGATCCACTCAAGGTGTATCCCCACCAAGTTTGAAGTCAATCTGGATGACGGTTTTGGAGAAGAAGTCGAAAATGTGCATTAGCATTAGAATGCCCATTGACTTCCATAGTAATCAATAGGAAAGCTTCATTGACCGACAAGTTCCAGAATTGAAAAAAGCGTTAAAAATCAGGAATCCGCAGCATTCCCACATGGTGAACAACTTTGTTTGACCCTTCTACAAGGAACATATCCACCATGTTTCAGCGTAATCTGAGTGACGGTTCTGGAGAAGAAGTCGAAAATAGCTATAACACACAAAAATTCATAAAGAATTACGAAAAAATCGCAGCGCCACCTGGTGAACAAATTAAGAACTAGGAGTCACAGGGAGTGTTCCTGTGCGATATCAAAGCAATTGGGTAAGCGGTTTAGGAGAAGAAGATTTTTTAAGATTTACCCAAAAAAGAACAAAGAAATTCATTAAAAATCCAAAAATCACTGGACCGTGACCAATTGAACAAACTTGGTAGAGACCCACCCAAGGCACATCTCCACCAAGTTTAAAGTGAATCTGGCTGACGGTTTTTGAGAAGAAGTCGAAAATGTGAATTGTGGACGACGGACGGACAGACGGACGACGGACCCTCAAAAAACCTCAGCTGACTGACAAGTCAGCTGAGGTAAAAACCGTGAAAATTTATACATGCGAAAATAAAGCAATTTACAGTACCCATGTGATTATTTAAGATTTGCCCCCTCCCCCCCCAAAAAAAAAGAACAAAGAAATTCATAAAAAGTCCAAAAATCAATCGAGCAAGATCATTTGAACAAATCTGGTAGAGATCCAATCAAGGTACATTGCCACTAAGTTTGAAATCAATCTGGCAGACAGTTTTGGCAAAGAAGTCCAAAATGTGAATATGCATTAGAATGCCCCTCGACTTACACAGTAATCAATAGGAAAGGTGCATTTACAGATAAGTACCTGTATTAAAAAAAATGTGTTATGAGAGTTCATTGCTGGTCAAGGCACTGCTTCCTGTCTTTCCATATTTCACACTAGTTTTTTGTGGGTAAACATTAATGATTTTGTCAAATTAGCCCATTCTTCTTACTACTAAATCATTTCTGGGCCAATCTGGGCATTTTACTTTTCCTAGAGTTGGCTGCATGCAGATCACTGACAATTTTCAAGTTGTGCTTTTTTCAGAAGTAAATAAAAAAAAAATGTTCAGTTGGGCATATCTTTATCTCAATTTTTTATAAAAAGAAAAAAAAATTAAACTGTATTATTTAGTCACATTCTTTTAAATAATGCATGTGAAGAAGCTATTTACTTAAATTGTACTGCTCACAATTTTCCCAGTCCATAATATCTGTAGTTTTACTGGTGTGCCTTAAGCACTTTGAGCAAGATATTACATGTAGGCCAGGCTCCAATCACACATGTATTGTATATTTCTTGGCAACATCAAATGAACTTTTATCAATCAAAACTTAGGACAGGCAAGACTCCAAAAACCTTGGCATGGGCGATTTTGAGATTTTAACAGTTTTTACGACATAAATGCCGTTTCTATAAGTCCACAAAATTTCAAGGTCCTAACTTCAGTAGAAATATGAAAATGACGCAAGAAAACACAGAGGCATGTGGATATCTGAACACCCATGTGTTACTCTTTTGGTTTTCAGCCGCCTTGCGGAAGAATACCACCCGTCAATCATACTTAACAGTCCGTCACCTGGCTACAGGTACATGTAGCAACGGCCCATGGCAAAACAAGAGTGGTACCACGGCGGTGCCACGAAATCAGGCGGCATGCTGGAAGTTTGTTTGTGGAGAGGGAAATGATGCGAAATGTGCGACCAAACGGAGGAAGAATTTGAATGTTCAGGAGCAGTGAGAATTGTCAGAGGATGTCCCTTCAAAGGCTGTGCCACGATGGATTACCCCAGTGGCCCTGCACACCAAAGACAGGCGTGAAAAAACTGGCACTTTAATCAACAATACCCATGTACATAATAATAGTTTATCGAAACCCAACAAAAAAGAAAACATACAAACATACAAAATAGCAATAAAAAACTCAGGTTGTAAAGAGAAATGAAACGCATTGAGAAAATAACTTCAAAGTAATGACAAGGTAACTTAATAAAATGTACAGACAAGTCTGACAACCTAACTACATAAGGTATACAGACAGGAGTAAATACAATAAAACACTATCTTTAAAAACGGGATGAAGAGGTAGGGGGTGGAAGACCGAATCCACCACCCATCCACCGACCACGAGCAACCGTAGCCCACTCGCCAAAGCAAGGCAACACAAGTTTTGTTGCCAGGCTCAAGGTCAGGGGGCCAAAGGGCCACCTCCATGACGTTGCGCTTTGAAACCAGATCGTTGCTGTCATCGTTTGACAGATCGCTGAATAATGTTTCCCACACTTCAACGGCTCTTTTATTCAGGTGATTGGCTGATAATTGATTGACAAATTCACCAAATGTTAAGAGATGATATTTACTACGTTTTGTACAAATATCAGCTCAACTTAAGAAAACGGTATTGTTTCACAGGTACATGATAACATCAATGGCCTTTTGAAGATTGTTTCTCAGAAAGAATGGGACGAGAACCCCACCTAGGAATGGTTATTCCAAGAAAACGGCTGGGTGAAATTTAATCCCGTTAATGGCTTTTGACTCTCTAATGTCTGAACTGCACAAAGATTCAACAATTTTCAAATTTTGCTTTTTTCTTTTTCTATGAAATGAAGAATATGAACATCCTGGAAATCAAAGGGAAAATTGAAATGTCAAACTTTGAGAATGGATATCAGAAAAACTAAACCAAACATATCAAATCGCAGAATTCATTTTTGTTGCCAATATGTCAGGATTAAGATGCAAGTGTAATTATGCTTTTATCACAAATAATTACCGACTTACATGGACACTTATGGGGTGGATGCTTTGTGGTCAACTCTCAATTGTTTATTCAACAATTAACATCACAGACACCTAAATATGAGACATACAAATTCTTTGGAGTATGACGATTACACACATATATGATTTGATATCCTAACATAAATACATTTTGAGCTAGGATCGATTAAAGTGGGATTTATTTTTAGTGTCTTAATTGTCCTTAAAACTCAACTTGCCTAAATGTGACTCTCCTAAACTTTGAAGTGTAACTCGACTTGGATAAAGGCAACTCAACTTGGTCAAGCATAACTCGATTTGTGATGAAGTGTAACTTGACTTTGTATAAGTGATCTTTGACAGCCCTGTTCAATTGCACAATAACTTGATTCAACTTGAACAGAACTTGAGTTTTATCCATCCTCTAGTTTTAAGGGCTATATTTATTGTTAAAACACCACAATTTGGGAAATGAAGTCAAAAATAGCTAAAAGGCACAAAATTTGTTTAAAACTAGAAACAAGTTTTTTTGTTCAAAAAACATTATGCATCCCCTGATCAGGCACCTCTCACCAGAGGCCACCCCTCTAAGAGGGCCACCATTCTTCTGCAGAACTTTGACCTTGACCTTTGACCTCAAGGTCACCTTTTAGCAAATTTTAGGGAAGTCTCACCAAGGTAAATGATGACAAAGTTTAATGGACTTCAATCACAAACATTTACAGATGTGGCAGGGAAACCATATTATTCTGCAAGGCATTGTGACCTTGGCCTATGACCTATGAAGGTCATCACAATCATACGAAAAATATATCCCAAGATCATGGAGTATCTGTACCAAAAGTTACTAGTGAATCTGGCTTACCATTTTGAACAGGTCAAAATGTGAACTACCATTGCAGACCCTTTTGACTTACATGGTATAAAATCAATAGGAATGCAGATAAATTTGATTTGTTTGTCAGAAAATCAATCTGTGTGCCAAGATTGCCTATACACTTTTTATTAAAGATATGAAAGTACATTCAAGCCCAAGTGTACACTTTAAACCTGGCAGAAAAATGTTGATTTTTTTTATCCCATTGTAGTTTATTCTATTATTATTATCCCCATGAAATCTGGAGTGGAAGAAAAGGCTTTTGAGAGAGAGAGAGAGAGAGAGAGAGAGAGAGAGAGAGAGAGAGAGAGAGAGAGAGAGAGAGAGAGAGAGAGAGAGAGAGAGAGAGAGAGAGAGAGAGAGAGAGAGAGAGAGAGAGAGAGAGAGAGAGAGAGAGAGAGAGAGAGAGAGAGAGAGAGAGAGAGAGAGAGAGAGAGAGTAAAATTTTGCATGAGGTAGAATAATATGTGTGCTTTGCATGGTACATCCACATTCATTCAATTCAGTTTGTATAAATGTACTACAAGGGTTGGACTGCTGGTACATGGCAGAAAAAGAGACCAACCAGGTGACTCTGCCAGACAGACCAGAGACCAACCAGGTGACTCTGCCAGACAGACCAGAGCCAGTCATCTGTGTAAAGCGCACAATGTGTCTTTTGGCAGACCAAAGAAATAGGAATGTGGTGAAACAGTGTGATTGGCTCAAATGACTGATACTGACTGTGATAAAAACAGAGCGATGCATTTTAATGTACAGGAAAAAGTTAGACACAGCAATGGTATCTCACTATTAAAGGTCCTCTTGATTGATTGGGTACCACAAATTAGAAAGTTGGTGTTTAGGGTGGTTAGAAATGATATCTGAAAACCACAGTGTTGAATTTCATTTTCCATTTTTTTCTTTAATCCTGCTGATAAAGGGTGGATAAAATATGTTTAAACGAAGTGACACTTGACAGCCATGACTGGCTAGCATGGTCGGAGTCTTCCCTGTCAGCCAGTGGGTTTGCATTTGTGACGTCACAATCCTTTCACGCCTCTTGGGTGTTTGAAATGAACTAAAAGCTACAATTGAAGGCGCACTGAGTATTTAAAATAAAAATGTGAATAAAAGTATTATTTTCACATCCATTTTTTAAAATTCGAAGTGCACTGTATAGTGGGAACAACCCACGAGTCACCCATGTATCAAATTTGAACATGGTCAATCAAGAGAACCTTTAATGCATTTCGAATCATATTTTGTTCTGGAGTTTAATACATGTATACAGAGCTGCATGATACTACACTGAAGTAGGCCTGATGCTGGTTCTTCCGCCAATATACAAAATGGTAGCATTTTGATCTGGCATTTGTTTCGTTTTCTTTACATAGAATAAAATTCATATGTAAAACAGTTGTTACATTCTTCTCTTTCAAAAAACCCTTTTCACTAGGCTCGGGCAATGCTCCAACAGCAAAATCAGTTAAGCAGCATTAAAAAAAACAAAACAAGCAGGCTGTGTGAAAAACCCATGCTCAGCTGACCTAGAGATTCATCACACTTGTTGCTCTGTGAACTTGAGATAGGAAAAACGTCACCCATGTACTGAGTAAGTCAGTTCAAGTAGTTCTCAAGTTATAGTGAAGAGTAAAATTCATGTATGTTGCACTCGAACCCCAGAAACAAGGCCAAGGTCACTCATGTACTGTCTAAGCATGACCTTCATAGAGAAACATTAAGATATGCAGTATCAAGGTCCCAACTCAAAACAGATCTCAATCTATCAAGTGACCCCAGGAATGAGGTCAAGGTCAAAACATCACTGGAGCATGACCACTTGCACAAAATAGGTAGACACTTATAAAAAGTACATTCCTACAAAGTTTGGCATAAATCTAGCCAAAATTATTTAAGTTATAACCATTGCAAGAAATTCCCATGTTAAACTTACCTATTAGAACTTTCGTAAAAAATTTTGAATACCATAAAAATTCCAAAAATCACTGGAGCATGACCATTTGAACAAATTTGGTAGAGACCCACCCAAGGTACACTGCTACCAAGTTTGAAGTGAATATGACTGACAGTTTCTTCAGGGAAGTCCAAAATTTGAATTACCATCAGAATGCCGACTGACTTGCATGGTGAGCAATAGAAAAGGTGCATTTACCGGTAAGTACCCAAGTTGAAAAAAAACGTTAAAAATCAGGAATCCACAGCAGTGCTACCTAGTGAACATCTTTCCTTGACCCTTTCTCAAGGAACATATCCACAGTTTCAACTTAATCTGAGAGACAGTTCTGGAGAAGAAGTCACAAGTAACAAAACGACACAAAATTCACAAAAAATTTGAACACAATTCAGCACCACCTGGTGAACAAATTAAGAACTAGGAGTCCCTTGGAGCGTTCTTATGTAATATCAAAGCAATTGGGTGAGCTGTTGTGGAGAAGAATATTTTGCTTAGATTTTTCCAAAAGAAAGAACAAAAAAAGGCATTAAAAATCCAAAAATCAATGGAGTGTGACCATTTGAACAAAACTGGTAGAAACTCATCCAAGGTACACTGCCACAAAGTTTGAAGTGAATCTGATGACATTTTTGGCGAAGTCAAAAATGTGAACTAGCAATAAAATGCCCATTGACTTACATGGTAATTAATAGGAGAACTGCATTTACCAATAAGTACCCAAATTGAAAAAAAAAATCGCTAAAAATCGGGAATCCACAGTAATGCCAAACCTAGTGAACAACTTTGTTTGACCCTTCCATAAGGAATACATCCACCAAGTTTCGTCTTAATCTGACTGAAGGTTCTGGAGAAGAAGTCAAATATAGCAAAAACACACAAAAATCTAGGAAAAAATTGCAGTGCCACCAGGTGAACAAATTAAAAACTAGGGGTCCCCATGAGTGTGCTTATGCAATTTCCAAGCAATTGACCAAGCGGTTTCGGAGTAGAACATTTTTTAGGATTTTGCCAAAAAATGAACAAAAAATTCATTAAAAATCCAAAAATTACTGGAGCATGACCATTTCTGCAAACTTGGTAGAGACCCACCCAAGGTACATCCGCACAAAGTTTGAAGTGAATCTGGCCAGTGATTTTGGTGAAGTGGAGAAAATGTTAATTGTTGACGATGGACAAAGGACCGTAAATTTTAAGCTAAAATGGTTGATTTTACCAAGGGAGGGGGGGGGGACAGATGGGTCCCAAAAAGTATAACTTTTGTACACTCGTGCAAATGTCTACAACATGATGTTCACTAAAGCAGCATGTCACATTTTAGGCCCAGATATGCACCAGATTGCAGATATGAACACCTAAAAATTAAAAAATTTCCTGGAGGGTGGATTCCCAGAGCACCCTTCTCCCACGGGAGGGGGCTAACCCCCTCCTGCACCTACCCTCACTCTGCACTTCATGCCTCGTGACTCCTACATTTCCATTAGTGCCACTTGCTTCAAAACATTTTAAATGCCCTGTTTTGTGGCTTAAACTGTATTTTTATGAATGATTATTTCATTTTAAGGGAACTATGTGCAAATTAAAATCAAACCAGTAATAACTATCTGAATGTAATGATAAGAAACTTAGTCACTTCCAGATGTTTTTAATATGCTACATGGAAACAGTCACTTAAATTAAAAGAACAAGGTATACAATTTTGTCAATCAAAGAGAAATGTTTCTGTAACAAAAAATATCAAACTTTTCTATATCAATCTGTGAACAATTTTCTACAAGTGAAAAGAATTTCAAAAGTTATGGACAACTGATACCATTTACTGAATCACCCCAAATACTATGAACATAAATGAGAGATTTGCAGTGGCTGCCACCTGGCCGATCTTCCCATTGGAAATATATATAACAAACATGGACAATGGATAATGCAACCCTTGTTTTTTGGCAGAAACAAAGAAATAAATGTGCATAAACGAGCCTGATGTTTTTAATCTGGTGAAACATAGCCTCCTGATGTTGTAGCTGCATGTAACTTGTGACTACAAACCTGACATACAATAAGCACTGCACAATGGAGACAGCCCAGTCTGTGATGTAACCTGTCATTTTCACAGGAACCCCAAATCCCTGTCTGTTGTTCATCATGTCTGTAGTATGCAATGCACTTGCATCAGAGCATGAACACAAGCTGCTGCATAAAAGTACAAATTCAACTCACAACCCTTTAGGGATGGTTCAACATTTTCATCATTTTTGAATTAGTACTTACAGTACGCAAGGGGGGAGGGGGTTAAATGGGTCTGTACACTTTCACAGGATATGGAAAATGATGTTCAATTTTTGGCCTGTTTTGTGCAATTTTGCTATGATTTGGGGGGAAAATCATCATTTTTAAAGTACTAATTTGGGGGGAGGGAGGGGGGTCATGAAATTTAGTACCCTAAGTACTAATTCAAAAATGATGATAATGTTGAACCATCCCTTAATCCTGGCCCAGCATCATGTCATTAGCCCCACAGTTACTCCACGTTCAAGTGCCACGCAAGATAATCTCTTGTGGGTATTTCACAATACCACATGCAGTAACAGCTAAGCAGCCTACTTGCCTGAAGCCAAGGTGATGATGCAGCTGATGACCTGACAGCATGCACACACTTTTTGATAGGTCATCCTAGTTCAGTCACGGGCATGCATGGTCACAATGGGAGCACAACATCCCTGGCACCAGCAGACATGTATGTAATGTAAGCACCAGCCATGCACAGTCCTCTTCCTGGTTCATTTACATGTCTCGGGCCACATCATCTCCAAGCATTCAACACATGACAGGGATCAAACCAATCAAACAGTGACACAGCAGCCGGCCAATACACTGGTCTCAATCAGACCTATCATGGGCCTTAAAGGCAGCTGATACACACCTCCTTCCTGTGATCATTACAGCTAAATATAGATACCTTTATAGTAGTCATAGGCTTCCCTTTGTCACCAAACATTGTGTGGCCATGCAGATGTTGTGATCAAACAGAAGTCACGCCATAATACCAACTTATGCCCGCATAATTCTATACTGGAATGAGACTCGCGATATTAAACAAAAAATGCAAATAGATGCTTGACTTGAACACTACTCAATGGAGATGTTACCTTTTTGTGAGGGCAAGTATTACTGCACAGACAGGGAACTTTCTGGCTACCAGCTGTACACTTAACATTCAGCATGGCAGTTTGCATAATGTCATTATCACATTACATGGTCTGTCCTGTGACACAACAGATCTTCCCAGCCAATCCACCCAACTTCAAAATTATGCCAAATTTACACATTTCAGATAACCTCAATGTTCATCTATGACTTCCTGTATCATTGCTCTTCCAGCATTAAAGCAAATCATTGCATTTAAACACAGTATAAACATTGTACCAAACATAAGTACAGTGTTTGCATCTAAATTAACCCTGTCAGTTCCAAATTTTGGCCTAAGTCAACAGCTTTTCTCAGCACATTGCTGTTGACCTGGTATATTTCCTCTGGAACTATAAGCATGCTGGTACTTGAATGAAAGGTCTTTTTACAAGGAATATGAATCTGGGATCCTAGTGATAATTCAGACTAGTCTGACTTAAGTAAATCGACTTAAGACCTGATTGGCACTGAAAGAGTTAATGCAAGTAGTATAGATTGTAAGTGAACATCACTGTTTCCAAGGATAAGTGTACATATTGTGAGTACACGTAGTCCTCTTTTAACTTATACCATGGCTGAATCTGCACACTTGAGCGTGCTGACCCTCCTTGGGGGGGGGGGGGGGGGGGGGGGGGGGCTTCACAGCTTACACTGCTCACCATTTCATAATCTCCAGAAAATATACCTGCACCAGGTTGGCAACACTGTTCCTAGCAGGTGTAGATCACAGGAGCAGTACCAAGCACAGAATGTTAGAAAGGAGACCTTTTAGGCAAGTTGTTTTTCATTAGAGTGGTCTCTTGAGACAGGGACCACTATATCATCAAGTGAGTTGTGTCTAGTGAAGGTCAATTTGGCATAATAAATGTCAGTGCAAATGAGATTATGCATAGGCTCGCGCACCTTGATCGTGAAATTTGGTGACTCATACAACTATTGGACCCTGACAAAGCTTTTGACATAAAGTACTGGAGCAGGAAAATTGCTCCTACATCCAAAAACATTTTATGCTCTGGTTTCCAAAGGAGAGAGAGGACCCCCCCCCCCCCCCCGATTCTACTGGCCTTGTTTGCATGCATCATAAGTTAAATTTGCAGATATTAAAGTAACTTTGCCCCTGGCCCTGTCCAACTTAGATTTGGTAGCTTAATATTTCTGTTAACTTACAAACTGAAACCTTTACCTTACTTAACAACAGATAATACCATTTTCTCTACAACACATATGTATGTCACAGCACTCGACAAGCTTTCACTTCTAGTTGTCATTCTTAGTGGTGGCTTATTTCACCTGGCCAGGTCAGATCTCTTCATTAGTATGAGATGCTCTGTTTACCAGAGGTTGTTCACCTACCGTATAAATGTCATACATATATATCCTGTCTTCATTTCTCCCCAGTTAAGACTCTGTGACCTAACTTGACAACAAAATCTACAGTTCACAGGCAAATTAAGTAGGGAGATTCTCCCTGTCTTCCTGTGGCTCCCTTCCATTTCCCCTGCTCCCTTCTGCCCTCCTGATATTTTCTTCATATTTCTTTGTTGAAAATAAAGAGTGCCCTTCCTTCTAATGCCCTTGTGAAGGCATGATGCCCTGACAATATGGAATTTTTCCTGCCTTTACAAAATCCTGGGAAAAGCGCTGGCCTTTCAAGTTGTTTGGAGGTCAAAAAAAAAAAAAAAAAGAACTCAACAACAACAACAAAAACAACTATAAAAGAAGATCTGCTTTACAGCAAATCTGTCTGGGTGCCTTCAAAATGAAAAGTTTGAAATACAGTGGTACCTGCTATTTAAGACCACCCTTAAAGCCAGACAAAAGTGGTCACATATGGCTGGTGGTCTTTCACTGCAGGTAAGCTTACAAAGAAATTAAAGGCCATTGTCTTGAAATGGCGGTCTTAAAAACTAGTGCAGTCTTTCACGAGAGGTGGTCTTTAGAGCAGGTACCACTGTACTACACTTTGCCATTGTTCAACATGATCTAAATTTTGTGTATTAGCACAAAATGCCACATCTTTGATTCTCGGTTCATTGGATGTGGCCATGTCACAGACTTTGAATGACACCACTATCTACAGTAGTTTTGAAGCTATTCAAGATTTAGATTTTGTGTATTCATCTTATTTGCAAGAATTAAAATCCTACACTTTGGTTCATGGTTCATTTATGCATCCATGTCGCAAACATATAGAGTGAAGTTGAAATGGCACCACTATCTATAATAGTTTTACAGCTTTTCAAGATACAAATTATCTGTGTTCACCTAGTTTACATAAATTAAAATGCTACAACTTTGGTTCATAGTTCATAACATGCGGCTATGTCACAAACGCACAAATTGAAGTTGGAATGGCACCTGTATGTATAATTTTGAAGTTATTCAAGATTCAAATTTTGTGCATTCACCCAGTTTGGATTTATAAATTAAAATTTTACAGTTTTGGTTCATTAGATATGGCTATGTTACAAACCTTTAACTTCAAGTTGCAATGGCACCTTAATCTATAATAGTTTTGAAGCCACTCAACATTTCAATTTTACATATTCACCTCACTTGCATAAATTGAAATCCTACAACTTTGGTTCATGGTTTATTGGCAGCCACAAACCTGGCAATGGCAGTTAGTATGGCACCTCCATGTATAATAGTTTTGAAGCTATTCCAGTTTTAAATTTTGTGTATTCACCTAACTTGCATAAATTTAAATTCTACATCTTTAATTCAGTTTATGGTTCACTGGATGCAGCTATGTCACAAACCTACAACTTATAGAATGGCACCTCTATGTATAATAGTTATGGTTTAAACATATTTTATTCAAAGAAGCCATTGGGAAGGAGGGCATGGCCCTATGTTAATCCCTCTCGCAAGAGTATAATAGTTTTAAAGTTATTCAGAAAGGTTTAAATTTTGTGTATTCACCTTATTTACGTAAATCAAAATTGTACAACTTTGGTTTATGGATCATTGGATGCGGCTATGTCACAAACCAGTATACTGAAGTTGGAATGGCACCTCTATCCACAATAATTTTGAATTCAAGATTCAGATCAACATTGCATGTTTACCTAATTTGCAAAAATTAAAATCCTACAACTTTGATTTATGGTTCATTGGATGCAGCTTTGCATAAATCTATAACTTGAAGTGGAATTGCATCTATATCTATAATAGTTTTGGAGATATTCAACTCAGTCTCTACTGACCAACTGGCACGAGCAAAGCTGTATGCCCCACCTTCTTCGAAGGAAGGCATTAAAAAGAAGAAAAAAAACAAACAAAAAAAACCACGCCTGTATGAATATGTTGTGTCCGGCAGTAACTAATACAGTGGATTTGAAATTTCAGAAAATGGGTAAGAAGTGAGGCTCCTTACTATCATGCTGTTATGGTTTCTAGGTCCAGCCTCTGAGCAGTGAACAGGGTGGTAACCATAGCAACAAGGTGCTGTCTCACATGACAGTCATCAGAGACGAAGTTTCAACTTCATATATATATATATATATATATATATATATATAAAACAGCTGAGGCAAGTGGACACTTTCAACGGAGAAAGTATCCATATTTGTCACAGTTAGCATTAAGCTCACATATCTCCAACCAGGAATCTACTATTTTCAGGTGCATGTTTATAATGGGATACTTGCACCTTCAGTTTACAGTAATATGCAAGTGCGAAGCCTGAACATTGTCCTTAATCAAGAATAAGAACCCCTACAGTACAGCAACCAGGTCTCGAAGTCGATAAATACCGCTGTACATTTGTTTCCATTCCAGATTACCACGACATAGTAGTATACCAAGATACAGTTTTACGGTTAGAAATCTATTTTATTATTGAGGTACATTTACCTGAGAACAAGCTTCTCTCCTGCACTGACAAAAGCTGGTTTTCTCACTGTGGAAGTCCAAAAATTGCGCTCTTTTAAAATACTTCAGTAACATAAATATTTTTAGAATGGCAAGAAGGTAAAGATTCACATAATACATCAGAACCGGGGATGTTTGATGGAAATGCCATCAATCAGAATCTGCTTAGGAACTGAACCATAGTTCTGTTTGAAAATTTCAATTTTAAGCACGGTTTTTGCAACAAGGTCTTGGAAATCTGTTTGTTCAACCAGTATTGAACTTCTACAATTTCAATGGTCTTATGTTTCCCTGCAGGGATGGAGGGATCAAAATCAGTGTTAACTTCTTACTTTGTCTGTTTTCAAAATAGTCATGATCCAAAGTCACCTGATCAAATTTAGATAAATCTTTCGCAGTCAAATCAACTAATTTGGAAGTAACTCTTGGATTTTCTTTGTTTTTGATACAGAAATTGCACTGGGTCTGATATTTATAAATTACGACTTCATTTGGGGCATCAGTTCAAGTTTTATGAACATCAACAACAACAATAAAATAAAAACAAACAAAAAAAAAGAAAGGAGAGGGGTGCACTCAAATAAACAGATATTAGATGATATCTCCTTAAACATTCAAGCCGCATCAATAAATTTCTTGGGAAGTCATGCAACATTAAATCTTCTTTCACTTTAAAGTGTTATTTTTTGTTGTTTAGCAAGGTGTAAAGATCAAAAGTTGTATGTAACAGAGAACCACAAAATAATGGGTCTGTAAATAGTGAAACATTTGAAATATGATTCATCAAAATGAGTTTTACAGATTACACTACAATTTCAGAAGCCATAAGCCCACAAATATTTTTGAAATTAAAATCGAGTATTTTTTTTTTACACAAAGGCCAAAAAATCTGACATTTTGGGGGCACACAAATTTTCTGACAATACCTTACAAATGGTGCACTTACAGAATTTTATCACTTTACTGGATACTAAAATTTCAAGTTTAGAAGGTGCCACAATAAATTTTGTTTAGACTGTTGATTGGTCTGCCATGGACAATTTCATTGCCGCAGTGATGACAAGAGCTTCAATCTTGTTGTAATTCAAGTGAAAAAATTACAACTTGAGGATCAGTGGGATGTATTTGTCTCAATTTGTTTCCAACATTCAAGAACTTCCTTATTTTTTAACACAAAAAACTACATTTTGAAACTAGATGGAATGCATCTTTTTCACTTAACTATGAAACATCACCTATCATTTAGAATGTATACAATACTATAGAGCAGAATCACCAATTTACTGTGTGGTGGTAGGGGGGTGAAGGCGGAAAGAGTTCCTTTTGTGATAATAATAAAGTTGAAGTGGTTGAGGAAAACATTGGAGTTAACTTACTTACAGACCACGTCAGCGTTCCAAAATGTGGGATATGACATCATTTAAGACCCTCCATACTTAAAATGTGGGATATGATATAACCAAAAAACCTGCACACTTAAAATGTGGAATAAGATATCATTAAAGAGCCTCCACACTTAAAATGTAAGACATGACATAACTGAAGAACCTCCACACTAAAAACGTACGATATACCATCACTGAAGAACCTCCACACTTAAAATGTGAGATATGACATCACTGTAGAACCTCCACACTTATAATGTGAGATATGACATCACTGAACAACCTCAACACTTAAAATGTGAGACATGACATCACTGAACAACCTCCACACTTAAAATGTGAGATGACATCACAAAAGAACCTCCACACTTAAAATGTGAGACATGACATCAGTAAAGAACCTCCACTCTCAATTCCTTTGGACACCAGTGCTCAGTAGCCTTATGTTCAATGAAGATATCTGAGACTGAGAGCCAGTCTCTCCCATCACATGACTGACACCCTACTGTATTCTCTGTTAATTGACATGTTCAGCTGTTCCAGCAAGAATATATATGGTTTCTTGGAACTGATATAAATGTGATGCCAACTTGTCCTGATTGATGGGCCAATCACAGCTTGAGATATTGATTTGCGGCACTAATACAACAATTAAACATCCACATGGCATGTCCTCATATATAAGCCACCAAACCAGGAACCGGTGCATAATGTACAATACGTTGGTACAGCTGTACGGTCTGCCATCAGTCAAAGAAAATGTAATTCTTTAAAAGGTACCCGAGTCCCAACAACAGTTGAAAAATGAAATTCGTCTGTCATACTGGGTAACTAATGTTTCCATAATGCATCTATTACATGATCAAACCACAAAAATGAGCATTTTTAGGTTGGACATTAAACACAAGATGGCAGCAGCAATCTATTACAAAGAGCCTCCAAGGCCACAGCAAGAATTGCATCAGCTTAAGTTCTTCAATGCTACAGCAGTTTACCAGGGAAAAATTCAAACAAAGCTAGCAAGCCATACATGAGCAATATCCACTACAATGGACGCAGACTGTGCCAATACACAAAAACAACATTGTGTAGCTTACGATTCTTCCCTCTCAATTTGAAACAAAATTACAATATTCACAGTGCATATAAAGCTTGGAGAGCTGAAGGTAACATCAACGCTGGCTGCCTTTTCAACAGAAATCAATAATTTGAAAGAAAAAAAAAAGATAAAAGGGGCAGACTCAAAATTGTATGTGGTACCCATTAAATGAAAAGTTGAGAGACATGTTTCTATAAGGGCATGTGCCATAACTGGAATGGATACAATAGATTACCAGTGGAATTTATGAGCCCAGATGACTGCACTTAGCAAGGCACAGCAGGAAGAGTACCGTCCTGTGATAATGCATGCATTGGCTAACAGTGGGTCACTACGGTAGAATGGTGTCATAATGTCATCAACCATGTTACAGGGAGGCATTTTGTCCCTCATCATAACATTGGGGATACAGTGGTCTTGCTTGATGAGGCCAATCAAACTGTGACAGAATAGTATGACCTCATAACAAGGGTGATTTTCTTGGGGGATCAACACAGAAGAAATACAATCCTTTATGGAGATGTTGGCCTGTCACACAAGCGTCTCAAAAATATATGTATGGGGGCCTAAGGGAACCACTCTACTTGGTGATATATTTCCAATGGCTGAGACAGCACTGAAATAAACACATGTACCTATTCACAATTGGTATGAGATGCCCACCTGTCTGCCCTGTGGCTGGTACTTATGTGATGAAAAGACACCACAAGACCTCAGCTCTCTTACAAACTGAGGAAATATGGGTACATGTCTTTACAAGCTACACTCTGCCTGCACAAATCTGCTACCATCATGTGATCCAGAACATACTACCATATAATGACCTTAATTCTCCACACACATACATTGACAATTAACTTAACTCTTACAGAGCCAATTTAGAGACTGAGTCAACAGCTTTCCTTGGGGCACTTTCCGCGCGTTGCACGGAAAGTGCCCCAAGGAAAGATGTTGACCTGGACCACATTTTTCACTGGGAACATAGGCATGCTGGTACTTGAATGAAAGGTCTTTTAATCAGGAATATGAATCTGGAATCATTACAGTAATCCAGCTTCATCAGCACAGCTTAAGCCGTGACTGGCACTCAAAGGGTTAAAATTAATTAAAAAGAAAAAAAATGGTAATTTTCGCACTTGTCAAAACCTGCCATAAGATCCTTGTTTTTCAGGTGTGGCTTTAGCAGGGAATCACAGTGAATGATCCCCATTAACAACACAGGAAGCATTTATCTTGTCCAGCACCATTCTGTGTTCTGATGTCCTGGTAAAACATCTGTACACAATGCCACAAGTGGTACTGAGGCTGCCTGGTGGTGGTATTGCTTTCCCAAAGCACACCCTTCCCACCAGCATGTTATATAACCATGTACATATCTGACCTATTTGTACAGTGCCTACACTGACTTTGAGTTCTACTACAGTAAAGTGTGGGTTAGCAATATATGAGAACCAGTGATATAACCACAGTCCTCATATTTATAACCACATGGTCAAGTCCTAATTTCTACTATTAATTCCAGGACTGCTTGAGCAAATAAACCCTCTTTAGGGGCTGTTTGAGGTAGCTTGGGTTGCAAGGAACTGGTTTGGTTTAGGGCAAACATTGCTTTGAGGTACATGGTTTTCCACTGGAATTTTGTAGTTCTATAAACATACCAAAAAATGGTTATCCATAGCACAAACACACACACCAAAGTAGACAACCTGCTACACACACTACTTTCAAAATACTGTTAAACCCTTTGCCTTATCAGCACTGAAATTGCCCTAGTATTACATGTGGCACAATGACCTCAGATTCAAATGCCTGATAAGTACAAGATAACACAGCAAATTTTCCCACAAAATAACAGCATCTGCCGTGGTTAACAGTTTCACGCTTAAATGGTTCATGCCCCCCTAGGGGCACTCAGGAAAATTGCCCACTCAGTCCAAAACCTTGCAACACATACACAGTAGGTACCTGCTCTTAAGACCTCTTCTAATAACAAGCCCATGCCTTTTTGAAGCCATTCCCTGAAGATCCTTCTATTTCACTGTTAAATACACCTTCATTTTATGACCACTTGCAGTATACAACCATTTTGCTAGCACTAATAGCAGTGGGGATGGTCTGAAATAGCACGTACCACACTGTACAATAAAACCTCTCAGGAATGATAACTTCTGGCAGGGTTTCAACCAGCAAGTAAAATGGGTACAGCTTTGTTACCATTTGTAACTGGTGCTTCAGAGCACCTCAAATAAAATATTGTCATGCAGCGGTGTCCATGGGTTCCTGTTTTCAAAACAGTTCTAACTTTCGTGTAATTTATTTCAAACATGCATACCCAAAACTGTATTTCTGGCAGAAACACTGCCTCGCCATCACCAGAGAGTGGTTTCTCAAGACAGGTGGTCCCTGTCCCTGATTGGCCTGGCCTCCAGACAGGGGCCACGGTATACTTCATGTTTTCTGAGATCACTATTCGATGACACACATTGACAGCGTTTCAAGGCAATTTTTACTCTATTAACTATGTACAAGTACAGTGGTCCCCGACTTGAGAAACCTGCTAATGAGACCACCTGCCTTGAGAGACCATATTTGCATACTTTTTTTAAGCCTTATTGACATAGACCTGATTACAGGTGTTGTCCAGCATGCACACAATACAAGTATTACAAAGGCTAACCATCTACACAGACACATAAATCATATAAATATATAGGAGACTAAACAGTTGAAAAAAAAGTAGGCACATAATTCTGGGATATAAGACACCATCACACTAATAAGGTGAAATAAATGGAGTCATATGAGTGCACCAACGCTAACCATAGAGATCAAATACCAATATCAGCTTTTCTTGCCTCAGTTACTGAATTGACATAATTTAATATATTTGCACGTCTCACAGGTACTACAGGTCTGTATTCAGTATTTAAACATATTTTTGAACTCTATGATTATCATTTGTAATACTAAGTTGCAAAATTTGTAAAATTATCATTCATAAAAATTTACCAAGCTGATCAAATAAATTGTCTCTTGAATAAGTATAAAATGTACCATTCAAAAGATTACATATTTTTCACAAGGAACTTTCTCTCATCAACTGGCATTTTTAGGTTTAGTATTAAGACCAATTTCCACAACAAAAGTATGAGCACTAAGTCTGAACTACTGAAATTATTTCTTAAGTGGGAATTCATTTTTTCTAAGCACTTTTCACACTTATACCTGCCATGAGAGACCACAATTTGATCATCCCCTGCTGTGGTCTGTCAAGACAGACTCACCTGTAATCCTGTACAAAAACTGTCAACTGATCACGGCAGCATCTATATTCAAATAGTGACAAGCTTCCCTTTAAAATGAATCAAGCATGACTGATACTTAACAAATTTGAAGGATAATTGGGCCTATGCGTTCAAGAAATTGTGATGTGTTTTGGACCATTCTAGAAATTATGTTTGTACATGTTACTTTGTCTTCAGCACAAATTTTTGTATGAAACACATAATAAAGAGGATTATATGGTCAATATGATAGTGATTTACAAGGGAAATTGTCTTGGTGTCAAGGTATAACTGAGACTTGTGCCAGGAATGTTATCACCTGCCAGCCAGTTTGGCTAAAATGGAATAAATGTCTTTAATGAAAACCAAGCCATAAGTCAATCTCTTATCCTTAAAAAATTATGATCAACTTGAAATTATAATTATTTGAGTGTCAAAAGCTGTCTTGTCAAATATATTCTGAAATCAGATTAACCTATTTGGCTAGACACTAAACAGCTATTTGGCAAATTGACAGTGGAAGTCTCCAGTTGTAAAGGAGTTTGTCCTCAGGGGTTTATAATCTGATGACTGGAGGAGAATGCTGTCTCCCCCCCCCCCTTAATTTTAAAGGTAAATTAGCAATTAAACCATCTTTAAAGACATGCACACAACCATGGTGGGTCACAACAAACAGATGCACTTTAAGCACAGTACAATGTATAATAAAGAGAAACAATACAATTATTGGCAGTGTACATGCAGTTTGCCTGGAACACAGAGCTTACACATTAAACTGATCAGTCAACATTGTGAATTTTACACGGGCCTTTCATTGCTCTATATCAAAATACTATCATGCTAACAAAGCTGTCAAAGTTAGATAATAATTACCTGAATATATAATCGAACAACGTATTTTAGCATGCTATGAAATCAATCACTGCTTTAAAATCACACAAAAAAATTTTACTCTTTCAGTGCCATGTCCAATTAAATTTGAGCTAATTAAGAGGAACTGCTATCAATTATCAGGATGCTAGATTCATATTCCTTGTGTAAAGACCTTTTATTCAAGAAACTGGTGTTATGCACTTTTGGGGAATCTGGAGTGAAATAAAGTGTACAGCATGAAGTCTAATGCTTTCATTCCAGTTTTCATCAGCTTTTGTGCCCTTCTACAAGTTTATCCTGTTGAATATCCCAAGCCATGTACATTGTGTTTTAGTGGCTCCAAGTTCCTCATGCTTTCAGAT
This sequence comes from Hermodice carunculata, assembly GCA_964020975.1. NCBI lineage: Eukaryota > Metazoa > Annelida > Polychaeta > Eunicida > Amphinomidae > Hermodice > Hermodice carunculata. The sequence continues at coordinate 95,293,912 of OZ026616.1, read as the reverse complement.
GTTCAGAATATATAACTATAATGCCTTATTCCAACCCCTGACTTGTATCCAATCAAAATACTTAAAATTAATGATGAACTTCTCAAGACAGGGATAATATGCCAAAGATAAAGTCTCAAACAACAGAAAGTCTGCATGTCATATGGTTCCTGTTCTGGTCTCCAAAGGATTACCTAATTTAAACAGGGACCATGACTGAACACTGAATAACAATATTAAAGGTCCACTAAGTACTGTCTTTAATAATGGTTAAAACTAAACTGCATATAATAACAAAATTATATTCTACAAAGACAAAACCAAACATCTGCTATCTTACTAATTTCACTGATAACTGGAAGTAAGGAATGCTTGTAACTTCAGAGCTATCTTGTACCCAGGTAAATTGTTAGGCTGTTGGCTTTGGTATTTCTTAACACAGACAGGAAATTGTATAAGAATCAAAACAGCTTACAATCAAGTAATTCTAGATTGTTGGGAGAAAGAGCACAGAAAAACATACAGATGTAATGCAAAGATACAATCAAACCTAATCAAATTAATACACAGACCTATAATCCATATTTTCACTTAATGATACTCATGATCATAACCATAACATCTGCTGGTAGTTTAAAACAATTACAAAAAAATCATAATCCCTATTTTTTTTTCTTTTTTGAATGTGTGTTACAAAATCGGAAATATGATTGATAACCCTTCTAACTTGGGATCCTAGGGCAAAACATACCAAAGCAACCATGACATCCAAATCAAGATCAGCAGAGGTTAGCAAGCACGTCTACTCACAGTCAGCCTATGTCTGATCAGTCTTGGTCTCAGTACAAACTGCCTGTACAGAGGTACAGTTGATCAAAATGTCATGACCACAATATGTCTAGCATTGACAAAATCATTCTTGTAATGGCACAAAACCAATAAACACATAGAATATAAAAGTAATCAAAGAAACTTTAGCAATGCCTGTAAGGATGACATTGTAGCATCTGATGTATATATATATGCAGAAGACAAAAGTTATGTACACGTGCAACAGAGACACTTACTTGCAAACATTAAAGAATCATTAAGACTGCATTTTAGCATTTAACATAGTTGCCATGAAGTTCTGGAAGACAAGCAATTATCAATAATGACCTTTACGCTATGTATATACAGTAAAACCTCTCTAACCGAACACCTCCATATACCGAACACCTCTCTATACTGAACACCATTTCTCGGTCCCTAATATACACTTTCAATGCTATCAAACCTCCCTATACCGAACACCTCACTATACTGAACACTTTTTTTCTGGTCCCAAGGGTGTTCGGTATGGAGAGGTTTCACTGTATATGCCAGTGACAAATACATGTATATACAAGTACAAAGTGCTCTTATCAGAAATATTGTGTCAACAAATACTCATAAGGCGACCCATGTATACCCAGCATGTGTGACACAATAAAATACTGTATGTAGCCAAACTTTCGACATGTCTTTCAAGTATCTTGGATAATGTATTACTTTTTCAGGGCCAATCATGTCAAAAGTCGATCTACTTACTTCAGAGAAGTCTAAATTATCATTAGGATCTCAGATTTGTATTCCTCTTGGAAAGACCTTTCGTTCAAGTACCAGTATGCCTACAGGCCTAGTCCCAGAGAGAATACCCCAGGCCAACAGCTTTTCTGTGAGCACATTGGGTGCAATGCAGCCAATGTGCGCTGTGAAAAGCTGTTGACTCAGTCCAAAATTTGGCACTGAAAGAGTTAATAATCTTGTACAATGCATGTGCATGGCCACATAGCATCTCTGCCAGTAGAAAAGGGTATCCCTCAAACTTTCAGGGCACACCAGTTGATAATAACTCAAATTTGATGTTTTTAATATATAAATGCAAGTATATAATAACAAATTGTCCACCAGGATATAATGAGCTGGCATGAACAGCATTTTGCTTGCAGCTCTCCGTGAAATTCTTCTGAAAGTGCACCAGTTTTCCAGTGGTCAATTAGTGGTGTCAAAGTGGAATCACTAGACTGAAGTTGAGAAATAATCTCAGGAGTAAAATCACTTTTCTGATAAATGGCAAATGGACACCAGTGTGAACGTTGCTGATGTGACTTATCGATTGATTCATGTTGTGTAACATGAGCAGCCTGAGCCACTGACTTGGTCTACCTGGCAGCATCAAGCATTTAACACATCAAAGTCTGCATTGTTCATTCACTCCAAAACTTGGCACTAAAAGATTTAAAGACTATTCTGCTGACCCTTCCCTGTCAGTATCTCCAACTTGACATGGTTTGTATTCATTCATAGATGGACCCCATTGTGAATGTCAGACCATAAACCAACATCAGCATAGTCTGGCTCATGCTAGCTATTCGCCAATTCGAAGTGAAAACAAGAGGGCTGTGTGAACAGCCCGTGCCTCAGCTGATCTTGACATCCATCACACTTGCAGCTCTATGAACTTGGGAAAGGATCAAGGACACCATGTCCTGAGTAAGTCTGAACTTTATAGGAGAACACTTACATGTCCAACATCAAAGTTCAAGTAATTCTCAAGTTATAATGAAGAGTAAAATTCATATATGTTGCACTGTGACCACACAAACGAGGTCAAGGTCATTCATGTACTGTCTCAGCATGACCTTCATACAGAATAATTAACGTGTAGCTAACTCAAAACAGATCTCAAGTTATCAAGTAAACAGTAAATTTCGTGTCAGTTGTCCTGTGAATTAGCATTAGAATGCCCATTGACTTACAAGATCTTTTAAGATTTGTCCAAAAAAAAGAACAAAAAAATTCATTAAAAATCAAAAAATCACTGGAGCAAAAACGTTTGAACAAAATTGGTAGAAACCCACCCAACGTACATTGCCACCAAGTTTGAAGTTAATCTGGATGACGGTTTTGGAGAAGAAGTCGAAAATGTGAATTAGCATTAGAATGCCCATTGACTCCCATAGTAATCAATAGGAAAGCTGCATTGACCGACAAGTACCAGAATTGAAAAAAACGTTAAAAATCAGGAATCTGCAGCATTCCCACATAATGTACAACTTTGTTTGACCCTTCTACAAGGAACATATCCACCATGTTTCAGCTTAATCTGAGTGACGGTTCTGGAGAAGAAGTCGAAAATAGCTACTACACACAAAAAAATCATAAAAAATTAGGAAAAAATTGCAGCGCCACCAGGAACTAGGAGTCCTAGGGACTGTTCCTGTGTGATATCAAAGCAATTGGGTGAGCGGTTTCAGAGAAGAAGATTTTTTTAAGATTTACCCAAAAAAGAACAAAAAAATCCATTAAAAATCCAAAAATCACTGGACCGTGACCATTTGAACAAACTTGGTAGAGACCCACCCAAGGCACATCTCCACCAAGTTTGAAGTGAATCTGGCTGACGGTTTTTGAGAAGAAGTCGAAAAGGTGAATTGTGGACGGACGGACGGACGGACGACCGACCCTCAAAAAACATCAGCTGACTGACAAGTCAGCTGAGGTAAAAATGGTTGATCTGGCGAAAAATATCTGAACAAGTTCACCAATTTTGCGAAGATAAAAATTCTGCATGATAAATTTGTCTCTGAAATCTCTCTGCAGAAAAGGAACTTCCATCATCATTGATATAGTGGCAAGAAAACTTGATTTAACTTCTGATAGACTTCAGCAACAGGAAACCTATTTAAAACAAATAAATTGTTGTGTTTTCATAAATTTGCTTAATCTTCACCAATTCTCTGATCCACATATCTGGAATCTTAGTTTACATGCCAGCATTGCCCTGTGAATCTCCCTGAAAGCGTCTGTGAATACCCATTCAATGTACTAAACTTTACCCAAAAACCAGTGCTATAAAACCCCAAGTTATGATCGTCAAAATCTCTCCAAATTTTTATTCAGTAGCAGAATTGGGAAAAACGATGCTGCCTTTTGATTTATTTTGTTGATTTGTGGTTGACAACATTGATACAATTTAGAACAAGAGGGCTGTGTGAACAGCCCGTGCCTCAGCTGATCTTGACATTCATCACACTTGCAGCTCTATGAAATTGGGAAAAGATCAAGGACACCATGTTCTGAGTAAGTCTGACCTTTATAGAAGAACACCTACATGTGCAACATCAAAGTTCAAGTAATTCTCAAGTTATAATGAAGAGTAAAATTCATATATGTTGCACTGTGACCCAACAAATGAGGTCAAGGTCATTCATGTACTGTCTCAGCATGACCTTCATACAGAATAATTAACATGTGTAGCTAACTCAAAACAGATCTCAAGTTATCAAGTAAACAGTAAATATCGTGTCAGTTGTCCTGTGAATTAGCATTAGAATGCCCATTGACTTACATAGTAATCAAAAGGAAAGCTGCATTGAACGATAAGTACCCGAATTGAAAATCCTTAAAAATCAGGAATCCAAAGCAGTGCCACCTAGTAAACAACTGTTTGACCCTTCCACAACAATATATCCATCACATTTCAGCTTAATCTGAGGGATGGTTCTGAGAACAAGTGAAAAATAGCAAAACCATACAAAAAATTCATTAAAAAAAATTGCAGCGCCACCTGGTGAACAAATTGGGAACTAGGGGTCCCCGGGAGTGTCTATGTACGATATCAAAGCAATTGGGCGAGTGGTTTCAGAGGAGAAGAATTTTGAGGGTTTGCCCCCCAAAAAACAAAAAAATTCATAAAAAATCCAAAAATCAAAAGAGCATGACCATTTGTACACACTTGGTAGAGATCCACCTAAGGCACATCCCCACAAAGTTTGAAGTAAATCTGGTCAATATTATTAAAGTTATGACCATTACAAGAAATTCCCATGTTAAGTTTTCCTATTAAAACTTTTGTAGAGATTTTTGAAAAAAAAATCATAAAAAAATCCAAATTCATTGGAACATGACCATTGGAACAAACCTGGTTGACACCCACCCAAGGTACATTGCCACCAAGTTTAAAGTAAATCTGGATGATGGATTTGGAGAAGAAGTCGAAAATGTAAATTAGCATTAGAATGCCCATGGACTTACATGGTAATCAATAGGAAAGGTGCATTTACCCCAAAGGAGCCGACTTGAAAAAATCATTAAAAATCAGGAATCCGCAGCATTCCCACACAGTGAACAACTTTGTTTGGCCCTTCCATTAGGAACATATCCACCAAGTGTAAGCTTAATCTGAGTGACAGTTCTGGAGGAGAAGTCGAAAATATCTGTAACACACAAAAATTCAAAAAAAAAAAATTACAAAAAAAACTGCAGTGCCACCTGGTGAACAAATTAACAACAAAGAGTCCCTAGATGTCTTCCTGTGTGATATCAAAGCATTTGGGTAAGCAGTTTCGGGGAAGAAGATTTTTTAAGATTTGTCCAAAAAAAACAACAACAAAATTCATTAAAAATTAAAAAATCACTGGAGCATGACCACGTGAACAAAATTGGTAGACACCCACCAAAGGTACATTGCCACCAAGTTTGAAGTTAATCTGGATGATGGTTTTGGAGAAGAAGTCAAAAATGTGAATTAGCATTAGAATGCCCATTGACTCCCATAGTAATCAATAGGAAAGCTGCATTGACCGTTAAGTACCAGAATTGAAAAAATCGTTAAAAATCAGGAATCTGCAGCATTCCCACATAGTGAACAAGTTTGTTTGACCCTTCTACAAGGAACATATCCACCATGTTTCAGCTTAATCTGAGTGATGGTTCTGGAGAAGAAGTCGAAAATAGCTATAACACACAAAAAATCATAAAAAATTAGGGAAAAATTGCAGCGCCACCTGGTGAACAAATTAAGAACTAGGTGTCCCAGGGAGTGTTCTTGTGTGATATCAAAGCAATTGGGTGAGTGATTTCGGAGAAGATTTTTTAAGATTTCCCCAAAAAAGAACAAAAAAATTCATTAAAAATCCAAAAATCACTGGACCGTGACCGTTTGAACAAACTTGGTAGAGACCCACCCAAGGCACATCTCCACCAAGTTTGAAGTGAATCTGGCTGACAGTTTTTAAGAAGAAGTCGAAAATGTGAATTGTGGACGACGGACGGACGACGGACGACAGACCCTCAAAAAACCTCAGCTGACTGACAAGTCAGCTGAGGTAATAAAAATGTCCAATTTCGATGTGGAACGTGTTTTCACAGGGCCCACTCATTTGCATAACAACAGGCAGGTGATAAGCAGCTTATGACGCTTTGGCGGATCCAAGAATTTTCTTTGGGACACAGCATGCAGCTGTAAGCTCAAGGCAGAAAAATCAATCGATGTGTATATATGTATCATACATATGCAGGATACTGCAATTCTTTTTAAAGTGTGTGTGTCAGCACACACTTTTCTGTTTTTCTAGGAATTCTTTCTTTCTTTCTTTCTTTCTTTCTTTCTTTCTTCTTTCTTTCTTTCTTTACCGGCAAATTTGTCCGACATTTCATTTTAAAAGTATTATATGTAGAAACTCCAAACTTGGCACAATTATACTTCTATGGATAAAGTCTGGCCTTTTTGTAATGAGAGGTCATGCTTTTCAAAATTATGCAAATGAGGGCTAATTAAAGTTTTAAATCTTCAATATCTTATATACTATAGTAGATGTGGTTCCGAGTGTATAGGAGTTCGGTCATAGCAAGGTAAAGGTCATCTCTAATGTCAAGGTCATGTCAAGGTCAAAGGTCATGTCAAGGTCAAAGGTCAATTTTAAACCAAATGTCATTTTTGAGGTCAAGGTTCATTTCAGGTAGAGGTCATCGCAAGGTCAAAGGTCATTTCAAGGTCAAAGGCCACTTTCGGTGCTGGCTTTCCTCTGGCCATAACTTGTTCAATATTTATCCAATTTTGATCATGTTGGGCTCAAATTGTAGCTATTGTAACCCTGCACATTTTTAAAATTAACATGTGACCTCTAAAGTTCAAAGGTCAAGGTCATTTGGACCTTTGAAAGTTTCATCCAATCATAACGTGGCCAATCTCCATCCAGTTCTAATTATGTTGGACTCAAATTGTAGGTATTGCTACACTGGACATTTTTATAAGAACATGTAACCTCAAAAAGGCAAAGGTCAAGGTCATTTGGCCCTTTGAAAGTTTCATCTTGCCATAACTTGGTCAATTTTACTCTGATTTGGTTCATGTCCGGCTCAAATTGTGGGTATTGTAACACTGTGCAATTTACATGTGACCTGTAAAGGTCAAAGGTCAAGGTCATTTGGACTTTGAAATTTGCATGCAGCCATAAGCTTAATGGAATGTGAAGTACCAAAGGACAAAAGTTGTAGCATATAATATTTACAACCTTTGAAGGCACACAGACAGATTAAAAAAAAATCTTCTTTTTCAGTTTCTTTCTTTCTTTCTTTCTTCTTTACCAGCAAATTTATCCGACACTTTTTTCGGACACTATTATACATAGAAACTCCAAACTTGGCATGATTGTACCTCCATATAAGGAGTTTGGCCGTTTTTTACACAGAAATGCAGATGTTTAAAGTTATGCAAATTAGGGGCATTTGAAATTTTAAATCTTGAATTACTTCAAAGCTATAATAGATAGAGATGCCATTCCAACATCTACTGCTGTCTTATGGAATAGTTGTACATTGCCATACTAAAATGCTTTCAAGACACACACACTGATTTGCTATAAAGCAAATCATCTTTTCTAGTTATTTCCTGTAGTCCTCAGCAGGGCTCATGAATTTATGTGTCCCCTAGCCCGGGACAAGTCAAATTCCAATCAGGGCAAGTTACAATTACAAAACAATAGCCCTGGGGGCAACCAAAAATTTCAGTTTTTCTAAATGCCGTTTGCCTGGATGGACAAGCCTTCTTCGACAGGGTGCTAGTTAAATACCAGGTTTACTAGCCCTGCCAAGAGGGCCACTGAAAACTAGAACTGCAGACCCTTGTCCTGAGGGCTAGTACGTTTGGCATCTTACCAGCCAGCCAGCCACTCAAACCTGCCTGTCCATCTACTAATCTCTTTCAGAAAACCAAAATTTCTGCCCCCCCCCCCCCACTTGTGCTTTGAGATTTAAACTTGCCCTGACAGCATTTTGACTTTACCTGGGCAAGAAGACATGCAAAATAAAAGATCCCCCTATCATTTCCTATAAATATGGCAACAATATTGGACAAAGTATCATGAATTACAAAAAATTTCTGGCTTCAATTACTTTTGAGGATATCGCAGCAAATCAAAATTGTGACTGTATGTCTAATAGTAAATATTCTAATTTTGTTGATGCACACCACAAACATGTATTTACAGGTAACTTGGATATAATACAAAATTCAGGTTTAAAAGAAATAATGAAAAAAGGTACAAAATTTCGGATATGTCCCAAGTTGAATATTGACAGTATTTTTCAGGATACATGTGATGCACTCGACTCCTACTGTATGAAATGGGCAAAGAAAGAAAAAATAGAATTTCAGAAATTTGAAGGATGGTTATCAAACTTGAAAAGAGTCTTTAGAAATAGAATTTATCGTTACAAATCCCAAATTAAGAATTTCAATACACTTAATCTAAAACAGCCTAAAGTTTCTAAAGCAGTCAAAGAACTACAAGATAGATTTGTAGTCACTAACATAGATAAGGCAGGTAACAATTTTGGAATCATCTGCAAAAAATATTATCTGGATGTTTTGAAAAAGGAACTTGGTATAAACAATATTTCAGACATAAGAGGAAATGACGTTTATAAATTACACAAACAATCCATTGATAATTTGATTGATGCACATAAAGATGAGATGAAAAGGAATTTTAATATCAAAATTTCTGAAGAGGACTCCTCTATTCCACTTTTGTTCTGGATACCCAAATTACATAAAAACCCTTTTAAATCTAGATTCATAGCTGGTGATTCAAAATGTACTACAAAGCAATTATCAAAAGAAGTAACATTGTGTTTGACTGCAATTAGGAATCATTTTCGTAAATACTGTACAGTGGTACCTGCTCTAAAGACCACCTCCAATTTAAGACCGCATATCTTTTTAAGACCGCTCTTCCAAGACCTTTTGCTGTATTTCCTTGTTAATTATACCTCAAATTTCAGACCACCTGCAGTATGAGACCACTTTTTGTTGACTTTAGGGGCGGTCTTAAATTGCAGGTACCACTGTAATGCAATTTCTAGAAACTGTGAAATAAATTGTTTTTGGAGTATTAACAATTCTTCCGAGTTTGTATCTAAAATCAAAGATGTAAAGGCAAAAAATATCAAATGTTTTGATTTTTCTACACTGTACACAAACTTACCGATAGATGAAGTCAAAAGTTCACTTTCTGAATTAATTAGCAAAATGTTTAAACATAATGGTAAACCATACATAAATATTAATTCATATACAAAGAAAGCATACTGGTCACACAATAAATATTCAAAAAGTAACGTTAAATCTTACACTGTTGAAACTTTGATACATGCTATAAAATTTCTCTTGGATAATACTTTTGTTCAATGCGGACCACTGGTTTTTCAACAAATAAAAGGCATTCCAATGGGTAGCAACTGCTCCCCTTTACTGGCAGATTTATATTTAACCTGGCTTGAATTTAAGTATATGAATAAATTGATGAAAAAGGACTTTCAAATGGCTACAAAATTATCAAACAACGCAAGATATATTGATGACATTGCTTGTGTATATGTACAAAATTTCAGTGAAATTGCTAAAGAAATTTACCCAAAAGATATCCCTTTGAAAGGTAACAATTCAGATGGTTTCAGAGATGTGTTTTTGGACTTGGATATTCAGGTCACTAATGACAGGTTTTGTATTAAAGTCTATCACAAAATAGATGAGTTTAACTTTGAAGTAGTTAATTATCCTTTCCCGGACAGTAATATTTCAGATACTATTGGATATAATACATTTTTGTCACAAATTTTGAGATTTGGTCGTATTTGTTCTAAATTTCAGGACTTTGCATCAAGAACCAAATTCATTTACAATAAACTTGAGTCAAGAGGATTCAAAGGTGTACTTTTGATCAAATATTTCTACAAATTTTGCTGTAAATATCCCGAGATGGTTAGAAAGTTTGGCTTCAATAATTTTAGAGATTTTAGACTTGCCTGTTTTGCTACTTAATTTCATCTTTTGACACCATTATGTTTAAACGTTCACCTTTTGGACATTTCAGGCTGGCTTGTTTTCTGTTAGGTAAACCCCCAGGGGCTACAGGTAGCAAGAAGCGGCCTACGACAGTTACAAGCTTGCCTAATTGTACTTGATATCTGGTTAATATTTTCATTGCATTCTTTTGACATAAATACAAAAGACTTCCATTCTTTTCTGACTTGCCCTATAATTCTACTGTTAACATCCAAAGATTATTAGAAAGTTTGGCCGCAATAATCTACAGTCTTTAGACTTGTCTGTTTTGCTACTTAACTTTATCTTTTGGCATCTTTCTGTTTTAATATTCACTATCAGACATTTCAAGCTTACATGTTTTCTGTTAGGTAAACCCCCAGGGGCTACAGGTAGCAAGAAGCGGCCTACGACAGTTGCATGTTTGCCTAATTGTACTTAAAATCCTGTTAAGAAAAACTGTTTTGATAGCATGTTTTTGGCATAAATGATAATGACTTCCATTCTTTTCTGACATGCCTAAATGCACATTTACTCACTATTAAAAAATTACTCAAAATTGACAGTATTTTCTCAAGTGTCACAAACCTGACACATTAAGTTGACACATTGACTCAGGGTTGGCAGTTAAATAGAGCTTAATTGTTTGAGGAGTAGGTGTCATCATGGAGTTTGTTTTACATCTCTGGTACAGGATGTACATTGTTGCAGTCCTTGTTAGGATTTTCCTTGGTTTGTACAGGTGATCTAGCTGCAACTGTTTATTTTACAATCACTGGGACTGAATATAATGCCCCAGCTTGTTTCCACTTCAGTTAAACATTGGCGGATGGTTTAACTAGGAAAAGCTGTCCAGCTAGAAAGGGTACATTTTGGTTCAGGGGTAAGTCAAATTGTTCTTATCTGAACCTGTACTATGAAAATTTGGTAATTATGGTTTGTTTGACAGGTATTCTTCTTTGATATGAAGCTCTGCATTTACAAGCAAAACTTCACATGTTTAGCTAATTCATCAATTGCCACGTTCATATTTATTCATTATTATGTGGGTTGTCTTTGCTGAATATTTAGCTTAGGCAAGGAGCCGCTACTCAGAGAGACATGTACGGGTAAAAGGCTCCGAAACATGTTGAGTAGTTACCCACTGAAGACCCTTTAATTTGTTTGGGCTGATACAGCCTATGTCAAAATTTTACAGAGGAACGTGTGCAATATAGACAATAGTAATTCCATATATATACAGGTTAGACAGGAACAGGTTAGCTTATGGAGAGTAAAGAGTTCGAACTGCGGAATAGGATATTGACTACTAGGAAGTGGTTCTGGGCAAAAAGACACAAATACAATGCCAATTGTTGAAACGTGATGTGTATATTTTTTTTACTTGCTGTTACAGGTGCACTGATTTTGTTATAATTTTATCAATCCAATAGATTACATTGCAAATATTATGGCCTGATAACAATTTTTTGAGTATCTGCAACAGCATTAAAGCTATAGAATTCACTACAATGCAGTGACTACACTCTAATTCATAAGTTTGCATTTAACTCTTTCCGTGCCAATCATGTCTAAAGTCGCCCTACTATTAAAGTCAAACTAGTCTAAATTATCATTAGGATATCAGATTCGTATTCCTTGTTTACAAAAAGACCCTCCATTTAAGTACAAGCATGCCTCTAGTTCCAAAGAGAATATTCCAGGTCAACAACTTTTCTCAGCACGCATTGGGTGCATTGCACCCAATGCACGCCGAGAAAAGCTGTTGACTCAGTCCAATATTTGGCACTTGAAATAAAACACATTTATTTTATGGAGCCCTTTCATTTCTAGTTGCGTGCTCTTGTCCTTGTTACACAGACCTGTGTTTACAGATCATCTAGAACAAAGGTCACTTTGAACAGACTAAGCTACAGGGAATGGCCCTCTGCAGATGCACAAAAAGGCTGTAGACTCACAACCAGCCTTCCCTGCAGCTGCCAAGGTAGAAACAGTACACCAGACTTCCACCATTAGACTATGGACAGGCCACACTTCCTCCAATATGACTTTATTTACCAACTCCTGGACTGTTGTAATGGAATCCTACAGAAAGACCTTTCGAGAATATTTGGCTTTCTTATCTACTCTAGTGAGGCCATCATCATTGACCACATCAAGTGTTTGGCAGTCAGGAAGAATATCCTATATAGTGTACCCAAACATGCCTTTGTTGTTCGCCAACATTGGCAAGCAGGCACATGCACAGTAGCAACCACAGTGACCTGTGGAGACATCACCGTCCCTGACACCATGTATGTGGCCTCATCAACAAAGAAATCTATCTGAACCTCTTCACCCAAGCTCACAAGAACATCTCCTGTGCAGACACAATCAAGTTGGTGAAGGCTCAAGAAAAAGGGACTGCTCCTGTGGTTGCTTAGCTGCTGACAGAGGCACCACTACCATGATGGCTGCTTGCTCCAGCACCTATCGTATAATCGGCCAACATACCAGACAGTTCACAATCATTAAAGACTGGGGGTGGGTGGGGGACACTCTAGTTCATATAAACAAAGCAGATTTATCATGATTACTGAGCCTACATTTGTACATGCTCTTATCATTGTGGCACAGATCTAAAGAGTTGAGATTATTTTTAGAATATAGGTCCCCTAAGCCTTGAACTTACATGTTCCTTAGTTATCAATATAAAGTCCAATGGTTTGAGTACTGAAAGCACAGACACCATTCATCAATATTACCCAATTTCAGAAACGGTAGTCCCTCCCTAGTGCCACCCAAAAGGCAGTCACACAAAGCAGGTGGTCCCTAAAAGGCGCAAAAATAACATAAACAGACCCTTCTTTAAAAGACCACCCCTTGGGAAGCTCCTGAAGTGGTCACATGAAGCAGGTGGTCTCTCAAAGGAGACATAAATTACAAGAAAAGTACAGTGAAAACTGTTTTGATAAGCATCTATAAGGCAGACGGACACGCAAGGGAGTAGCAAAATTAACATGGGCAAGATAGCAAACAGGGCTTTGGAATATGGGCTTAAAAAGGCGGGTGGTCTTTCATAACAGTGGTTTCCCAATACAGGTTTCACTGAACATGTCCTAAACAGGGGTCCACCTGAAAAATATGGCCACACAAGGTAGACGGCCTCCCAAAGGAGTGGTCTTTCAGAGGAGGGACTGCTGTACATGGGTACTGTGACCTTGATAATGAGGTCAAGGTCACCAAAATGTAATCAAGTCAAAATGTGGTGTCCAGGTACAATGAGGAAAATTTGAATTTCAAGTAGTCAGCAAGTCTTGAGGTATTGTGTTTATAAATAAATGGCAGACAGACCAAATTATAGATTGACAAATACATGTGGATCATGTTTCATAAACTACCATGACACATCCTCTTCTCTCTCGCTTAGTCCATAATCATAGAATGTGAAAATGGGGGTCCTGCTGAACCCTGCAACTATCCAGTCGAAGACACCAGTTAAACAAACCTCCTCTCTTTATGGCCTGTATCCATAATGCTTACGGGGATGGTGTAGAATAGGACTGCAAAGCCAGGACAGAAACCTTATAGTTATGTTTTACTTCTTATATGTCTGGTGGCCTTGCCAGTTTTCAGGGCATCACAGTTTTCCGGGTACCAACTTTGTGCCTGATCATTGTCATGTCAGACATAATTTGTAATCAAAACAGCATTGCAAAATATCAATTATGCTTACAAACTAGCCAATGTTGATTAAATTAAAATCTGATAGACTGAGCAGTCAGGCCTTGACTAAAATCGCTGAGCTTACCACAAAAACTGACATGCCACGAACACTGGCTTAACTGCATTCAGGAGCATACACAAGTGACTTTGGGTTCATTTTCTACACCATTTCCCAAACTTCCCTCTGATCTTGTGGTTTGGTGGTAATTACCAAAAAAACAAAAAAAACAAAAACAAAACTAATTCAGGTTGTTTGCTACTATTATTCAGGCAACAACAAATGCAGCTGTGGTCCCATTTTTCCATGTTTAACTATGGCTGCTAGTGCCCAGACTGAAGGTGTTACACCCTGAATTTGCTTCTCCGCGATGCTAGACGAATTTTGACTGTAGCGCCATCTGTCCTACTGAAAAGGTCTCTTGGTCAATCTGACAGGGCTATCATTCAAAGCTGCCTCCCCTCTCTCCAGCAAGTCCAGGCTTCTGTAGGGGGTTACACAGCAAAGTACCAGCAATACTAGAGTGCAGCTACTGCAATAAAACGGAAACTACAGGTAGAACCAGGACCACATCAACAGATAGGGATGTCCAGTTTCCGCGATCGCAGAATCGATAAAATGAAACGGAATTATACATTTCTTCAAAACTGCAACCTTTTCCGTTTATTTTCAGCCATTCCAAAGCTTTATTTGAAGTGAATACACATAAAATTCATCCTTCGTGATCGCCGCCATTCCATTCTAATAAACAATGATTTACCAAAGACCTCTGGTGACAAATTACCCCATGCTGGCGGCCAACCTCATTTTGTGCGGGACTATTATTTACTACGTGCTGAAGTTGGCCAGCAGGGATGAAACCACCATTATATTTACTGTATATTCTCATATTAGCATAAAGGCGTATAACTTTTGTTACGTCACTTTTTAAAATAAAGTATACAGTTGGTGTTGTGCAGACACCTTTCATTGAAAACATTCAAAATAAAAAAGGCGAGTCTATAGATAGAATCAAAAGTTATGCCAGTGTTTACCTGTCAAGGCCAGGAAACATGTGCTCCGAGCACGGCTTGCCAGCATTACGTCACTGCGTATGAATATGTGATTTGCCCTCTGTTTATAAAACTCATCATGGAAAAAATATCTGCCAAACCATACAACACAAACAGGCTGATAAGCTCATGTAATAGTCTAGCTGAAACTGTGGGTTAATTACAGGTAAATGGCCCCCAAAGGTGTCAGCACAAGACAACCAAGAACTATTTAGTGCGGTAACCTGCACCTGATTGGCCGCAATGGTGTACTCATACCAGCAATAAGGCAGCCATGCAGCGCTGCAACAGACGCCAAACACTACCAGCCTCAAACAACAGCCCTTCCTTATACTGCTGCCACACTAGACCAGGGATCCGAGATAATGATTCGGGAAGTACCCGGGGAAGGTTAATTCGAGAAAACTTGCCACACTACAGTCTGATCTCCCAGGGTGGTTCCAGCTGCATTCGGGTTGTTGTGGCCACACTGTAGACACTAACCCGAGACAGGTCAGGACTGTCCTGAGCTGATGTCAAAGGGCAGCTGTTTATCTCATTAGCCAGGTCACTGTTACCAGATACACACTCTGTGGAGCCCATCCCGAGTCAAGATCTCGCATTGAACCCTCATCATCCAGGCTTTGCCTGGAACATTTACTTGATATCATGGGGGGGGGGGGGGGGGGGAGGGGAGGGGGGGGGGGGAGGGGGGGGGGGAAGGGTAAAATCTCACAGTGTGGCAGAGTTTCTCAAGTTAATCTCTGGACTGAACCTGAGATATCTGTCCAGTGTGACAAGGGTATAAGTTGCAGAGTGGATAAAATACCTAAAACGGAAAAAAAAACCCGGAATTTTTAATTTGAGAAACTGAAAATGACAAAAAAATTCATGGAATCTGGATACCCCTAAACAAAGTGCACAAAAATAGCAACCCCACAGGTTGCCTGCAAAGCAGCCTAGTGCTACACAAGCAACATGCATAAACAAGAACATTAGAGTCTGCTTTGCAGGCAACTTCACAGGAGGCTCATACAAGCATAACAACCTGTTTTACTTATTAACTTGTAGCATCTGCCAAAAACAGCATGTGGGCCAGACCCACCACCCACTAATGAGCCGTCTGAACATATATCTTCTCCCCCCCCCCCAAAAAAAAACAAGGAAAATAGGATCACTTAGGATAAGCAGAAAAGATTTCTGGATCCACCAGTTGTGCATCATGGAACATTTTGTTCTCATTGCAATGGAGAAGTAAGCATGCTTGCTCAATTCATGCTTTTTTTTTGGGGGGGGGGGGGGGGGTTCAGTTCCCATGCTTACTTTCTCTTGACATCGCTAAATAAATATTTACAGGTTACATGTCAAGCTGTAGGCACAATGTGCACAGACCACTTTGAGTGTCAGTACTTTTCCTTGCTCAACCCAAGGTGACAATCCATCATAGCTGAGTCTCATCTAAATAACATTACATGCAAAATGTTGTCCTTTCTAAGGGCATCCCTGCAGCACAGAACACACAGGGAACTTTGTTGACATTTTGTCATACTCAGCCTATGTGACACCCAAAGAAATCACACATCCTCTGGCCAATGTGTGGTCCACCCGCTAGCCAAGATTATGCGCATTTAAAAACTGTGTCAAACCTAATGTAACAACAGGATTCTATGCCCAAGGTTATGCCGGGGTATATGTACCAGTATTTGTCCGTTACTTACACCCCAGTCTTGGAACAGTCCATTCAAGGACAAAACCAGTCAGACTGTCTACCTTCCATATAAACCTGTAATCACACAGCAAAGCCTTTAATATTTTATTTATTTGCCTCTTTGGCACTTGCCAACTATCTCAACACAACTACTTCAAAGCTTGCTTTGGAGATAACAAACACTCAATTTTAGTGGTCATCTGACACACAACAGACTAAGTTGCTGTAAATATATACTGTTGCAAAGATGTCTTTTGGAAGAATTCCTCAGTGAAGTCAGAGACCCAGAATTGTTGGTCTCATTATGACCTCATGAAAAAGAGATTGTATCTTTTGTAAACTTGGAATGAAATAAACTTAGACACTTACACACCAGAATCAACTGTTTGGATGATCTTTTCTCTGCCTTATGATCATTCTCCTTTTGCTTAAGCAAGTTCAGCAAAAACAGGGCAAGGAAAGGATGACACCTCAACACAATGTCTTACTGACCTGTACACACAGGAACAGCCTGTCACATCTCACATAGATGTGTACATGCAGCAGCAACTGGTGTAATAAGTTATTAGAAACCTGTGTATTAAACAACCACTTGTCTCACATCCACATGTAAGGCACCTGTACAAGGACCAAGGTTCTACTTACAATTGTCATGTCTCAGAGACTTGCACATGGAGCAGCCACTTATGTCATGTCTCAGAGACCTACCTGTACATGTACATGAAACAACCACTTGTGCCCCATCTTACAGATTTACACTTGTGCAGAGAAACCACTTGTGTCGTATCTTACAAACCTGCACATGGAGCAACAGCTGGGATCATCTCTCAGAGACCTGAACACAATGTACATTGTGCATGGCCTTGTGGTGTCAGTTCACCACTGAATATTGTGTATTCAATACCTAAACAACTGGAGCACATCACAACGAAGAGACCTGCGATGAGGGATTGCATAGTCACTGGTATATATCTTGTCCAATAAATATACATTGCATTATCCACAAAATGCTTCTAGACTGTTTTAACATCTGTAATATCATTCTATGTGACATCAATTTTCACAAAAAAAACAATGAAAAATGGCAAATAATTTGAGCAATATTTCAAAACTGATTTTCTAATTTGTACCTGCAGTATGTGTTGTACGATTGTATCTATTTGTGATTGTTTTACTCAAGTCTGTGACCAAAATGGGTTTTGACTAAAAAAATACTAATAGAAATAAAATAAATAAATAAATAAAAATAAACAACTGGAGGGTGGTGTGAATAGCCCTTCCTCAGCTGACCTAAACTTGTCCATAAAATAGGGGGAAAAAAGCCCAACATGATCACCATTGAATAAAAATTGACAAAATTATGGCTAGATGAAAATTTCAAAGGTCCAAATGACCTTGACCTTTAGAGGTCACATGTAAAGTACAACCAGAGCCATGCCCATGGGCATGAATGTCTTGACAGCATAATTCAAGCTACTCCGAAGTTTTTTCTATAATGCTCATTCAAGCATGATTCAACCAATGAAGTGTGACAGTGACGGTACAAATCTGTAGGGATCACTATCAATCATTTACCTAAGTATGAAAGCCCTAACCAGTGTAGTCAGTGAAATAGTGCCACTCTGAAGTTTTTTGTTGACAGACGGACAGACAGAACCAATAAAGTATGACAGTGATGGTACAAATCTGTTGCTATCAATCACTTACCCAAGTATGAAAGCCCTACCCAGTGTAGTTAGTGAAACAATGCCACTCCGAAGTTCTTCTACAATGCTCATTCAAGCATGATGTAACCAATGAAGCATGATAGTGATGGTACAAATCTGTAGTGACTATCACTACAACTCATTCACCCAAGTGTGAAAGCCCCATAGCCAGTGTATTTAGGGAGATAATGCCACTCTGAAGTTTTTTGTTGATGGACAGACAGATGTCCAGAAAGTGAGTACTTAGTCTCGCCAACTGCTTATGCTGGTGAGAGAGAAATATAAAGGGTTGCAATATCACAGCTTGGGTCCAATATGATCAAAATTGGATTAAAAGTGATCAAATTATGGCCAGATGAAAATTTCAAAGGACCAAGTGACCTTGATCTTTGGACATGACATATAACACATACATAAGTGTGCAGTGTTACAAATCCTTCATTTTCAGCCCAACATGATCAAGATTGTAAAAAAATTGACCAAGTTATGGCTGGATGAAAATTCATATTTCTTATTATTTTGATATTTGGCAACACCCTTTTTGACCACACACTTGCAACCAAGCAAAATTCTTTTGCACTGAGTGATAAATGCTGTGTCTCAGTTTAAGTTTTTAACCTACAAAGTGGTTACAAGTCTCATTCACCCCAGAGGCTGTGTCTGACCTTAGTTCATTCACATAAAGGAATGGACAGAATGTCATACAAATTAGCTCACACTTCCTATCTATCAATTGCTCCATATATATACATATATATATATACACGTGTACAATAGTCCCTCTTTTGCGAGATCACCCCTACTGCTATCCAAGAATTGGTCCTAAAAACAGGTCGTCTCCCAAAGGAGGTTTGAGTTAGACCACCTGCCTAACAACCAACCATCACATTGAACTACCATCCATAACTTATATTCAAACATGACTGATGCGTACTTATTAGATCCCATTCCATCTTGCACTCAATTTGACAAATAAATTTACCAGTCCTGTACAAAATAGGTGGGTTTTATTTATCCAAAACTGTGAATTTCTGCATGGAAAAATGGTCTTTTGCAGTCATATTGGATGTTCACTGGTCAGATTATGCAGATCGTCACCCAAAAGAGGTAATTTTACCTACCATACCATCAATAAAATTGACATGTATGAGTCCCAGTTTTAGTCATACAGTAGAGATGGCAGTAAGGTATCATCCACCATATATACCAGCATCAACACTGCACTGGTATTCTTGCTGTGACCCAGTTATCATTAGACAATACTTTTGTACAACGAAAATAGTCACATGTATATGACAGGTTGTTTCCAAATGAGGGGTCTTTCAAAAGAGGGACTACTGTATATATGTAAATAATATATATATATATTACCTTACTACTCGTATTACTGTGGTGGCATACCCTTTTTGAAATGGATGAAGCTAACACGTGGGTCACAAACCCACCACAGGATTGCTTACTTTTTCAACAAATGGTATTTTGGTGAAATATGTACAAAGCAAATGAGCTACATGTAGATCATAAAACCAGCAGAAAATCTATACCTGTAGGCAGTGTATATCTAATGGATTGGTTTTGCGTAACCGACATAAAGTTTAATCCAGAATGCCTGCTTCAATGTGGCTGATCAATGCAGGGTTAATCAGTTTGAAATACACGTAACTTGCAAACGTTGACATTATGATTCTACCATGCCCATCGCTTAAAATTATGTTGGTAACTTAGACACAATACATGTTGCCTGCAAAGTTCGACAAAATTCAATATTTAGCTATGCTCCATGATAAAAGAATTAACGAACACTGACAGCTCCCCTGAACCACTAACAACTCCCACACAGGATAGTGGGTTATGCCCCATTATGACAACTGCTGGTAGTCCACAAGGACAACTGGAGGTTTCTTTGAGGAATAACCAATAGTTGTCTAGTGGGGACCACTGTTGATTGGATAATTAGGATGACTGATCATACTCTATAGTGACATTTCCCCCCTAAAACCACTAATTGTAACCTGACAGGACCACTAACAACTCCCAGAAAGAACAAATGACAGTTCCCCCATATAGCACTGGATGGCATGCAGTTGAGACACTGTGCAAATTGATTTAATCTACGGCCTCTGTGTCTGAATCTGATAAATAATCAGCATATCCCCATAACAGCATAAGGGGCAACTGGCTGATGGAGACAGAGGCGCATTTAACTGGATTAAGGAGATAACGCATCAAGCCAGCACTTAAACAGAGAAAGTGTACCAGCCTCTGCCACCAGAGCAGGAGGCTAGTTTCACTCTGGAATGGAGCGAAACACTGTGTTCTGCCATAGAGGCAAAGCTTTGTACTGAGCTCTAGGCCTATTGAAGGTAATGAGACTTACATCACCTCCACGGGTTCTATCAGACAGTTTCAGGTCCACTTTGTCAGAAGGCACTGCTATAAGATCATTCCAGATTTTACATAGCATCATATGCTGTTTCTTCCAGCGTTCAGTCAGGGGATCCACTTTAAATCTTGAAGCAAATTTGGTACACCAGTAAGCCCACAACCACCTCTGTCCAGTAAATAGGCAAATAGTTGTACACCGTGAATATATCCACCTATATTCGTTGATAACCTGTACTATGAAAAAAATCCAGCCAGTCTGCTGTCACTGTATTTTGAGAGTAGACTACCAGTCTGTAATCATGGTACCATGAAAAATGACTGCTAGTCCACTGTCAGGGTACCATGAAAACAGAGGCATCCTAATCAATTTCCCTGGGTCTATTGGTGAGAGACTGCTATGTCACATGTCAGTCCATGCTCACATATGAAATTTCAATGATTCTCCTCAAGTAATTTCCTCTAAATAATAACATTATGATATTGTGTATAAACATGAAAGCACACCAAACATGCGGGACTTGTACTTCATATGCATCATGGACCAACTTGAAGACTTAAATGTAGTATTTTGCTATTCAATATTCAGAAAATAAACAAAATTTCACCTGTGCTCTTATTGATATGAATGACAAGTAGGATATCCATATTGCATGCCAGGGCCTCCTTAATATACCCCCATGCTGGCTTTAAGAGGTCTAAATTGAGGAGAGATGCATACAAAGTTTCCGCCCCAGCTGATTACCTAGTCTCGCTTGGTGAGATATGGCGAGATACAGGTCAGTATCTGTGGGGACAAGCGGGATATTCCTGATATTTTGGAAATACAGAATACTTATTAAAGGCATATGGAAATTTTCTTATGTGTGGCTCGGGAAGTACTAGAAGAATACCAGCATGGCATTTGTGAACTTCAATTTCTCAACAAAAAAAAACAAAAAAAAATGCTAATTTTGTGAGAAATGAGTATCTGGCCTGTCTGTGACAGTGATGTGACCTGCATGTCCCCCATGATCGCAAGGCTTCAAACCAGTGCTTTGGGGTGGGAAATTAATATGCATACTGCGTATTGGATATTAGAAAGTATTACTTTGGATTAAGAGTGCACAATTTGCCTGATGAAGTTGTTAATACAGATAGTGTGAAACAATTTGAATGTTGTTATTTTCCGATTTGAATTTGAAAATATTTATTGTAGAGAGACAGCGAAGCTATGTACAGCCTGCATGTGAAAATGCAATAAAAGACTACCTGTCAATGTGCCACCCATTTTGTACTGTCTAATAGGCTATAAGTGTTTAACTTTTAACAAAAGGAGCTGACACTAGAGGCTTTAAGCCAATTGTCAGAATTTAATCTGGTCATCTTGTAATTTAAGTTAGTTCCAGGTTTGGGGCTCCGATGTGCCCCATCAAGTAGTTCAGGGCCACTACATTTACCCCTGGACAAGCATTACAGAATGTAAGAAGAAAATATTGCAATTATATAAATGGGGGAGCACATTTACCTGTGCTCATATTGACTAAGTATCCCTCCATAATGCACTGCTCTGAGCATGACCAGAGGTGTGTTAAGTCCCAGGCAACACTCTGGCCAAAGTAGTAATTGAGACTTGATTTAGGAGTAAAAAAAAAATGGCTACATAGGATGTCAACCTCACAGCAGCTTGTTAAACTTCACTCCTGTACCCCACTCGCCTCTCTCCCCCTGACCTCCCCCCCCCCCCCTCCCAAACGTCAACTCTGACTCTCCCTGACAAACCTTCCCCTTATACCCTGTCCCCCATCCAGAATCTACACCCGTTATGTCAATACCCCTCACCTGTGGGCAGCCTCTACCCCCCCCCCCCCAAGCTCTCTACCACCCCCTCATTATTTTATAATGTTAGGCACCAGATTTTTTTCTCAAACCAGGTACTTGAGATATTAGATGAAGACCCAATGAACGAACCCTGCATCTCTCATTTACCTGAGGACTTTAATGTCTTATGTATACTGGCCTTGTGTTGTCCAGCTCTTCAACAAGAAGTTTGTGATGGTTAACAGACACTGTGCGATTCACATCTGTACAGTACTTGGTACCTTTATCCCTAAATTGTGCCTGGTACACTGGGTCAGGGGGACAGCTGCTTTCACCCTGGGTCAGCTTTCCCTGAGCCTGCCTAGTTACTTTCTTTAAAATACACTTTTTCTCTTTGGCCGGTTAATTCTTATAAAACTTTGTCAGAAGCGAAAAAAACTGTTGTCTACCCACAAAATTTGCGGACTTTCCTGCAGACAGTAATTATTTGAGCTTTGTTATTTTAAGTTTGTTATACCCCTGAACTAGGTTGCCATGTTGCACTGTTCATGCTTAGAAGCAATGCATTACGGGGGTAGACTTCATGATATTCTGAGGCTCTCTCGTTTAATTTACCCCGACCAAGTCAATGACAATGGTCAGTCAAAGACCTGCAGGCCGCATTTGAACACGAGTTATGTGACATTTATTGCCAAGCTTATTTGGAGGTTATCGCACAACAACAATCAAAAAGAGGTAGTTTGTCATTGGGTGAAGAATTCTAAGTTAGTCCCCACCCTGGTTTGTCGCTTGACCTGGCCAGATATCCTCACCTTATCACGGAGACTTCTTTGAATCGCCAAGTTTAATTGCACGTCTTCTTCATCAATGCAGATCACAGAATCGTCAGCCTCGCGGTTAGCGACGTTTTTACCCGACCCCTCCTCCTCTTCATCCTCATCGCACAGGTCGATGATTTCTTCCTCCTCATCGTCTGAACTGAGCAGAATAATTTCTTCTGACATTGTCACCCCGCTTTGCAACAATTTCGCCATTTGTCGACATTTTCTAAGCTTACTTGTGCTTGCGCTTCGCTTTCACAGTCCGCGCCATGTTGTTTTAGTCACGTGACTACCACTGTCCGAGGTAAATGGTAAAAACCGGAACAGGATTTCAATGCCGGAATGAGGATTCGCCACAATAGGGGCTTCTCTCGTTTCTCCAGGGCAGAGATTAAAAAAATAGTTATATAACTCGATAGTAAACGCGTTTCTACTGACCCCGGGTTTCTGACCTTTTCACACAGACTTATAACAAAAGTACATTTTTGCTCACAGTTCCACGCTTTTCACAGTCAAAGAGAAAACTACAGAACAAACATGACTGAATGAATGAATGAATGAATGAATGAATGAATGACCTTTATCGCAACTGTACCATCATACATATCCATGGTATTTTGTTGATAGGTCTAAAAAAACAAAATAACAACCAAAAAAAACCACCACCACCACCCCCCACCCCCCACCCCCCACCCCCCAAAAAAAACAAAAACACACAGTCTACATCATAAAGATCCCACATCAGCAAACCTGTTGGGAGCTTAAACAATACTCACGAACACATACCCGTATTGAGATACAAATGATTATAGCATGGCATGAACTAATTTACATTAATGATTCTAGCATAGCATGACCTCATTTGCATAAATTTCAACTTGTAAATCATTGTAAAGGTGATGTTTATGTCAGAGACTAGTATGATAATTCTTCTCTTATTAAAGAGAGGCTAAAAGTACAGATCCCCCACAGTAAGTAACAGTATACAGCATCTGAAGTTTGTGTTCACTGGACCGTGACACAGTGAGCACAGGGCTGGACGGTCACAGATTCTGGCTCAGCATATTTGTGTGACTGAATGTTAAACTAAATGACTTATTTATGGAACAACATATGGTGATCCTACACGTCAGAGAGGTGAAGCAGTCCCAAGCTGTTTAGACTTGATTATCTCCTCAAATGATTTTGACAAATCAAATATAGTAATAGATTGCCCCTTGAGAAAAGGGGACCACAGTGTTATAACTTGGGATTATTTACAAAATCTTGAAAACAAAAGTGATCAGGATGTATACAGGTATGACTATAACAAAGCTGATTACGAGAAAATGAATCAATTATTATCAGAGAAAGACTGGAGTCTTGTTGCCTCAGCAACTGATGTAAGTGATGCATGGGGATATTTGAATACTGTGTTGGGTAATATTGTAAATGAGTGTGTACCTAAAGTTAAAATTACCAGTGGAACCAAGGTAAAACCACCCTGGTTCAATATCAAAGCCAAGAGAGCAGTAAGAAGGAAATTCTTTGCGTGGAAACGATACCTAGAAACAAGGTCTTATGAAGATACAGAGAATATGTGAACAGGCGAAACAAAGCCACAACGAAGTTGAGAACCATCAAGAGAGACTATATGAAAACGAGTTATGTAAAAAAAAATTAAGAATAAAACAAAAGCATTCTATATGTATTATGTATGTAAATAGCAAAAATAAATCACGTTCTACAGCATCTAGTCTTCGTAAGGAAGATGGTTCGACAACCGCAGATGACTTAGAAACAGCCATGGAACTAAATAATTTCTTCCAGCTAGTTCACGTAAAAGAGGATGACAAATATTTAATTTGGTTTAATGACTTTGTACACCAACACTTCGACAAGGATGAAACTGATCGATTTAACTATGTTGGTATAACCCAAGACCAGGTGTTAGATAACATTTATTTTACAACTTTAGAAGTGAGAGATTTATTATACAAAATTAACTCAAATAAGGTCCTGGGTCCAGATGAAATTTAACCTAGGGTTTTGAAAGAATGTGCTGACAATTTGTATTTTCCTTTGTACTGTGTGATGAGGCAATCACTAGATCAAGGCAGATTGCCAGACATATCGAAGAAAGCCAATGTCACCCCGATTTTTAAAAAGGGAGATAAATCTGTGATTGGCAATTACAGACCTATAACAAACTATGTTTCCATACAAATGTATACATGAGAAAACACTGATATTATCATATACAAATGGATGCGAGGTCTGGGCACCATATCTTCTACAGGGACTAAACGGCAAAAATTTTATGTCCAAGTGCGACACGGCACCATCTTCGGAGTGCATAAAAAACACCATCGGCAGGTGTAAAAGGGGGATTAGGAAGTTATCCCAGCCTGATACTAGTGTCAAATATCTGGTTAACATACGCGCCCGAGACCAAAATAGCCGTATATCTTTAAGGAAAATTATGCACTGCTAAATACCAACTTTTACTGGTTCCAACCATCTCAAAACTCCGTTTACAATATATAACATAGCCAGGTTCTGGGATACAACTGACAATAACATAGAAAGTTTGGTAAACACACCGTTGGAAAACCTCTGCTGGGCCTATTACAATGATTGGCTAAAATACATACAAGGCATTAATAGAGAACACAACAAACTCAGGACATACTGTAAATTTAAACACAGCTTTGGACGGGAAGAACATTTAAAAATGAATATGCCCTTGGATAAACGCAAACAGTTTTCAAAATTACGAATCAGTACCCATGACTTAAAGATAGAAACTGGTAGGCACAGTGTCACACAAATAGAAAAAAGGACTTGTCCATACTGTAAATATGTAGATGTTGAAAATGAAATCCACCTCATGCCTCATTGTGGCAGACACACAACACCCAAAATTGAATTAAACCTCCAAAGATACAACTACATCAATCTTGTACATGAAGACAAATATATATTTCTAATGTCTGGCGGCAGTGGGGATAAATCTGTTCTTGGGCATGTCATAAACTATGTTAATTCATCATTTGCTTTGCGTAAATAACCTTCTGTATAAATATCGTATGATCATCCATCAAAACCACCCCTGATGTGGCCAGAATTGTGATGTGTTACACATTCCATTGTATAGTTGTTGTTTTTTTTCCTTTATTACTGTTGTATGTTATATGTACTATACTGATGTGTAGTCTCAGTTTATGTGCAATTAAGATTTGTATTTTATTTGTAAGTAAGTAAAGATTTTATTGACAAAACGTACAGAGGTCAATGCTGACCTATTTGTCATACATGATTCATCACGTATCCATATTAAAGATAAACAAAATAACCACTCAAGTACAACACTATTCACATTTCATCGACGCTACTTCCTGACCTGTAAAGTGTGATCCACGGCATGTAGTAGTTACAGATATTCACATTCCCTTGACGTGCTAACACCACAGATCTATCTAATATGAATACATATACTGTATCACAAGTGAATTACAGAAAACTGGATGGTCTTTCCCATCACCCCCACAGCGACTGAGGGCTCCACCTAACATGTTTATATACAATATATATGTATATATATATATATACACACACACACACACACACACACACACACACACACACACACACAATAAACTCATATAACCTGTTTGAACATGTGTTGTGGAAAACAAAGTGTCAGGCCACTAATACTAATACAATGTGTCAGTGTACTTGAACTGCATAATTTGCACAAACGCTGTATTTATGGTCACATTGCACTTGGCACACTTGGCAGGATGAGGGTTCCCTGCCACCTCTCGCATGTAAATCAATCTACAAACCTGAGCCTGTTGCCAGCAATGTTACTCTTTTATAAAAGGATTCAATTCTTGTCCACAAACTGAAAATTTTTCTGCGTGTGAATTCACCTAAGACAGGAATACCAAACTTGACAAACATGCTTCTAATAATGCTCATACAAGGCACACCAAAGATATTTTAAGATAATTATTATAGGCAACCTTAACCTTCTATATCTGCCCAGCACGTACATTTGTCAATAGCTGACTACAGTAGTGTGAATTTCCAAGATATGCCTTTAAAAAATGAACTTTAACAGCTCCACAACAAGTACCAAATTGGCTCTGCTGCTCATAGATCTTGTTTGCCTCTGGACATGACGATCATATATGAGGTTATTAAAATATAACAGCCTAGATATTTTTAACTTTCCACATACTCAATTCTCTGCCCATTCAAAAATATAGAAGGGAGGTTTTGTAGGTTCCAGGACTTAGGCTGGATAGGGCCTACACATAGCGCTTACAAATTATTAGAAGGTATTGAATTTTTGCCTATTGCTAATCCGGAAATAGTGTGGATAAAATTGAAAAGATCATTTTTTAAAAGCTTTTGTGATAAGCTTATGTGCGTCACGACAGCTTGTTTCACCTCTAAACTCTAGATACACCAGTGATATAAATATTTTTGACAATCTGCAAAATGACATATCTAGATATTCTATCCATGGACCCAAATGCACCATAATGGAAGATTCCAATGCTTCCACCTATGATCGATCAAAAATGATTTTGTGTCCCCTGATATGGGGTGCCAAATGTAACATCAAT
Source organism: Hermodice carunculata (assembly GCA_964020975.1). Lineage (NCBI taxonomy): Eukaryota > Metazoa > Annelida > Polychaeta > Eunicida > Amphinomidae > Hermodice > Hermodice carunculata. Next base: position 95,266,034 of record OZ026616.1, on the reverse strand, counting down.
TCTGTGGTCGTTTTAATTCATTTCGTTGTTAGAGTTTACGAATTTCGTCCACAAAAATGTTAGGTATATTAATTTTGCCCACAGCATCCATAAGATTATCAATTTAGTACACGAAATCCATAAGTTTATCAATTACGTCCACGAAATTGGGTAAAGCTACCAATTTTGGCCACAAAATCGTGTAAGCCTGGCAATTTTGTTGACAAAATCCTGTAAGTCTGCCACGAAAGTGAATAAACTTGGAATTTTGTAGAAATCCATATCGATTCTGTCAACAAAATTGTCAATCAATTTATCAGATTTGTCATGCAAGATTTGTCAGTTTCTGATAATGCGCCAAGGGACTCTGATGGTGCGAAATTCTAAGCTTGGCACGCTAGGGTTCACAACGTCAAATTTTACCAATTTTGTGGACAAAATCGATAAAGTTTTTCAATTCTGTGTGTTTTAGAATTTTGTAGACAAAACTAAGGTTGTCTTTGTAATTTCGTGTGCGAAACTGAGAAACGTACCGATTCTGTTGACAGAATTGTATTATCTTTAGATTTCCGTGAATAAAACTATTATACTTGAACAATTGTGTGCACGAAAACTAGTAAGCTATGGATTTTCCGAAATAATCTTCCAATTTCGCACACAAAATTGGATAACATATGGATTACGTGACATGCTTTTTTTTTTTCGATTTTGTGCACAACATTTAATCAAAAAAAAAAAGGATTGTGTTGACAACATTGGAAAGCTTTTAAGATTTTGTTGACGAAATTAAAAAATCTTACCCAATTCTGTGGACGAAATCGGTAAATTTAAGGATTCTGTGGGTAGAATTAATAAACTTAACGATGTTGTGGACAAAATCGATATATTTAACAATTTTGTGGATCCCAATTTTCTATTTCGTTGACGAAATTAATAAAAGTCTGCACTTTTGTGCACGAAATTCATAATATTATACGATTTTGTGCACAAAATTGATAAACTATTACAATTCTGTGCACAGAATTGAACAAGCTTTTTGGAATATTAGAAATGCTCTCAGTTTTTACGTATTTTTTTTTATTCCAGTTTCGTTCTCAAAATGGTAAGAGTAGTTAAATTTCGTAGCGGGACTTTGATTTTGTAATCTGCTCTTACACTTTTGTGAATCCTGTTGTGATCCCATCCATGAAAATGATAAGTGTTACGATTTCGCGCACAAAATCAATGATGTAACATTTAGCACCCCATACCCTGACAAAGCCAACCTAGATATATATCTCTTCCCAATGGTAACTTTTATGATATTCCAATGTTAAGGTATAACATGGACCATCGTAACGTAGATGAACATTGAAAAATGTTACTAGACTTACCGCTACAGGATTACATATACATAACTGTCGCGAACTTGGAAACCTTAACAGCAAATATACTTTTTTTTAGTCATAATGCCAAAAAACCACACCGATATTGACTACATATTTGTGTTAGTTGGTCAAAATTGAATGTCGACAATTCCATATATGATGTCAATGACCTTACATGGCTATCTGACCCTTGTTCAATGTCTTTTAAAGTTGCGGTTAACGTATCTAGGCGTGACCTTTCATAATTTTGTTACTCAGCTGAACCTTCTGAACCACTTTCACACAGTTTTGTTTGGAACAAAGTTAACCCGGAGTGTTTCGCCAACTCACAAGACCAATTATGGATACGTATTGAAAGTTTTTTTGCAGGGTTCTTACAATGTTGAAAACCAGAATGATATTGATAAAATGGTCCTCGAGTTTAACTGTATAATGATCAAAGCCGCGACATTTTCCCTAAAAATGGAAAGAAGAAACGAGGTAAGCATTTACCGAAATACGCTGGTAATGAATGTTATAGGCCATATAGAGAAGTCAAAGAATTGGCAAAGCAACTGTCGAATACGCCGGCAAACCTTTATTCCACCAGGAAAAAAAATAGATGGTTATGCAGAAAGATAAAATTTGCAAAATGGTATAATGGATTCGTTGAATAATTAATGGGGTAAAGATCCCAAAGCGTAATGAGAACTCATCAAGGTGTTAGAAGACACAGTAACTAAAAAAAGAACATGCTGGTAAAAATATTTCGCCATTTCAGTGGTATTATGTCCCAAAGTGGGACCACAAATAAGTTTCCTCAAGAGCATGAAGTTATGTCATTGATATACGTGTGCAATATGGACAATAGTACGTCCATATGTATATAGGTTAGACATGGACAGGTTAGCTTATGGACAGTAAAGAGTTCCGACTGCGGAATAGGGTAATTGTATTTGTGTCTTTTTGCCCAGAACCACTTTCTTGTAGTCATTACCCTATTCCGCAGTCCGAACTCTTTACTCTCCAGAAGCTAACCTGTCCCTGTCTAACCTACATATGGAATTACTATTGTCCATATTGCACACGTTCCTCTGTAAAATTTTGACATAGGCTATATCAGCCTAAATAAATTAAAGGGTCTTCAGCAGGTAGCTACTCAACATGTTTCGGAGCCTATTACCCGTACATGTCTCTCTGAGTAGCAGTAGTAATGACTACTGGGAAGTGGTTCTGGACAAAAAGACACCAATACAATACCATCTGCATTGCAATAACTCATCTGTATTCGTTTCGGCCTTGAATTTCAGAATGAAAAAAACAGACCTAATGACTTGTATATAGACGCTAAAAAAATAATAAGGATCCGGCAAAGATGGAATTCTAATCGATAATGTTGAAGTAAGGTAAAATAATTTTGTCAGAAGTTCTGATTAAAATATTTGATTTTATTTTACGTCACGGCTTTTTCCCTACTATTTGGAAACGAAGTCTCTTGTTTCCAATACACAAAGGAGTTATTAATAGGGACCGTAATGTGTATAGAGGAACATGCCTCAGCAGCTGTACTTCAAACCTATTTACGCCATCAGGAAGAACCGACTTCAAAATTATTTGAGTGAATATAAAGTCAATTGCATTTCAAATAGTTTTTTCAGCTAAGTATAGAACGAGTGACCATATTTTTGTGTTGAAAACTCTCATATATAAATATACCAAATTAGTAGAAGCAAAGAAATGTTTATTCGTTTGTGGCTTCTATTTTTTGAAGGCATTTGACACTGTTTGGCATGAGGGTTTATTTTACAGATTGATCACTTGCGGTTTATTATTTCCCCCATATTCCCGGGATGCATTTTGGGAAGGGATCTTACGATGTCCACAGAGACCAGTACATAGAAATGTTACACAGTATACTATATTTTACTTTCAAGACTGTTCTGTTTCTACGCTTTTTTGAATAAAATATGTTTAAACCAAGACTGTTCTGTTTGGTGCTGCCGGATGCAACTTGAATGACAATAAGGCAATATTTCTATCTGTTCAGCATTATATAATTTTAAAAACTCAGAGATTTAAACCATATAATGTAACATAACTGCAAAAACCTACATTACTTTACTACTGTATCGCTGCTGAACAACATAAATTTACTTTATCAAATAGTCATTTTTGGTGCAAATTATCATAAAATAGGGAGTCCCACTGTCTGTCTCGTGCTTATTGTGGCGTCTCACTAAAACGTGTCCTCCATTGTGCTCTGCTCCGCGATCCAAGCGGCAACTGGTAGTTGAGTCTCCAAACAGAGCTCAGTGAGGAGCACCAACCTTGCGTTGTGATGCTCCGTCTGTCCTGTGCATGCGTACTGTCTTGTAAGATGGATTTATATGGGGCTAAGCCTCTCTTGCCAATTGTTTTTATGTCATATATTCATTGTTGCTATTCTATTTGAATAAAACACGTTTAAAGGAAAATAATATGCCGCAAGTCAATACCTTGCTTCAGAATGAAACGGTCACTTTCTGCCCGTCCTGCATTTAGGAAACCTGACGAGCCAGTCTTAATCCAGAGGCAAAGGGGTAAGTAAGATGTTCAACGGGATCCCAGATCAGACGTGGGCATTCCATTGTGCTTCGGATTACCGCAATACTTTAGCAATTTATATACAACTTCCGTACAGATTCATTCTCACTTTACCAGAAATAGAGAAAATATTCCTCCTCCTAGGCCCACTAATATTAGCTCTGAAAAATGTATAAGATGCTATGTCCCATCCCTTATTAAAACCCTTCCATCTTGTATTACTGAGAAGTTTGAGACACACGCATACTCTGGTTTATCCAGCGATGTAAAAAAAATATATATTAACAGTTATCAAGATATATGCACTGTGCCAAACTGTTATGTATGTAATAATTGATTCTAGTCCTGTCTAATAATAATTTTTGTGTGTACATGTTTTAGTCATCCTTAGTATCTTTATGGAATTCATGATATTTTTGTGATAATCAATTTGTTTATTAAGTTATCTCCTTTTTGGTGGCCCCAGTGATAGCGGACTCAGGTCCTTAATTGGGGTCATCCAGACACTCATAATTTTTGTATTCTAACGCGTCTAACTGTCATGTACTTTTGAGTTGCAATATTACATACTGGTTGTATCCATGACAATTATATTTTGTCAAATAAATGTTCTCTGACTCTGACTCTGACTCTGACTCGGATCACAAGCAATTTGACTCTAAGTGGCATTTTCCAAAGTTTTTCAATATTTTCGGGATACCAACCCTACAGAGTGATCTGCCCTTTGATAAAAACTTAACTCAGCAGCTCTCCTTGGTGAGGGTTTGGTGCCAAGCAATCAACCCACGCTGAGCAAACTTGTTGACCCAGTATTGGCTACACTGACAAACTTTGTGTACAGCACAGATGCCAACTGTCGTTCATCATCAGGGACAATCCCTGAAATTAGCTGATAATTTGACCAATTCACAGTGTGTGTCCCTCATCAAAATTGAGTGTTTGCTGTTTCATATTTTGTCAATTAATTTGTGCCCCTGATGGTCTTGACTACTTGTTCCTGAAATGACACTTTGAGTGTTGGCATCCCTGGCCAAAAAAAAAAAAAAAAAAAAAAATTGTTTGCTAATGACAAAACGTAAAGTAACAAACATCCCAGCGGACACATTTTACATCTACGTGGGTTTGTCTACTCTGAACAAGAATGGGTTAAGATAGTAAGCTGTGCATGAAAAACCCTTGCATGAACCAGTACCATATGAAATTACCCATGATAACTAAACATTTCGGTTCTTTGCATATCTCTCATATTTAATGAATTTAAGATTTTAATATCAGCAGGCCGTAAGATTAAATTTCTGCATGGCTATCCTGTGCTTCATTTATGCCTGGTTACCGCGTGTATCATTTACGCCTGGTTATCCTGTGCTTCAGTTATGTCTGGTTATCCTGTGCAACATTTACACCTCCTTACCCTGTGCATCATCCTGTGCTTCATTTACGCCTGGTTATCCTGTGCTTCATTTACGCCTGGTTATCCTGTGCTTCATTTTCGGCTGGTTATACTGTGCATCATTTACGTCTGGTTATCCTGTGCTTCATTTACGCTTGGTTATCTTGTGCATAATTTTAGTCTGGATATCCTGTGCTTCACTTACCAGGAAAAATGGATGAATGAATGAATAAGAGGTGGGGTACTGGCCCTTTTTAATTGCACAATTTTTGGGGACTGGGAGTAGACGATCGCTTTTTGGTGATTAATACAAATTTGGTAAACATGATGCTTGGTTATTTCAAGGAATTATTCAATTTCAGATTCAGTGCACTAAAATGCAGCACTTGTGGCGTTATTGTGTGGTATTATTGCAGTACTAAAATGTTGTTTCTACAATCTTTCAAAGAATTCATAACCAGGTATCATCCCAATAAGTCTCCATAAAATAACTTCTTAATCTAAAACACGTTCTTGTCGCTTTTGTAAAATACTTTTAATAGAAGAAAACACATTATAAATATCATGATTGGCTCAATGCCATTGAGTTCCAGTGGCAAGCCATTTAACATAATATATCTTACACGAAAACATATTTTTAGCAGCACAAGAAGTGCTATTGTGAGCTATATGTATCTTAAATGTATTAATCAATCAATATAACATTCACGACAATTTAAAACATCTTAATGCAATCTAAAAGTAGCATTTTCGCTGTGCATTTCATATCGAAAGTTTGCTAAAATTGCTTTTTATGTCTGGGCTATTGAGCATAGAAGATTAGTACCACTTATGTATTAATTTATTACAAAAATGTAAAGTATTAAACGAGACAGAACTGTTAAAATTATGTAACTTTTCTTTTGATTAAGCTCCCATTGAGTAATGAAATGCGTACGATTCCCTCCACACTTTGCAGTTTTTCTGTGATTTATTGATTCAGTATCTTCTAACTTGTGATTTTTTCAGTGGTTTTAGCAGATGGTGCAATCTGCGTTTGAATCCAAATATATTGCTGAAATGCAGAAACCTTCCGTCATGTCCGCAATTTTTTGCTTTTTTTAAGGGTTGTCCCGTTATCCCAGACAGCAGAAAATTCACAGGACAACTTCTTCATATACCAGATGCCCAAAGGACAATTTTTATTGAAATATGATGCTGGGCAATATAAGTTTTTGACTTACTTACATCCAAACATGACCGAACTGAACTGAACTTTAATGTCTGAACATGCCCAAACCATACTGAATACACAATTTGCGCCTTTATAGTAACGTTATTTCCTGCTACGAAAATATGTTAAGGAGAAATCTGCAACGTAATTGATCCATTCATTAAAAATTTTATAAGTGTACACTATGCGAGCAATTTTTAGTTACTTCGAAATCTGGGTTGTATTTAGTTCTTTTAATCAGTACTTACTTTAAAAGAACAAATAACCATATACAAATCCCAGAGAAATCATTTTAACCTACTAAACATATTATGCTCCATCAAACCCCATACTATGGGGGGTTTGATTCCCTAAATTTGGGGACATTTGGTTAGTTTACTGTCATCAGAGACCTTTACTACATGTGACTGCTCACACATGAATATTAGAGATTACGTGGTTCTGAAGACAGCATTTGATGGCCCACTTTTTATGTCTTCTAACTTATTATTAAGTCACCCGGACGATCGACCTTCCCTTAAATAGTAATCACTCCAGACATTGCATCAGAACACAAAGGATTTTGAAGGGCCGCGACGGAAGTCACACTGTTTGATATATTTTGACTTTTGAACAAAATATTTGTTGCTAAAGCTGAAAATTTTAGTTATCTAATCTTTCATTTGTAAACGTGTCTGAAATCTTACAGATTTTATTTTAGGGTCCACGAAAAATAACGTTGTATGACAAATTCTAAGCAAGATTCTTAATTCAGAGAGGACATTATGAACAATTTCCCACCAATCAAATTTTGTATGAAAAAAGTGTTGCGCTCTGGAACAAATTGAGCAAAATGACAAAGTTGTCCCAGAAAAACATTGATAAAAAAGTTAATTACCACCCTGTAATGACCAATCTAAATCTAATCCAGCGCCACATGCATATTCTTTGGATTACAACATGGGGGGTATGCAACAAAGGCCACGGAACATGAATACGTATTTGTAGTATACTTGTTTTAACGGAAAAGCCAGTAAAATCACGTACTTTATTGAAATGGTTAAGCTCTCATTTTTTCAGTTTTACTCCCCTTCAAGACTCGGTGGCTGAACTCATTATAGCTCATAATGCCAGAAACATCCTGGTCCGCCAGACGAGTTATTCGTGTCATATCGTCATTGCAGAATGGTTTGCTCATCTCGGGGATACCTGTCTTGGGTCATAACCATCTTTGTCAAACTCTCTGAAACAGTGCCGCCTGCGTGTCTCTCTGACACATATCAAGACAATGTACTCCTCTGAGCCCAATTTCTTTTGTTTTGGACGGAGTCTAGTCTACGAGTATTTTTCACAGGGCCCGCCTAATCCGAAGTATATTTGATACATATGCATATATATTGTAAGGTCCAGCCCATTACCAGTTTGTTTTTTATATTATAATACTATAAGATTGGCAGGCCTATTTTCCATCGTGTGGTGTTGAAGTGAATGTGGAATGAATGGACTGTGCAAGGACGCTCCTGGTGAGTGAATGGCATACTACAGCAGAGATTGACGGCACATCCACTTCAATACCTGTTCGAACATTTTTAAAGCTTTGTGACAAGAAAGGTACTTCGAATACCATGTTGTTATGGTTGATGGTTGGAGTTATCTGTTGTTTATTTGCTTGTGAGACGATGTTGCAAATAACTAAGTAATTTTGACGGGAGTTGGATCAAACCACGACAAGGTTCAGCACTCGGGAAGCCATTGTCAAAATTGGGATTTTCTTCCAAACATGGATGTGAATGAGCCGATCTTCTTTACATATTGCAGAAACTTATCCTTATTCCGCCACATGACTTAATAGAAGAGATTCACAGCTGTCTGGACATATAAACCTCATAAATATTGATGAAAAATAAAGATAATGCTGTGCAATCACGCATCACTGTTTAACGGGCCTAAAGTTAGTGTCCCCTGACTACACGTTCATCCATAGTACATATCCATACGTCAGATGAACAAGACAATCCCTCAGGAATACCATGGAAATGCATATTAATTCACACATACGACGTAAAATAGGAGATTGATAGCTTTCTGGTGGTATAAAACTTAGAAACATTAGTGAAAAACAGAGGCAATGCTGGGCAATTACGCACCACTGTTTTGTTAGGCCTAGAATTGACGGCCATTGCCAGTAACAGTGATGACACAAATTGAGGATGTACGGACCAGCTCACCATTCTAAAATGTGATAATGTTTTAACTATTCCTATTATAAATTACCTGGATAATAGATTGTGATCCCAAGATCAATCCACATTAGTTTCAGCAACATTGGTGAAGCAAAACTGACATTTTAGACCTTAGATGAGCTATTCACGGAGATCCATTTTTCCAATGGGGTTTTCTCGGGGTATCATCAGTGATGCGCGTGCATGGCGCGTGGCCAAATAGTATAAATCGACGAGCGCACAGCACTCGTCGGCCAGGTTTCCAACACTGGTCCTGGACGTAACTTCGCAGCAATACCACACAGAGCAGCCCTAGACCAAGCAAAACCCAGTACAGGTGTGCATAATACAGTAGCCTATTGGGGTACCAATGGGGTTTCCATGGGGTCTGCATTGATTAGCATTGCAAGCCATAGATGCACATTGGAATAGAAGCCAATTGAGGTACCAATGGGGTTTCCACGGGGTCTACATTGAATAGCATTGCAAGCCATAGTCGTACATCGGAATAGAAGCCTATTTGGGTACCAATGGGGTTTTCATGGGGTCTGCATTGAATAGCATTGCAAGCCATAGATGCACATTGGAATAGAAGCCTATTAGGGTACCAATGGGGTTTCCATGGGGTCTGCATTGAATAGCATTGCAAGCCATAGATGCACATTGGAAGAGAAGCCTATTGAGGTACCAATGGGGTTTCCACGGGGTCTACATTGAATAGCATTGCAAGCCATAGTCGTACATTGGAATAGAAGCCTATTTGGGTACCAATGGGGTTTTCATGGGGTCTGCTTTGAATAGCATTGCAAGCCATAGATGCACATTGGAATAGAAGCTTCCTGGGGTACCAACGGGGTTTCCACGGGGTCTGCATTGAATAGCATTTCAAGCCATAGACGCACATTGGAATAGAAGCCTATTGGGGTACCAATGGGGTTTCCACGGGGTCTGCATTGAAGAGCATTGCAAGCCATAGACGCACATTGGAATAGAAGCTTCTTGGGGTACCAATGGGGTTTCCATGGGGTCTGCATTGAATAGCATTGCAAGCCATAGACGTACATTGGAATAGAAGCCTATTGGGGTACTAATGGGGTTTCCACAGGGTCTACATTGCTAACATTGCAAGCTATTGACGTACAGTGTAATAGATGCCAACTGGGGCATCAGCAGGGTTCACACTGCTACCATAGAAGGCTTTTGATGTACAGTGTTATAGATGCCAACTGGGGTATCAGCAGGGTTTCCACAGGGTCTACATTGCTAGCATTACAAGCTTTTGACGTACAGTGTAATAGATGCCAACTGGGGTATCTGCAGGGTTTCCACAGGGTTCACGCTGCTAACATAGCAGGTTTTTGATGTACAGTGTTATAGACTCCAATTGGGGTACCAGCAAGGTTTCCACAGGGTCCACACTGCTAACATTGCAAGCTCTTGACGTACAGTGTAATAGACGCCAATTGGGGTACCAGCAGGGTTTCACAGGGTCCACAATGCCAACATAGCAGGCTATTGATGTACAGTGTTATGGACGCCAATTGGGGTACCGGCAGGGTTTCCACAGGGTCTACATTGCTAACATTGCAAGCTGTTTGACGTTCTGTGAGATAGATGCCAATTGGGGTACCAGCAGGGTTTCCACAGGGTCGACATTGAAGAGCATTACAATTTATAGGTGCACTGTTATAGACACTTATAAGAGAATAGAGATATTATTGACTTCTGCAATTTATTCATGTAATATATAAAAGATGTTAAACTTTGTGCAAGTAGAGTTTTTTATTTGTACCAATTGACTTTGTGCTGTGAGAATAAGAGGGGAAGATATAAGCTACTCATTAAGAGCCACACATCTTCTTTGATCCTGACCCCGCGTTCGTGAACTTGAGACGCATACTGTGCATGAGTGAAACCGGAATTAAACTGCACATTTAAATCCAGAAGACGATTTGGATCCTATTGACGCTAATTCTAGAGTTGGACTTTACATGTATATTAGCTGAATAATAAAGATTAATTTGCTTTGTTGCTCAATATCAACACTCGAGTGGAACTCCATCATTGGGTGTGAGACAGGTGAGAATTCAAGTTGGACGGTTGTGTGTTTGTATCTCACTTTCCCCATCCCATTTGGTCTTGGTTCTTGGTGGAGTGACTGTCTTCAATTCATCTGCAAATCAGTCTTAGCTGGGCTCGGTCGTTACTATATATATATATATATATGTATGTATGTATGTATGTATGTATGTATGTATGTATGTATGTATGTGTGTGTGTGTGTGTGTGTGTGTGTGTGTGTGTGTGTGTGTGTGTGTGTGTGTGTGTGTGTGTGTGTGTGTGTGTGTGTGTGTGTGTAAAGTGCCAGTAACGTCACACTTTGGAGTGGAACTTGGACAATTTTTGTTTACACTTTTCACTGAAAAAGAGAATGTGCAGGTGGGCAGCGTTTGAACCTTGAATTGTGTATGCGAGATTCCAGTGTGCTATCCGTTTCACCACCAGGACTGATTCCAGTGTGCTATCCGTTACACTACGAAGTCTGATACGTTCATTAACGTTTTGATCTTCTCTTCTTCTTATTATTTTTATTTTATTGAACCTCCGCGAACAGAGAAATAAAAGTACATTGAAATGACTACATCGAGATGATAAAGACAGATAAAATACACCATGCAGAAAGTAAAATAAATACTGAAGTATGTAAAATGAGAGATACAAAACAGTCAAAGGGTACAGAACCAACATAGCTAGTGCCATGCCACTGCATGGGGGAACATTACCACAGTACATATAAATAAAATGACACAATAACACTCGGTAAAACATCGAAACTATGCAAATAAAAATAAAAATAAAAAAAAAAATGAATCAAGTATGTCATGTGGGTCCGCACAGAGGTTCGGCCGCTACCGCTGCCCCCCTCTGACGACCCCAGGAGCACCTAGTCATGATATGATATTGATATCATTTTATATTATCCAGTCCATGTTCCGGGAAATAAAAGTAAGGTACGTCAATATATATACATACATACATACATACATACATACATATATATATATATATATATATATATATATATATATATATATATATATATACATATACACACATACATATGCATATACACATACATACACACATACACCTACACATACACATACATACATATATACACACATACACATACATATATAAACTACCTGAGTAATAATACAGTGCACCTTATGGTCAGTAACGCACTATATCATGAAAGTAGTAGTGACCATAAATGGAACCATTGCATGTTTTTCAGTCCATGACTTTACATAATTCTCAGATAAACTACATATGGTCAGAAATACATGTGAAGTGAACAGTGACAATTAATGAATTATCTTGAGCTGCTCCACTGGCCAAATGTTCAGAAACATCTGGTCAGTAGAACAGCCAAAACATGTTCTTCAGCCCATGGCTTTATAAAATTCTCATGGTGCACAAGATATCTGAGTGAGTCCACAGTGCCGTCACCGGGCACATAATGAGGGACTCGGAAGCGGAAATCGGAAAAAGCAACATTAACAGGGGAGTAGCCAAGTTTTAAGACTCGATCAACAATGGAGTCTTTATTTCTCTTGCCAAGAACAATATATTCTGCAAGTAAATGGGAGTATAGTGTTGTTAAGGGAGACTGGGTTTTAAAACACCGATTGAGTAAGGATAAAGTTTTGACAGCAATCTGGTCCGAGACACAGGGAATATCAAGGGATTTTAATAGAGAGGTATTATGAGACCGTTTACCAATTCCGACATATCGCTTCACAAGAGTACCCTGAGTGGACTCTAATTTAGACAGTGAACTGTTGGACATTGATAAGGTTTCAAGTCCACAAGTAAGAATTGGTGAACATACGCTTTTCCAAATATGAGTTTTGACTTTAGAGTCTAGACCCGGATACGAGAGACCAGTGTTACAGAGACTGTAATAGTTAAGTCTACACTGTTGAATACGGTGTTCAATATGATCATTACATGTATTTTTACTGTTAAAATATACGCCTAAAATACTAACATCGTCGCTCATGGACATAGACTCACCATCCAAGTATATACGCGGAGGATCACGATACAATTTTGGACCCATACTAACGAATTTAGATTTATGAGGGTTAAACTTAAACCTCCAGAACTTTGAATACTGAGTACAAATATCAATAGAGTTCTGCAGACCGGACAGAGTACTGCTGAATAAAGTAACATCGTCAGCGTAGGCTAAAACGCTGTAAGAATGATCACCTATACGTAAACCGTAGGATTGCGAGCTGATATCTTGTAACATGTCATCGATAAATATATTAAAGAGGTAAGGGGACAAAACACTACCCTGTCTGACACCTCTTTTAACAGGAAAAGAACGACTGGCATCACCGTTCCATCTAACAAAGGCATGGGAATTAGAATACCATTCATGTAATAGCAGCCAATGGCATTTTGGGAGAACATTAATAAGTTTATACAAGAGCCCGTCATGCCATATACTATCAAAACATTTCTGGGCATCTAACGCACATAGATATACGGGGGAATGCCTATTGTTGTAGTAAGAAATAACGTCATGAAGGAATGCACAACCGAAGGAAGCGCTTCGCCCTTTACGGAAACCAAGTTGTACATCACTGATGTTGTCCTCAGGGATCATAAATAATTCAACTAGTTTAGCGTGAACAGAGCTCAGCATAATAGGTCTATAGTGTTGAACAGCGTTAGGGTTAAGGGTACTCTTCTTCAGGATAGGAACGATGATGCCAGTCAAGAAAACCTCGGGTACAATACTGAAGGTAAAAATGGCAGAGTACAGGTCAGAAAGACAATCCAATAGCAACTGTGATTTCCCATATATAAGGTGCTCGGCTGTAATACCGTCACACCCAGGAGATGAGTTGGTCTTAAGCCGGCCTATAAAATCAGAAACCATGTCGGGATTTATGTTACAGGACTCCCTGTCACTGCAGTGTTGCGTCATTTCCCGGTGTTTATGCTTCACGGAGTCAGAAATGCGACACCTTAATCGCTGCATGTCTGTTGTTGACCAACATTGAATGGAGGCACTGAACGTAACAGGTCAAGTGGCGAGGTCACTACATTGTCTGGAATTCTTTTTTATTTACATAAATAAAGTTGTTTGAACATTTAAATGGTATATGTCTGTGCACAATACCGGAGTATAAGTACGTTAATGCTTGCGTATGCAAGATAGACTACGCCCCTTTGGTTTGGTGTTCGTCTGTCACACACTTGGTTCTGCGGAGATTATTCTTACGCACACACAATTAGGGTAGTCAAGAGACAACAATTAACGCCGCATGCGACCTATTCATAAGATTAAGTGACTGACAAAATAGAAATATGATTAGAGCCCTCAAGGCAGATGGTAAAAGTCTTTCCCTTGCCCAGTGCCTGTCTGCTTCCCAGCTTGTTTACTGTGTTGTTTGGATGGGGATTCAGTGTCACATTATAAACGGATATTTTGGCTGTAAGATCGATGATGTGACATTAAATGTGGCCAAACATTAATTTTGTGTATTCGAGGAATGTTCAATGAATGAGTGGCGCCTGTTATAGGATCTGACAGCCCAAGTCTTACCCCCAAAATAACCGTCCTCTCTAAATTATGTGAAATGTTTTTCATATAAACAAGTTAAATGCATTAAATGTTCTCCCTGGTCGGAATAAACATATTGAATGAACCCTCTGACAGCCTCAAGTGAAACTGGTGACACATTATTCTGGTAAGTTCACTAGCGACAGTTTTACGCAAAACGCTAAACACAAATTGAGAAGAGGTTTTCCCATTGATGTTTCACAAATAATTGGAGCTTAACCTGGGTGCTGTGAGAAAAGTGCACTGTAAAGGAAATATTTAAACGTTGCCTTCAAATGCACAGACCGCTATGACGAGCTTAGACAGGAAAGGCTTTTCTTTCATCGAGCATTAGAAAGTAGAATGACAATGAAGGTTCCTCACCATCAGCGTCTGAAGGTCTGTCTCAACTTAGTCGAAAGCTAAAGTCACATCGGGTAACATGTTTCACATATTGCCAGTTCATGACAGCAATAAGTAATACATGCTTACACAAACATACGCACACATACACATTTTTCTTTTTATATCAATCATTTTGGTGCGTGCTGTGTTCATAGTGTGCTTAAGATCCTTACATTTACAAGTTATTATTAAATTAAATTAAAAAGAATTATGATTGTATTAATGTAAGAGGGGAAGAATTAGTTAAACAATTAAAATTGCCAACTATGGAAGAGCGGCAAAGATTTTACACGGCGGTTTTAATGTATAAATGTGTCAATGGTTTAGCCCCAAACTACCTATGTGACCAAATTACGCTAGTCAAAGACATCGGCAGCTATAACACAAGATTGTCAAATAGGCTCGATATTCTTATTCCCTTTCCGCGTAAGGAGAGTATTAAGAAATCTTTTGTTTATCATGGTGCTATGTTGTGGAACAATCTTCCCGACTTTTTAAAGGAGATTAATAATATTGAAGATTTTAAAACCGGACTTAAACAATATTATTTTAATTGAACAAGGTGTTGCAATGTTAACTTTTATCATACAAATTATATATATATATTTACTTGTAATTTTATATGTATCCTTGATTTGTTTTGATCAATTGTCAATTGTATCTTTTATTCTGTAACAGTGCTCCGTGGAAGAACAGTCCGTGGCTGAACGGGTCACGCTGTATAAATATATTCAATAAATAAATAAATAAATGAATGAATGAATGAATGAATGAATGAATGAATGAATGAATGAATGAATGAATGAATAAATAAATAAATAAATAAATAAATAAATAAATAAATAAATAAATAAATAAATAAATAAATAAATAAATAGATAAATAAATAAATAAATAAATAAATAAATAAATAAATAAATAAATAAATTAACGTTGAAATCAATGGCACGAAGATCTCTGACCACACAGAATAAGTATGTGCGTTGTCGGAGGAATGGATGAATCATATCTTGTAATCTTTGGCAAAGAAATCAGAAGCTGGTGAGATAACGGCAGAAAAGCAACAAATTTTGTGGGATTTTTCTGAAGTGGGCGAAGAACAGATAATCATTGTACAAGTGGATAAGAGGGTGCAAATACAAAAGCAAACCGACTGGTCCACTTATTAACCAAGTATTGTAAAATTGCTTTGATTCCCAGGTTTTTGTTGCGAATGGACAGCTGCACTAATTGAAGCGCCCTCTGTTAAGATTCACCTGAACTAATCCCGGTTGGTCGCCATGCAGCACGCACTGATCCATTTGGGATTCTGTCTCTGCATGCAAAGATCCGAAAAAGTCTCGAGATTATTTGAATGTTTTTCCTTGCCGAAAGGGACAGAGTTGCAAAATAGCCCGAGTATTGATGTTCAATCAATCAATCAATCAATAATAATAATAATAATAATAATAATAATAATAATAATAATAATAATAATAATAATAATAATAATAATAATAATAATAATAATAATAATAATAATAATAATAAACTACCCCTTTACAACGGGGGCATCAGCAGGCTAGGGTATACCTGCGATGTGTCCAGGATAAAATACATTGTCAAGAGTATACATGAAAACCTTTGAGATAAGAGAGATCAAGTACACATAAGACACTTTTATAAAAATGAAATAAAATAGACCACTGTGATAAATCGAGTTATGTCCCGTCAACCAAGGACTGACGTAAAGACCACGACTGTTTCATGTATTGCTTGCATGCACCATCAAACATCTTTGCAACTTCAATTCCCTGCTCAAATGCTGCATCCCCAAGGAGTAAACTTAACTTTGTATTAGTAGAGGATCCAATAAAATATTCCCAAATATACAAATTATTAGAATTAATCAATTCGGTCTCGAGTTCGTGCCAAATCTTAAATCGGATTTCATTAAATGTCGGGCAGATTAATAAAAATGGGGTACATTTTCAATGCCATTTTTGCACAAAACACGTGTCCCGTATGGTGCAATATTCCATTTATGTAAATTTTCTTGAATGCTCTAACATCCTGAGCGCGCCATAAACGTCAGGCGCGTGGACTCGAAATCATTTATTCGAAACATATAATTTTCTCGAAAGGACGATCTCTTTAATAAACGGTACATAGATAGTGATATTTTTTTGTCACTTTCACTGAAAAAGTCGAGCACATAATTATCCAGGGTAAACTGATGGAACTTCCCAAGCCACAGACCATCTGGGCTGTGTATCTTATTATCTAAACCAACATGAGTTAAAATCTTATTAATCTCTTCCATATAAGGCCAAGAATCACCTTCTCTATTAATAAAACGGTTCTGCAATTCCAGAAAAACTCTTTTACATAACCTTGAATCTGGCAGTGTGTATTTAATTCTGTGAAAATACTTAATTCTAGCTTTGTCTAGCAGTAAATTTAGTGGCAGTCATCCCGAATCCCCCAGAGTGGCCAGCATGGCAGGTGTGCCGTTTATGCGCCTAATAGCGCGAGCCGCATTGTAATAATAATAATAATAATAATAATAATAATAATAATAATAATGATGATGATGATGATGATGATGATGATGATGATGATGATGATGATGATGATGATGATGATGATGATGATGATAATAATAATAATAATAATTTTATTAAAACCCCCGAATTCGAGGAAAAACTACATGATACATCGAGATAACCACAGTAAGACAATACAAGTAAAATACACAGAAGTTAATACAGGATGAAACAAAATGCACCGTAAAACTAAAAAGCTTTCGTCAGCATTGATACAAGCATGTGTTCTTCCCCATACGGTTTAATAACATTTTCGTGATGCAATAAAAATCTTAAAGAGTCGACTATGCCGTCTTGTCTGTTAAAATGCTTGCAGTTAGGCCGACTTCCAAACGCTAAAGACACTGGAGAGATCCCAGTTTGGGTTACGTGATCTAAAAGTGTCCCTGGTACAGCTAAACCAGTTAAAACATATTCTGACAGCAAATACAAATTCAAGTCACGTACACATGTGTCAACCTTAAAAATATTATAAAACAGTGATATGGCACGTTCTCTAATTAAAGACTCGACAGGCTTTACATTTAGAGCCTTCACTAAGCACGTATGGTGATGTCGCTTCCCAATCCCTAGACACTGTTTAAGGAGACAGCCCTGCAGAGACTCCATTTTATTTATAGATGAACGATCAAGATAAACACATTCCATGCCGTACAGAAGAGCAGGGGCACAAATGGTGTTCCAGAGATGACACTTTGTTTGGGAATCTAGCCCAGGGTAGGCCATTCCAACTTCTCCGAGTCCATAGAAGGATCGTCTACAACTATTGATACGGCGGTCCACGTGACAACCACCAGAGCCATTACTAGTCAACAGGGCACCCAAGCTCTCAAGCTTATCTCAGTTTCTATCTCATTTTTACCTAACCACCATCTTGGTTTAGTTGAAAAAGGATGCTGACCAGAGATAAAACATTTTGTTTTAGCAGGGTTAAAGGAGAATCGCCACTGATCTGCGTAACGGTAGCATATATCTAACAGACTCTGAAGTCCAGTTACTGTAGAGCTAAGCAAGGTAATGTCATCAGCATAAGCGTACGAGTTAAACTTACAGGTGCCGACACGCACACCAATATTTGTCCTATACAATTCAACCAGTAAGTCATCTAAGAATATATTAAACAGGAAAGGAGAGAGCAAACTTCCCTGCCTCGTGCCTGTAGTGATACTAAACGAAGTACTGTATTCTCCGTTCCACCTCACCATGGCGGACAAAGAGTTATACCAGGTATATAGAAATAGCCAGTGCTCAACTGGTAAAACACCCCAAAGTTTATGGAACAGCCCGTCATGCCAAATGCGGTCAAAGCACTTCTCCGCATCTAAACTACATGTATACACAGCACTTCCTTTGGATTTGGAGAAGGCACTAATATCGTTAAGAAAACTATTACAAAAGCCAGTGCCGCGACTTTTACGGAAACCAAACTGTGTGTTTGACACTTTGTCTGCTGGTAGCATAAACAATTCCACTAGTTTGGAGTGAACAGACGACAAAGTAATAGGTCTATAACTGCTGGCCTCATTTGGGCTCAAAGTCTGTTTCTTTAGAATAGGTACAATAATCCCGATACGGAAAACAAGGGGGACAACTGTTTGAGACAATATTACAGAATACAATGAAGCCAGTATATTACACAGTATATCCGACTTTCCATAGACGAGATGTTCGGTGCTGACCCCGTCGTAACCTGGAGCACAATTCCTATTCAGAGAGTTTATCATGTCATTTACGTGGTCACCTGTTACAGTTACGGGCGTCTTTTTACCAATGTTTTCCTGATATAACGAGTTAACACTTTGTGAAATTGCCGATTGGCTTGGTGACAAATTGCAAATTTTACCATTACCCATTATATCTCTGTAAAAATCATCAATTTGCTGTGCATGTAAAACAGAATTCACCCTCTTTCTTTGTTTCTTTTTAATGCAATTCCAGAAAGCTGTCATTTTTCTGGAGTTATATAGGTTATTCAGTTTGTTGTAGCTATTTTGGTGTACACAGTCTATCTGTCGACGAATCTTACGCCTAAACAACTTTTTAGTCCCTTTGTAACATTTGTATACTTCACCGACCTTTGGGCGCCCGCTATCAACCCATAGGTGCCACCACCATCTTTTCCGGTCACGGAGTACACTGAGGTCGGGGCACCAATACCCTTTTGGCTGATATCGCCGACAACAATTGTACAATTGTATTGTATTGACCTGATAACTGTAGTGCCTTCTATGGTATTGCAAAGCCAAACTGCAGACCCATGCGAGAGGGCTGGTACAAACAAACAAACAAACAAACAAACAAACAAACAAACAATAAATAAATAAATAAATAAATAAATAAATAAATAAATAAATAAATAAATAAATAAATAAATAAGTGATATTTTTTGAACAAAAATCCTCTTTCGCTGGCTTGTTCTAATCACTTTATAAAAATACAGACATTTTGACTACACGAGAAGTCCTTGGTTGTTCAAAACTGAACAATTAGTGACACAGATATACCATATCAAGCTGAGCATTAGCTGTAGCTCTGCAATGTCGGCTGCCAGAATTAAAAGGTCAACATAATCTGTTGACCCCCATGTTAAGTTTTAACTTTCCAATTGATTTCTTGTATTTGTACTAGTACTGAAACTTTGAGGAATTAAGCCTCAAGAAAACATATATTCCATTTGGGGTATTATTATTCTACCTTATCAGGACCAAAATCAGGCGGATGTCTGGTATCATAGACATCAAAGTTTTTATTAAAGTTTCTTGTTCATGAAAATGTATCGCATGGAAATTCTGTATTCTAAACTAAGCCTCACAAAATAAAGATTGGATCAACAACTTCCATTGGTGAGGGTAGGATGCTGAAGAAGTAACCCACGTAAAGCAAATAGCAGAAAACATTACCCACATCCATAAATTCCAACCCAATGATGATAGCAAAGTCAAACACAGCAAAAGGAAGAGATTTAAGAATTACCAAAACATCAACATTCAGCTTTCAATACCAATGTGAAGAAACAAATTGCACTCATGACTGGAGACAGGCACCTGGCACCCATAGAAAGCAACTGGTCGCCTTAAACTGGTCCTCTCAACCCATGAAAAATTCTTCTTTAGCTACAAACTTTAATTCTTTCCAAAGCATATAAAGCACGTAAAATCCAAAAATTATCACTTGCGCCAAAAAAATTATCACTTGCGCCAAAAGTAAAAAAAGAGACATGGAAGGCCTGTCTCGATTTGGTGCTCCTGACATGACAGTCAGCTGAGCTGAGATCACGCGAAAAATGTGGGCCTACAGCGTTTTTATGGCATTTATGAATCTCGAACATTACACAAAGGCTCTACCTCCATTATAACTATGAGTCGGAGAATACATCCCACAGCACAACATGGCCAATCAAGTATTTATCAAATAATTGAGAAAAACATTACACACGTTAACCCTTTCCCCCTCAAACCGGCTGGTGGTCAAATGTCGTCTGCTTCAGTGTTTTCAACTAATTTCAACAGTTATCAAAAAAAAATTGACTGAGAAATGTACATGAGACTTATCAAGATCATATGTCAACAGCTTTCCTTGGCATGGGTTGGGCACTTAGTGCCCAACCCATGCCAAGGAAAACTGTTGACTCAGTCTTAATTAAAGGGGGAAAGGTTTAATAAATTTCAACCCAACAATGAGAGCAAAGTCAAAAACAACAAAAGGCAGATATTCAAGCTGTTTATCCTGTGCATACTAAACATGGAGGCTTTATTCATTCACCGTAATAGCCAACGTCAGTTAACCTTTCAAGGTCGCTCAAAGTCAAAATTGAGAACAATAGGAACCCCAGAGGTACTTTCCTACTTTTGTTTGATACGAACCATGGGCCTAAAATTCACCGTTTTCGAGACACACTTATAAGCCAAAAAGTCAGATTTTCTGATATCCTTATTGTATAGTAACAATGCTAACATTAACATATATCCTAAACGATTTTTATACTTTGTTAAAAATCAGAAAATGTCAGCACCACCATGAGATCGAGTCCAGGTACATTCAAATTAAGTTTGAAAAGAATTCATAATACAGTCTGAGAAAAAAGGCAAAAAATCAAACAAACAAAACAAAAGAAAAAAAGAAAAAAAGTAAAATACAGAAAAGAATCAGAGCGCAGCCAGTTAAACAATCAAGGTGTAGAGGTCCCCAGAAGTGTCCCCGTGAAATTTGAAAACAATTGGCTAAGCCGTTTCGGAGAAGAGAAAAAAGACATTAAAAAAAAAAATTAACCAAAAAACAAGAGGACTTTGACAGTCGTGTGCTCAGCTGACCTTGCATGCACATACTGAAGACTTCCTGTTAATCCCAGAATAATATGAAGGCCAAGTCTTTGGGCAAGAAGATTTTACCGAAAATTGAACAAAAACATTCGTAAAATATCTAAAATTATTGGAGTGTGACAACTTGCTAAAATTTGCTACAGACCCACCTCAGGTACATTCCCACCATGTTTGAAGTGAATCTAGCTGACGATTTTGGAAGAAGTGGAAATAGCGAATTACCATCGTAATCCCAGTTGCTTTACATCGTAGCAAAAAGAATGTACGCATTAACCAACAAGTACCCGAATACACACAAATTTTACTCAGTATGAGAAATGTATTGCCTTTTTTCTTACAAGAAGAAAATTAATAAGATATATTATAAGAAACTAATACGGATAGATTTGCAAGCAATCTGCCTGTGTGCAACACTGTGCGCAACAAAAGATTTTTAGTTTGAAATCTATAACAATGTAACGCTTTCTTCATTGAACACACCGTTAAGGATGACACAAATCTTGGACGTAACAGTCTGACATTTTAATCAGAGTGCTAATATATTTTGCAACGGGTTTTTCATGTTGACATTTTTAATGCTGCACTAGCTCTATTGGGCCACTGCTTGGGTCGCTTATTTATACTTAGCACGCTTATTTATATTAGCACGATGGAAGATCACCCCAGGTTCTTTGTCATGTCATAATGTATTCTCGCTCTGTTGATAGAAGCTTTCTGAGCCCCGTTCTTTGAGTGGTGGCCAATTCACACATGTATGCAGTCTCTTACTTGCACATATACCCAAAAAGTATTAAGACAACAGAAAATGCTCAGTTTTGAACTCTTGTGATCTAGAGTCAAAAATTACAACACTAAAAGCATTGACACAAGAATAAGCAGATTGTTGGTATCCATGGTGATTACGCTGAAAAGGCAACCCTTTCTGCCATAGAAAAAGAGGTCACATGCAGCAGGAGGTACATTGGATGCGGCTACAGAACAAACTGACAAATTACAGTTGGAATGGCACCTATATTAAACTAGTTTTGAAAATATTTATGATATAAATTTTGTGCATTTTTTCCGAATTTGTAAAAATTTAAATTTTACAATTTTTGGTCACAGGATTAATTGGATGCGCCTCTAGTGCAAAACAGGAAATTGAAGTTGGATTGCCACGGCTATCTATAATATTTTTGAAAATATTAATTTTTTAATTTCTCTAAGAAAATAGTCAGCATTTTAATTTTTCCCTGAGTGCCCTGAGTAGTATACTTTGTGATCCTTTTTTTTCCAGAGTCCATTGCATAGGCACGTGTCACAAACCTCCATGACCAACCTGCAAGTCTTGTTTATCCATGATTATTTTCAAGATATGAAGCTTTTAAAATTATAAACGCTCCTAGGTTTTCAGAATCCTGAAGCTCTTATTAGTTACAGTAGTTCCGTAGATTACGCTCATCTTGCCAAAGGCCAATTCCTCATCAGAGGCCTCATTCCCACAGCGCCATTTCTACAACATACAGTCTCCTTTTCGAAAGGCTACCCTCTTAAAATTGCTATCTCTCAAAGCATGTCATTATTACAGAGCAAATACAGGAAAAGTTTTTCAAGACAATTCTCGTTTTGAAATGGTTTCGAAAAGGTTGTTAATAAAAATCATCTTAATATTTTATTTATCCTTCACTACAAAGATGAAGATCGGATATCTCATACGCAGAATGATGCATGTCTTCTTTGTTTGTACAGAGACGTTCAAACATCAAAGTATAAATCAGTAACTGTAAAGCAGATTTACTCTTCTTGCATTATTATTTTTACAATATGATAAAACTGGATTCAACATGTGTTGACCAATCCATCTAAGTTTACTAACTCATGCATGGAAGTAGATTCAACATTGCATTTATGAAGAGTTTAAATTTTGGAAGTTGACTTAGCTTTGTGTTTACCAAGGCACCAAAGTGTGCTAAATAAATGAAAAAGATTAAACATTGTGTTCATCAAACCATCGAAGTGGTATAAGTGAACTGGTTTATATTATCAAACAAACTATGTTCACAGCATGAAAATGGAAGCATTTATGACTGTTATTAAAGATATCGTATCTTGAAATGAAAATAAAACCAAGTTTATGATTTTCCACAATCCACAAAGACAAGTAACTATCCATCAAATACAAATAAACAACATAACAATTGAATAAACAACATAACAATTGAATGTGTTAATGACTTTAATTTCTTAGGAATACAAATTGACAGGCACCTAAATTGGAACAGCCACATTGACAAAATCTCATTGAAAATATCAAAATTAATTGGCATCATGTACAGACTTAAAGAATATCTTCCTAGCAGAATCCTAAATATAATATATAATTCATTAGTATTACCACATTTAAATTATGGCGTGTTGCTCTGGAGACATAAAAACTCCAGAATTGCTCTGCTTCAAAAAAGTGCGTAAGGATGATAAACCGTAGCAAGTTTAACGCTCACACAGAACCAATTTTTAAAGAACTGAACCTACTTAAAATGAATGATATTTTTCTCTCTCAGTAACTGAAGTTCTACTGTAAGTATATTAACAACCAATTACCAGAGTACTTTAAATCATTTAATATAAGACTAGTATCTAATGTCCAAAATCAAAATACGAGAAACAGAATTGCTACTTTTACAGAAAGAACTAATCTTGTTTGCACTGAAAAATGCCTGAGACATATGATTATCAAGACCTTAAATGATACTCCTGTCAACATAATCAACAAGATGGATACTCCTGTCAACATAATCAACAAGATGGATACTCCTGTCAACATAATCAACAAGATGGATACTCCTGTCAGCATAATCAACAAGATTGACACTCACTGTAAACACAGCTTTGCATTATATGAAAAGAAATACTATATGAGTAAATATGTTGCTACCTGTTCTATTCCTAACTGTTATATCTGTAATGCTCCTAATATGTAAGGCCTTTAACAATCCTTCATTTCCTAATCAACATACAGGCAATAATCATGGTCAAAAATTACAATAATTTTTTTACTACTTACAGAGTAATACAAACTTTCTTTTCAAATGAATAAAAATTGTATTGTAAATCAATTTTGGTATTAAGATGGCTCCCACGATAGCGGTTGTTTCATGGCATTAATGGGTGTCTCCTGACCACGATATGTTAAAATGCGTATTCTGTACAGAACAATGGTCAAATAAAGGTTGTCTGAGTCTGAGTCTGAGTCTTATTCTATCGGACGCCCAAGTTGATATGCAAGGTAGATATCAGCGATGGATACACAAGATATCCAGTGACACAAACATGCAACTCTACAACGATTAATGCTGCATATGACTGCCCGGCTGTGGCATTTGCTTGAAAACAATTAAATAGTCCATGAAGAAGCCATATATTGCAGTCTTGAGAACTCAGCACATGGAAGTCTGGAATTGACAATGAAAATCTGTCTTGGCTCCAGCCTTGGTTTGGCTGACTGAACAGCCAAGTGAAACCAGGTTCCTAGAGCAGTACATAGAAACTGGTCCTGATGTGTCTATATCAAATGTACTGAACTCAGTCACTGTTATCCTGCCTCAAGTAAAAAGAACATTTGAAAGAATCTTTTTAGGTTGTGTAGCCTGCAATCATGCTGATGAAGGCATATGTGCCTTAAAGTAGCTGTTTTACATGTAACACACTTTTCTTTTATTAAAATCAGTGTGACAGACTGTCAGCAAAATAATTTCAGAGGACCAAGGTCGCCATTGTTAAGAAATTATTTTATCTCTATGAAATAAACACTTAAAATTATAAACTGTTTGTCTGCACTTATGTCGTATTATATGCCATTGGGACTAAAAGGCCAAGAATCTTTCTCCAGAGAGCAAACAGGGGCAGAATCGTGAACTGTCAGACTGGGATCCATACCTGTTACCTATGAAAAAGTTGGGCCTTTGGTTTGAAACAGAGATTTCTTGGATACTCTGTTTCGTGTGTCTCAATCCACTTTGTCCAGAATGTATTCAGCATGACTACATCATATGATTGCAACTTTATTCAAACCACTTCGTAACTTGTCCCCATGGCAAAGGTCCACACCTAACTCTTAAGTGTGTGCTATGGAGAAGGTTCACAGCTGGTACATATATGTATCTCCGTCAGAAAGTCGGCTATTGTCATTAGGCCAAGCTTAAATAAAAATTATTTGTTTGCTGATGCTGATTCACTTGCGGATCCATTGCTGTCAGGGATGGAAATGGTAGGTGGGTTTTTTTGTTTACATATATATATATATATATATATATATATATATATATATATATATATATATATATATATATATATATGTGTGTGTGTGTGTGTGTGTGTGTGTGTGTGTGTGTTTCTGTATACTAGAATGTATATATACAGGGATTTATCTTGCAGCTGGCCCATCATCAGGGACTTTGATTGGGTCGAACGAATCCCCTACACACACACACACACATACATACATATATATATATATATATATATATATAAAGATTTAAACCAACTCAATATCAGATGAATGTGTTGTCCCCGATTACAAACTTCTTACCGAGTTTAACTTCATCCAGCAAGTTTGGTCCTATGTTGCAAAATACACCTAATTGTTGGCCCAGAAATATGTTAACTGTGTTAAAATACGGTAGATGTTAAAGTACAGAAAGCGGAAAGCCGCATGGAAAAAGAAGCTGGACACCAACTAGATATGCCGTTCAATGCCGACAGAGTAATTATTCTGTCACCCGCATACAATGTGGAGAACTTTAGAAAGAGCGATCATGATATTACAGCAATCTTGGACATCATGCAGTTAAGCTATCATTTTTATGTACCCATGTATTTATATATATACTGTTGATGTTACAATGTCAAATTACAGGTTAACAACAAGGCTATCTATTTCAAGTGTATTCCGAGGTGAGTTGGTCCGGAAAAGTACAACCTCGCACTTTGCCAACTCCGGCAAGAAGGCCTGCACCATTTTACTGAGACAGCTATTGAATGTTTTGATCAAAAACTCCATTACATTAAATGCGTTCATACTTAACGTCACATTTATATTTACAATTCCATTTAACGGTTCAGTGCCGTATCAACCAAATACTTTAGGGCGCGTTCACATTTAACGGTCTAACAGAGAGTTTACAATTAATTGATTTAAACATATTTATTTATACAGGATGGCTCTAAGGTACAATGAAAGACTAGTACAAAGTGTTCTTCAGACAAAGACAGACACACAAAATATATGTACAACACGCACCGAAGAGCACAAACTTTATTACCAAATGTGAAAGGTTCAACTAGCCACTTTCGTCAAATTTAGCGGCCCGTTTACATTTGACGGTCTGATACCTAATGTTAAATGTAAATGTACATTTAACGACGTGTTTACATTTAGCAGTCTGACCAGTGGTCTTTCTAAGGTGAGGCACTTATGTCCCTCGCATCACTACTTTATAAAGGGGTTAACCGATTGATGTGGTACGCACAGATATACATATTTTCGTGGCTTCGCCCTGAGCGAACTATTGGAGAATTTATTTGTTGCGGATGAAATTGCATGCTTGATAACATATAGTGACGTCATTCAAACGTTTGTCATTTGTATTTATCCACTAACCTATGGGGTGGATCTTTGTTTTTTTCATTTATTCTTTTTTTAAATTTTGGGATGTAGGTGGCACGGTCGGCATAGCGTTCAGATGTGGTATATGAACACCTAACTTTTTATTTATTTTTTAATCAATTTTTGTTGTTCTTCACCAGGAGACGATCAGTGAAGGTGGTTGGGCTCCATGAGAGAAATGGAAGTATTTGGGGGAAATTTTCCTTATGATTTTTTGCCCGTTGGATGAAAGCCTTTTCACTAGGTGCAAGTAGACTGAAGTATAATTGGACTCATAGCATACAGGCATGGCTGATAATATTTTATTTAGTTCTTTCAATGTGAGAATATTGCACGACTTAAAAAAAGGACTGGATTTTTTCATTATTTACAAAAGAAGACAGCAGAGATACTATCTTTACAAGAACCCCAGTACATTGAAAATAGAAAAATAATGGAGGGCTAAATAGGGATGACATTTTTGGTTTAAGCATATTTCATTGGAAAAAAATTGCAGTAGGAAGTAAGAGATAATCTTTAGCAAGCATTTATGGGCCAAACCACGATGACCGTGATTTCTTATAAAATTCAATGTGAAGATATTAATTTTCTATAGGACATTAATAAGGATAAAATGGGAAGTCGCCCTGGCATACGTAAAAAGGCTTAAGGTACAATGTTGGCTTGGATGGCAGAAGCAGATTTGTCGATATCTGGAGGTTGCATAACCCAGACAAATTTAAATTTTTAAAATTTACATGATATTCCAACTAGCCCTAACGTTATTTATTTCTGGAAGGAGATGAACGTGAAAAAGGTTTATGGAAACGTAATTACTGTCTCGAGACATAAAAGATTATTCTGACTTGATTAAACAGAATATCGTAGACCCAGTTAATTTCAAATGGGACCCACACCTTTCTTTACTAAGGGATACCGTAAATGTTGAGGTCAGGGATAAAACAATTGAACATGCATTTTAGAAAAGAGAAAAAAATAGTAAAATAAATGATCTGGAAGATAGATTGAGTAAATTGGAAGAACTGCGACAAAAGGATTACTGCTAAACAACATATGATGAAGATATTGAAAAGGTAAAAGCTAGTTTAGAAGCAGAAGTAGAACAGAGAAATAACGGGACTTTGGTTATACGGGCAGTGCAGTGGTATGAAGAGCGAGAGAAACCTAGCATATACATCCTGAATTTAGAAAAATGTAACTATAAAAATACAGTTATTACAGAAATAAATTTTCAAATGGTACGTTGATGGGTGTGCTTTTGAACCATTAGAATATCCCGCGGGGTTTGTCAAGGGTCTCTAATTTCATGATACCTTTGTCTGATTTGTGTGGAAATTTCGGGTAAAAATTGTAAGAGAGAAAATAAGTACTGAAGCTATCAAAATTGATAATAAAAGCATGAAATAAATCAGCATGCAGATGATTCATTTGACGACTAGGACAAATCAGCACGGTTTGGCAAAAGTAATCAGAATCTTTGAACATTTGAAAACATATTCAGGACTTAAAAGTTTATCACAAAAAGTTGAGAGTATGCCAATAGGTAGTTTAAAATACACAAAATTTTACGTTGAATGCTGCTCAGTAATTTGAGTGGACAAAGGTCCTCTTACATTATTAGAGATTTCGACACATGCATATAATAATAAATGACCAAACCTGAATCATAATCCATTTTGCAGAAAACAAAAAAAATCAGTTAAACATGTGATCACAGCGTAATTTCTCATTATATGGGACGATTTCAGTACTATTAACGCATGCTTTATCACAACTTATCTATTTCATGGTGTAACCCCATTTAAACCACCTTCGTTCGTAGGGACCTATAGTAATAAACTAGGCAAAATTAATAACCCTCCGCTTAAATAATTTGATGGTGTACCCATACTTTTTTAAGGTAATTTAAAGATACGCACATGTATGTGTAGCATATTCCTTCGATTACATCATGTGTAAAGATGAGCAGAGTTGGAGCCCATGCTTGACTGCACATGGGCTGAATGTGACTCAAAGTCAAAAAGTGCACTTCACAGAAAGGATCATGAATGGTCTTTCCTGTCCCTGTTAGGACCCTCCTGACCATTGATTTTTCTCACCATACCTGTGTAATGTGGCCAGAAACTGTGCCAATCATGGGTATGAAGGCATGGGTTTTTTTCTGTCAGTTATGGATTCGCCATCACTGGTCAAACTGTGAAAATCACCATGCCAAGGCTATCCAAAATGGACAGGGCAAGAGCCATAGGTCGCATTGAAGCCGTGAAAGTTGCAGAGCTGTCGCAGGGGCAATGGGTGTGAACTACAAATCCATCAATGAGTTGTTGAGAAAATACCGAAACACAAATGATGTTGCAGATTTACCAGGCCCGGGAAGGCCAAAGCTGACCACCAGGCAACAAGACCGTTTCATCGTCAATGCAGCACTGAGGAGTAGGAGCCGCACAGGTCCTGATATTCAGAGCCAGCTGGAGAGAGCCAATCCTCACCAAAGACTCATGTCCACCCAGACTGTTCGTAACAGACTGCATGCTGCTGGTTTAAGGTCCCGGAGCATGGTGAAAAAGCCGCTTCTTACCCCACGTCACAAAGTTGCTCGGTTGCAGTGGACAAGAGAACATGTCCGTACAACACATGCAGGATTGAGCAATGTTCTCTTCACTGATGAGTGTCGCTTTTCCCTCCACAGAAGTGATGGACGTGTTCGTGCATGGAGACGGCGAGGGGAGAGACACGCTGCTTGTTGTGTTCAGCCCACAGTTGCATACGGAGGGGGCAGCATCATGGTCTGGGTGGGCATCTCTGCTAATGGCAAGACAAACCTCGTCATCATGGAAGGAACAATGACAAGCAGATGGTACATAACGGATGTCCTGGAACCCCATGTTATTCCATATGCGGGTGCCATTGGAGACAACTTCATGCTGATGCACGACAATGTCAGGCCACATGTTTCAGCTGTGGTTCGTGATTACCTGGATAGTGAGAGTGTTGAGGTGATGGAATGGCCAGCATGCGCCCCTGACCTCAACCCGATTGAACACCTGTGGAGCCATATGAAAAGAAATGTGCACCAGAAGATGGGTCCTAACTCACACTTCGCAGATCTACGGCGTTATCTTTTGGAGGAGTGGGACAGTATACCTCAGGCACTTGTGAGAAAGCTCATCTACAGCATGCAAAAACGCTGCCAACAGTGCATTGACAACCATGGTGGCTACACATCCTATTGAATGGACATTTAAAGGTGCTTTATGTGACACAGTGATGAGTCAATTTCTGCTCTATTGAACTCAGAAAATGCCTAAACTTTAAGTAAAGTCTGTGATAACTTTTCATGCAACCAAGCACCATCTGTGATAACTTCTAATGGGACTCTGCACTCAGTTCATATGCATGTTTGAGCGCTCTACAGGTACTCTTGCGAACTTGTGATTCAGACTTTGTCTGCTTATTGACACTGTGCAATGAAGCGTAACTTCATTTGATCAGAATTTCCTCTACAGATCTACTCTGAAGTGTATACAGAATAAAAAAAACATTGAATATATTCAAAATATGTGTGTGTTTTTTATATAAGAATTGATTTTAGTGGAGGGTTATTAATTTTGCCTAGTTTAGTATGCTACCACCGTTTTTCGTAATAACCTATAGCAGTAGTGTGCTTTGTTTCATCTTTATCAGGTCCATCTCCATAAAAGGTCTGTAGCAAATTATCTGTCTTTTTGAAAAAGTCATGTTGTGCATTTGTTTGAACTTGACTAGGCACCAGCTGTAGTAGTTTGTACTACAGTATCCACAGTAATTTAACTGAAGGTGAGTATAATTCTCCCTTGAACATGTTGAAATTTTAGCACATGTGCAGGCACAAAACTCCAATGTTGTGTCTATATGTTAGCACATATACAGACAGACAAATGCCAATGTTGTGACTGTATATTAGCACCTATACAGACAGACAAATGCCAATGTTATGACTGTATGTTAGCACTTATACAGACAGACAAAACTAATGTTGTGACTGTATGTTAGCATATATATACAGACAGGTAAAACCCAATGTTGTGACTGTATTTGATCATAATCTCTCTTACAGCTTGATGGCAAGAGCCGCAGTGTTTGATCAATGGCTTTTTCATCATGAAAAAGACTAACGGCTTTGGGCATACCTAAACAAACAATGATTATGTG
This sequence comes from Hermodice carunculata, assembly GCA_964020975.1. Lineage (NCBI taxonomy): Eukaryota > Metazoa > Annelida > Polychaeta > Eunicida > Amphinomidae > Hermodice > Hermodice carunculata. The sequence continues at coordinate 95,234,555 of OZ026616.1, read as the reverse complement.
TAACTTGCATCATCACTTTTTATTCTGCTCTTTTCTCCAGGACAGTAGAACATGGATGCAGGGGGGGGGACACATGTGTTGACAAGTGACCAATGATAAGCTATTGAAGATATGTTCACAGCAAGAGGACGGGACTTGCACTATTCTTGTGATACTTTTTTTATTCATGATAGCGAAGAATTACCACATGACAGGTTCCTCATAACAGGTACTCAAGACAGTCTCTGATAACATAAATAAGTGTAAAAGTTACCAACAGAAGCAGAATAAATGTAAATGTAATAGCATTGCCAGGTATCCACATTGTGCTGCATTCACGTATACATTTCAATCATATTCCAAGTACATGTACGTATTGCAAATTGGATATTAACTACATGTAGGTATACTGTAATTGTAATTTCATAACAAAGGAGTACATTGTGTATTATACACCTACATGTGGTCAGTCTGTGACAGCTATATTTGTCTGCATTACTTATAACGTATGACGCATGTATCAGCTTCTAAATTGTAAGATCTCTATGAGTTGCAGGTATGACTCAGAGAAAAAGACAGGCTGCTGGCTGTCTACCAGTCAGAAAGATACAGCTTTCCGTACCATATATACTATAGCAAGCCAACATTTGTAAAAGAATATTGTGGTCCACAGTGTCAAATGCTTTTCGTAGATCTTTATGTAATAACCCTGTGAATTTGCCGCAGTTCATGTTCTCGATTCAGTTGTTAACCATTCAATTTAATGCAGTTTCACAAGAGTGTTTGGCTCTAAAACCTGATTGATGTTTATTTGGCAAACGATTGTTGTTCAAAAATTCAAAAAGAGAGTAATAAACGTGTCGTTCAATAATTTTGCTAACAATTGAAAGTATTAACACAGGTCCGTGATTATCAACATCAGTTAAAGCACCAGATTTGTGAATTGGTTTAACCTTTGATTTCTTCCACTTGTCTACAAATATACTCGATGAAAAAGAAGAGTTCATAATTGATGTTAGCGAGTGGGCTATTTCACCGCTACCTGTTTTAGGTGGCCTAGGACAAATACCGGCGATGTCTGTTGTCTTAGCTATACTCAACCTTGATAATTTCTTTTGTACAAAATCGGGTGAAATGTTAGGCATTTTGAACATGATATTTTCGGGAATTTGCCTAGTCACGTGGAAGGGAGTGTCATTGTCAATAAACGCACTGGCAAGTGATTCGCCTATGTTTACAAAGAAATTGTTAAAAGCTTCTGAAATAGCTTTATTGTCAGTGATGACCTTACCATCTATATTCAATGAGCTTGTTATTGTTGATTTTTGAGATGGTAGTATTTCTCATAGGATCTTCGACAATGTTTCTGCACTAGAAATATTCTCAGGTATGACAAATGTATAGTACTCACTTGTTGTTTTATGAACTAAGTTACTAACATGGTTCCAAGCAGTTTTATACACGTTCCATATTTCTTTGATTTGAAAACGCAAAGCTTCCTCGTGTGCATCATCCTGGGACTGCCTCACTGTAAGTACTTCATCTTGAATCCATGGGGCAGAGTCTATTTGGATGCGATGGGTATGATAAGGAGCATGTTCGTCTAAGATGGGTATAAACAAGGACTCCCATGCAAACCACGCATCATTGGCATGGGATTGTCAAACACTTCACATACAGACCAAGGTACCTGAGCCAGGTGTTTTCTAAAATTGTTAGCATCAAAGTTTTTTTAACTTCGGTACGTATTTTCCCAGTGCCGATCATAGCTTCTAGGAAGTCTGTTTTCTCACAAAGAAAACCATGTGATGGTCGCTCATACCGAGGATAACCACGCTGCTGTCTTTTACATAGGCAGGTTCTGATACATATATGTGGTTGATCAAGGTTTCTTGAGGTAGGTGACGACAGGTGTCTGGTGTATCGGTACATTTATGATTTAGTCAAAAAGATAAACCGCCTCAAGATAGTTAAGATGTTTGTCATCCTTTAGCTGATCGTAATGAAAGTCACCTGCAAGTATTTTTTCCAAATTTGTAGCCATAACGTTGTCCATTAAACACTCAAATCTATTCAGTCATGTAGCAGGGCAGCTTTGAGGATGATAAATATCATAAACTAGTAATGGCTTAGATTCTGGGATGGATATTTGTGACATTATGCCTTCAATTTCGTCTCTTTCAAGATCCAACCTTTTATTACGGGCATATTTACTGTTTATATACATGAAAACTCGGACTCCTCTGCTGGGGCGATCTCTACGTAGCATGGTGTATTCTAGTATAATTAACTCATTGTCACTCCACGTGTCATTGAGATGAGACTCTGCTAAATCTAGAGTATCAACAGGTCTGTCTTTCAGTGTGAATCTGAAATCATTTAGCTTAGTATGATTAAGGCCTTGGGTGTTGAGGTGGCACACAGTAAAGCCTTTTTGTGTGTCTTTTAGATCTTTCAATAAACTGGATACTCTGTTTTCCAGGTATATGTGGGCAGCATGATTCCCAAGCCACAAAGTGTTAACATACCTGGCAGTAGATTGGCGATGCTGCTTTTGTGACATAGTCCCTCTGGCCCTGTTCAGTGGCCAGACTGTGTATTTGGGACATACTTTAAACAATACACACCTTGAAAAAAGTTCAATTGTTCCATTCACAGGCATGGGAACACTAGGCATAGCCATTATTGGGACTAGTATAGTGCCCCTTGTCTTGTTTGGTTGCCCAGACTCAGCTGTGAATGTCAGTGTCAGATTAACAGGCTTGTCTGGTCGTTCTGAAAAGTACTGTTGTGTAATGGACAATGAAAGCTTGAACATGCAACAGAGAGATATAATAGTAACAATAGCCACATACATGTTCTCAGAGTGTCTTTCCTGAGTGACCAGGTCCTTCTTGGAAGGTCTTCTGTGGCTGTTTCTGGAAGTCAGAGGAGAAAAACGTCCTATTCTCCCTCTGTATGTTGCATGATCAACTCCAGTTTTGAGGTTCAGCTCTCTGATTCTTGTCCTTCCAGATCACCGAAGAATAATTTGAAGAAACCTGAAGAACCGTACAAAAATTGTAAAAATTAAAGAAGCTCAGTTTAAATGATACTTCAATGTAAAATTTCTGACTTTTCTAGTTCAGAGCTTTTTTTTTTACGTTTCAAATGGATGCCCTTTGAAGAGCGTATCAGTTTTAAAAGATGTGTTTTAATGTACAAGTGCATGAATGCTTTGACACTTGGGTATTTGAATACTTTTACTTCACAGCAACACCAGATCCACAAGCCACAAAAATTTGTTGACATCAAGAGCCAAATTAGCAAGTGTTGCACCCTATTTTAGGTTTGATGGGGAGAAGCTGTAAAATTCTCTGCTGAGATGCTGAGAGCCAAGTCTATACAGATTTGTAAATCAATGTACTGCAAGAACAATTTCACAGGGCTACAATTATTTAAATAGTATTTATTGTCTTGAAAGAGGTGCAAACGCTGTGAGTGGTGCTATACTGTTTTTGGTCTGAAATCATCCTGCTCATTGTATGCACCTTTATACTTCTGTTGTAAATATTCTCTTCAAGCTGGGCCATGATGAGAACTACCCTTCGTTCCTAATGATCTATCTATCTATCTATCTATCTATCTATCTATCTATCTATCTATCTATCTATCTATCTATCTATCTATCTATCTATCTATCTATCTATCTATCTATCTATCTATCTATCTATCTATCTATCTATCTATCTATCTATCTATCTATCTATCTATCTATCTATCTGCAACAAAAGAAAAATATCCACCTCTTTGGAATCTGTATTTGGTATGTTTTTAGATATATCTCGAAAAAATTCTGTTGACTTGTGGGACAACATCTTGTCCTCATTATCTGTGATTTTTAAAAACATTGGCACCCATGCTTGGCTGCATTTACACTGGATACAAGTCAGAGTTGAAATGGAGAGTTCGCAATGATATCATTGGATGGCCCGTTAATTCTCAATGTGCTTCTCTGTGAACGAGGGAAAACCAAGCAGATTTAAAGATGCTCTTATTAACTTATCGTTTGATTTGGATTTTAATTAAAAAACGACATGCTTGACTCAGCAAGGCCACATAAGAAATAAGCTTGCATAATCAGGGCTATTATCACAGCCTGTGTGTATCACAGCGTCATGAAAATTATTGGCAACATGGTGACAATTGTCTGTCACATAAACACTTGACCATATTGACTGACGTCTCAATTATCAGCATTAATGAGCAATAACCACCATTGTTTTGCACACATTAATGCCATGAAATGAAAAGAACTTGATTGTTTTGAAATGGATATTAAAAGTACAAGAAAGCCATACACTACCGCATTGCCCAGTGATGATCTGTTTTGCGAACTCTTAATTTCAACTCTGATATGCATCCAGTGCAAATGCAACCAAACACGGTCACCAATCCTTATGAAAATCACAGGAACATTAGACAAGATGTTATGTCACATAGACCAACAAGAATCTTGGTGATTTATAGAAAAATATGTGAAATACAGATTTTGGAAAAGGTGGAGAGATACTTTTTTGCCTAGTTCATAAAAAGACACGAGCATTAATCAGCAGAGAGGGATAAAATCCATCATCTGAATCACACCAGGCTCCACAAGCAGCGCAGCCCGATCCACCTGCCCAACCTAATCTAAATACCTGTTCATATTGCTTCCTGAAACCATGTATGACGTCACATCCTAACAGATTTATTGGGACTAGGCAAGAAGCTCTTGCATTGAAAATGTAGAAATATGCAAGTGAAAATACAGAATCTACTGGAAATGCATGGCCAACCAGAGTGCTTGGGACCTAGATTTATACGTAGATCACATAGAATTAGTTTCCAGTGGAGAGCAGGGCATTGTACCATCAGCGAGAAGTAATGTCAGTATGTATCTTGAAACAAGTACGTGGATTATACCCAAACTCGACTGTAGTTAAATATATGGGACATAACTGGCAATGATGTTTAAAAATTGCCAAAATGGAAGGACATGCGTGGTGTTAAAACAAATACTTTTATCCAGGTTTGGTTTTCTGCTGGATTGCTAAAGAAAAAAAAACCCAACAAACTACTGATATTTGTGAATAGTTTTTCTTTGTTTTTGCATAAAATTGATGCATTATCTGTGATGTATTTGAAACAATTAAAATATTTTCACCTCTTGTTTATTGTCAACATTTTGTGTGTGTGTGCATGGTACAAGGACAAAGAGATGGATAAATGCTCAGAATTTGATCTGTATCCTGAAACTGAAATGCATGTTGACTGGTATTTGGGGTGTCTGACCTAATCAGAATTTTATAGGAAGGCAGTGCTAAATGTATATAGTCAGGTAACATTTCTCTGGTTCCACCAAGGGATCCAAAGTATATGACCAAGTTACTGTTACAGTACCCAACCTGTGATTTGAGTGTGGTAAATTGCATGGTGTGAACAAATTCGTCCTCCCAACCTGACCACTTAGTTTATGCAACAATTTTTTAATTTTAGAATTACTGTTTCAGTAGACCAGGGCACTCCTACCCAGGTGCACTGGATCCATACCATCCTCCATGGAGAGAATGGGAAAATATGAAAGGGTCTTTAACCATATGCTTGATTAGAGCAACTGGCCCCGGAATTAAGGCACACAACACCCATCAGTGAAGTCTCAAGCATGCTGAGCAGAAGAATGAACACATATTCTGGCATTTAGTTTGTGGCTTCATGGAATAAAGTAACTTACTACAACGGCCGCTATAAAGGGATTACAATTTGGGGGTCACCATTTTTCATAAAATGGCTCAATTTATACAATGGAACCAATATCCACCTACCTCACTCCCGATTCTAGGTGCCTGTGTTAATCAAGTTTGCACAAAGTCAAATCGGATGGGGTTTGTTTTGTCAATTTGATGTTAAAAACAAAAGAAACAAACAAATACACAATTAGAGTTAGTGTAAGGAAAAAGAAGAGGGCTGTGTGAACAGCCCATGCTCAGCTGATCTTGACATTCATCACACTTGCAGCTCTATGAACTTGGGAAAGGATCGAGGTCACCCATGTTCTGAGTTAGTCTTACCTTTATACAAGAACACTAACATGTGCAAAATCAAGGTTCAAGTAGTTCTCAAATTATAATGAAGAGTAAATTCATGTATGTTGCACTGTGACCCCACAAACGAGGTCAAGGTCATTCATGTACTGTCTAAGCATGACCTTCATACAGAAACATTAACATGTGTAGCATCACGGTACTAACTCAAAACAGATCTCAAGTTATCAAGTAAACAGTAAATTCCGTGTCAGTTGTCCTTTGAATTAGCATTAGAATGCCCATTGACTTACATAGTAATCAATAGGAAAGCTGCACTGACCCATAAGTACCCAAATTGAAAATCCTTAAAAATCAGGAATCCAAAGCAGTGCCACCTTGTAAACAACTTTGTCTGACCCTTCCATAAGAACATATCCATCACATTTCAGCTTAATCTGAGTGACAGTTCTGAGAACAAGTGAAAAATAGCAAAACCATATAAAAAATTCACAAAATAATTAGACAAAAATGCAGCGGCACCTGTTGAACAAATTGGGAACTAGGTGTCCCTGGGAGTGTCAATTTACGATATCAAAGCAATTGGGTGAGCGGTTTCTGAGGAGAAGAGTTTTTAAGGTTTGCCCCAAAAAAGGAACAAAAAAAATTCATAAAAAATAAACAAAATCAACTGAGCGTAACCATTTGGCCAACTTGGTAGAGATCCACCCAAGGCACATCCCCACCAAGTTTGAAGTAAATCTGGCCCACATTATTTAAGTTATAACCATAAATAGAAATTTCCGTGTTAAACTTTCCTATTAAAACTTGTGTTAAGATTCTTGAAAAAAAAATCATAAAAAAAAATCCAAAAAATCACTGCATCATGACCATTTGTACAAACCTGGTAGAAACCCACCCAAGGGACATTGCCACCAAGTTTGAAGTTAATCTGGATGATGGTTTTAGACCTGAAGTCGAAAATATAAATTAGCATTAGAATGCTCATTGACTTCTATAATAATCAATAGGAAAGCTGCATTGACCGATAAGTACCCTAATTGAAAACAATTGTTAAAAATCAAGAATCTGCAGTATTCCCACAAAGTGAACAAATTTGTTTCACCCTTCCACAAGGAACATACCCACCATGTTTCAGCTTAATCTGAGTGACGGTTCTGGAGAAGAAGTCGAAAATAGCTATGACACACAAAAATTCATAAAAAAATTGCAGCGCCACCTGGTGAACAAATTAAGAACTAGGAGTACCAAGGAGTGTTCCTGCGTGATATCAAAGCCATCGGGTAAGCGTTTTCGGAGAAAGATTTTTTACGATTTGTCCAAAAAGTACCAAAAAATCATTAAAAATAAAATAATCACTGGACCGTGACCATTTGAACAAGCCTGGCAGAGACCCACCCAAGGCACATTGCCACCAAGTTTGCAGTTAGTCTGGATGACGGTTTTGGAGAAGAAGTCGAAAATGTGAATTAGCATTAGAATGCTCATTGACTTCCATAGTAATCAATAGGAAAGCTGCATTGACCGATAAGAACCCTAATTGAAAAAATCGTTAAAAATCAGGAATCTGCAGCACTCCCACATAGTGAACAACTTTGTTTGACCCTTCCACAAGGAACATACCCACCATGTTTCAGCTTAATCTGACTGACGGTTCTGGAGAAGAAGTCACAAGTAACAAAAACACACAAAAATTAATAAAAATTAGAAAAAATGCAGCGCCACTTGGTGAACAAATTAAGAACTAGGAGTCCCAGGGAGTGTTCCTGTGTGATATTAAAGGAATTGGGTAAGCGGTTTCGAAGAAAAAGATTTTTCAAGATTTTCCCAAAAAAGAACAAAAAAATTCATTAAAAATCCAAAAATCACTGGACCATGACCATTTGAACTAACAAAAACCCACCAAAAGCACATCCCCACCAAGTTTGAAGTGGATCTGAATGACGGTTTTGGAGAAGTCGAAAATGTGAATTGTTGAAGGACGACGGACGGACGGACGTACGGACGGAGGACCATAAGATAAGCTCAGCTGACTGACAAGTCAGCTGAGCTAAAAATGACACACAATTCTCCCATCTGCCCAATATTTTCGGCAAAAAAAGGTTAGACAGGTAATTTGTAGTATAGTGCCTAACACATACAAATACATAAGCCTATAGATTATAACAAGCTTAAAAAGGCTTCTTCCCGCTAATTCGACTACCTCTTTGTAAAACCTGCTGAACATTATATAAAAAAAATGGGAAAAAAATCATTTTAGTTATGGGATTACCAAGGAGTTCATATTTTCTTGAAAATAGTGATCTGAGGCTGCCATGCCAATGTTTCTTTATTTCTACGAATGATGTGGTGGGAAGATTAAATGACTTAACTTCCGTTGTTTTTACATTGACGAAATATTGCAGTTGATTCACAATTAAAGCTTTTATCCTATAAAAATGCGTCCTCTGCAATTCGTGATTCGTGAAAATAGTGACGAGGTAAATAGTTTAGAAAAACATTATCTATATTTATAAATTCCAACCCAACAATGAGACTAAAGTCAAATACCGCAAAAGGCAGAAATTCAAGAATTACCAAAATATTAACACTCAGCTTTCAGTTCCAATGTGAAGGAACAAATTTCACTCCTGACGTAAGACAGACAGTCCCCCATCAAAGGCAACTGGTTGTTTAAACCAGTCTTCCAAAATTTTGTAATGCTCAACATTAACTACAAGCATTATTTTTTTCTGCAAAGCATAGAGGCCTTACCACATGGTGGGCCTGCCACTTTTTCTTGTTCCTGACTTGTGAGTCAGCTGAGTTGACAGCAAAAGACAAAAGATTGCCTACATCGTTGTTGTGACATTTATGAATATCTAAGATTACAAAAATGCTCCACCTACACTTTAGCGATGGGTTGGAGAATACATCCCACAGCACAACATGATCAATGGAGTATTTATAAACTTGTTCAAAAAACATTACCCACATTCATAAATTCAAACTGAAGAATGGGAGCAAAGTCAAATACTGCGAAACGCAAAGGTTCAATACAGTGACATCACCAAAGGATTTTAAACAGCTTTAAAGAGTGGTTAAAAATCTTTTTACAGATACTTGCTTGGTCACCTCGTACATACTATAAGGGTCCTTGTTGGCCTGTGATAAGCTTGTACCAGGGCTTCCTCTGTAGATTGCATTTGTTGCCGAATGCTAAAAATCTATAGATGTGACCACATATTTCCTGTTTGGCTATATTCTTTTTAACATTGTGCATATTAAATAAATTAGTTCCTTCACAGATTTTGTGCATATGTTCACAATTTGGCTACAAACTAAATAATCTTTAAAAACTCTGCCGTAGGGGATATATATATATATATATATATATATATATATATATATATATATATATATATATATATATATATAGTGAACGTGATGAAATAAAAAGTAGCTATATTTAGGTAACAGATGTTTATTGCATTATATTGCCTTCCTCAGACATCAAAGTGAAAACTCCGTTGGTCGCGTAATTTAGGGTTAAATAGAAAGAGTACTGTATCTATGTGGCATACAAGTAAATGATAGATGTGAAATCATTTTTTTAAAATAAAAAATAAAACAAAAATACGCAGACTTAGATCATATGCATTTGACACAAAACAGAACAAAAAATGAAACCACACACACACACACACCCACCCACCCCCCACACACACACAAAACGAACAAAAGATTCAAAATTTAAGAAAAAGTCCAATCAAGGTGCACTACTCAAAGAAAATGAACTGCACAAACAAAGTTGTACAGAAAAATAGCTACGATATTACCAAATAAACCATATTAGCTACTTTAGTCAAACAGTGTCTGCGACATGTACATGTGTACACACAGATAGGAGTACACTTATAACATAATTTACGTTGCAAAATGTGATAATAATGAAGACAAATAAAATAGGAATACTGTGAACATCAGTGCTGACTCCAACTAAAGTCGAGCTACTTGAAATGAACTGCTCTGAATTATAATAAGGGTGATAGATTCATTTTCCCTGTAAAAAGACCTTTCATTTCAGTACCAGCATACCTGAAGTTACAATGAATATAATATTCCAGGTCAACAGCTGCCATCGGCGCACTTTGGGCACACTGAAGAAAGCCATTGACTCAGTAAAAATATGCCACTGAAAGAGTTGACCTGTAATAAGTTCTGCTCTGGTCCAGAGGTACCCAGAATTGTGCTTATCCTATATTAAAGCTATTGGCCAAGCGGTTTGGCAGACCACTGTAAGACAACCCCCCCCCAAAAAAAATCATTAAAATCTAGAAATAACTGAACATCCCTGGCAAGTTTGAAACGAAATTTTCAAAAAGTCTAATGTGTGGAATGCCATTGAAAACCCAATGCACTTGCGTTGAAATCAATTAAAATGTATGCAATCACCAAAAAGTACCGATATTAAAAAACTCTGTTAAAATCAGGAATCCAGGGCACCCCCATCTAGTGCACAACTATTTCTCATTATTCTGCAATACATCTTTCTGCCAAGCTTTAGCACAATCTGAATGATGGCTGCTTTAAAAGGAGTCAAAAATAGCAAAACCATACACAAATTCATCATAAAAAACAAAACAAAAACAAAATAGAGCCAAAAAAAACCAAACAAACAAACAAAAAACAAAACAAAAAAACAAAAACAAAAAACAAAAAAAAAAAGAAAAAAAACAAAAAAAACAAAAAAAACAAAAAAAAAAACAAAAAAAAAAAACGACAAAAAGAACAATAAAACAAAAAAAAAAATAAAAAAAAATAAAAAAAAAAACTACAGCACCACCACTGAAACAAATTCAGTCAATATGATCCCCAGAACTGTCCCTAACCAATTTCACAAAAGTAAAAAAATGACCGAGTAGTTTTGGAGATTTTTTTCCAGACTTTGACAAGAAAAAGCAAATAAAAATATAAAAAGAGCAACAAAAAAAAAAAAAAAAAAAAAAAAAAAAAAAAAAAAAAAAAAAATTACTGGACCATGACCTCTTGAATGAAGTTAGTCAAGATTCACGGAAGTTACATCCTCACCAATTTTTAAAAAGTCTTATGTTTTTAAACAAGAAGTAAGTTGAGAATGTGAATTACCATTGCAACTTACCTTAACGAACACTGTAATTTCATAGTATTTAATGTAGGTAATTGAATTTAAAAATTCGTTTAAAATCAAGGATCCAGAGCATAACCACACATTGAACAAATTGTTTGACCCTTCCGCAAGGTACATTTCCACCAAGTTTCAACTCAATCTAGATAATGGTTTGTGGACAAATGGGAAATAGGAAACACACACACACACACACACACACACACACACACACACACACATATATATATATATATATATATATATATATATATATATATATATATATATATATATATATATATATATATATATATATATATATATATATATATGCAACAGATAAATATCGGTGCACCACTTTGTAAAAATTAACCTCTCAGAGCCCCCAAAGGAGTATCTATGCAGTTTCAAATTCACATTTTTTTCAAGATCTTGGCAATATTGAAGAATAATATTCATTTAAAATTCCAAAACTTAGTGGAGACCCATCGGAGGCACATCCCATCCAAATATATCCAGTGATTTTGGAAAACAAGTCGAAATTGTGAAATTGTCGCCAGACAGACAGCAGACAACAACATGCAAACTATCATCCCATATCCCTAGCTGACAAACAAATCAGATGAGATCAAAATTATCAAAACGTAATCACTCTTTATTTCTGTTTGAGTACAATGTGCTCCCTTGCAAAACAAAGACAAAAAAAAACCAAAAGACAAAAACCAACAAACAAACAAAAACGAAAAACAAAACAAAACAAAAACTAACAAACAAAAAACAAACAAACAAACAAAAATGGCATTTGCCCATAAAAACCCCATAATACAAAGTTTTGTCACTTCAGTTCCGTTTTCATTTAATGCACAGATTGCTTTGCAGAGAGAGTTGTACTCATTTGGTAGGCAGATCTGTTGTTTACATTACGGTAACCCTTTTTTAACATTAAAACTGCAGAAAAAGTCTGCAGGACTTAACGTATGTTCCCCGTTTTCAGTTTTGATACATGTAGCAAAACTTTATTTTGGAATGGTTAATCTAACATTTCCCCAAATTCCAGCTCACTAGTATATTTTTGTGAGCATTATAGAATATACAAACTAGGAACAAGGTCACACATTCCACTAATACCAAATGGGCCAGAGGTTACTACCACATGACCCACTGGTGGAAGAAGCCATTCAGCACTCCTTCATAACCATGATAAATGACCTGTACTATTTAACTATCTGTACCCGATCACATGGCCCGGTACTACACTATAAATACTACCTTTAAGGGGCATGCCCCTTATTTCATGTGACAACTGTGCACGATAGCCCTATGGCAAGGGTGTTTCACAGGTAGCCCTTCTACCGTCAATCAGTTGGTCTTACTGATAATACACTAATCGTGAACGTCATTATAGGTGCCTCAGTTTTAACAATACGCCAATGTAAATATAAAGGTATATATGAAGTATTAATCGCACAAGATGTTGTACGAGCATCTACAATAATAAGAATTTGAAATAATATTTATTATATCGCAAGGAAGGAGACCTTCATGGTTTGGTTCCCATATGCATAATTTGCCACTATGCTGGACCCCCAAATGTCCCATTCTAAATTAAAACGATTGCAATAGTTCAATAATAATATACAATAGAGACATTATTGAACTCCATAGTTACATTTATGTTCATGTTCAGAGTTCCCAAATGTTATGAATACCATTTTTAGCTCAGTCAACGATCATACTACTGAGTCTACATGTGAAAATAATTTTGCTTCCTTGCCCCTTTGCTATTTCAACCATAATCTCGTATCTTTAATTTTCTACCATAAAAGGCTATATGTACCAGAGTGCCAGCCATTTGTTATGTTCGACCGACCAACCCCAAAACAATGACATAACTGATGCACTCTAAGCTACATGTATGGTCATGCTATTCATTATTTTATCGATTTAACAACCCCAAAATGATGACAGCATTGGAGGCCTTTACTGATCAGTTTACCTTAACTTGTCTACTTACTTTCAAAATACAAAACATAGGCAAACTATTTTTTGCCTCTCTAGTTGTCATAACACATGCATCCACTCAACAAAATAACAAATGAGGGTTGCCTTTCAGGGTTGGAAGAAATAATCCATCTACCTTGACATAATATCCTTTAAACATAGGGTACATTATATAACCCTGACATATCATACAATTTATGTTAAGGGGCCCAAATACAACAAAAGTTGGATATGTATGTATGTATGTATGTATGTATGTATGTATGTATGTATGTATGTATGTAGAGAATTAGGAATTGTACCTAAGCATTCATATAATCTTGTGTCGTTATACTTTGTTTGAGAATAAGATGCCACTTCTAGTAAAAACATTCAGCTTGTACTTGAATTGCACAAAAACAAAATAGAGCCACCCCCCCCCCCCAAAAAAAAACAATACAAATTTCTGGTACTTACTAAAATAAAATATGTATGCGGGTGTAAAATCAGTAACTAGTGTCCCTGATTACTGTGAGCCACTTCCTTCTCGTCTTTGTTGCTCAAGATGCTCTCCTGCATTGCCTTTTTTGCTGCCATGTAGGTTTTTGCCCAGCAACCCCATTTTTGTTCATGCTGAAATCTCTACTCCTTTCGAATCTTGCTCAGAGTGGTCAGCTTATCATTGACTTTTGCTGGGGGGGGGGGCATTCTGACCACCAGGGAAGTGTTAGCCACAGTGATAACTTCTATTAGTTTCCCAGATCGTTTAAGCCCTGCATTTTTCTACCGCAGCCTATACATGATCAGTGAAATGTTTTGCCGCACCCACAGTTTGCTATTTCAGTTCAAAACTCAGCTTTTTCACATACACTATAAGTCATCAAAAGGTCCTTAAGAAAGCATAAAGATATTATCCTTAAACAAGTAGACCGACAGAAGACCCTCTCAATTATGGTCCACTCTGGTGCTGCATTAATTAGATTCCCATTTAAACACCATGGTAAACATGTTGATGGTACAAACCAGATGTAAGTATAAACAGGCTTATTGACATAAGATTTTCAGACACTTTAATGTTGCTACTAAAATTAATGACTCCATGTTGCCCAAACAATTATAGCCACAAGTGGCAAACCGAGAAGTGATAAGTTTAAGGGATGAAGATCTTTGCATTAACCCGTTCTTAAGATTAAAACTGAAAAAAAGTCTGCCAGCCTTTAGAACATGTTGGACCCTCCTGGCAAATTGGTGGTGTTATTCTCTTCCAGGGGTAAGTTGCCTGGGCAATCTGTCCAAAACAGTTTAAAGCCACATAGCATAAACATAGTAACTATTAATGCCACTACTTTTGTTTACCGCGATCAAACTATGGGCCATGCCTTCATCGTTGAAACATTCCAAAGAAATCAGCCACCCGCGTGAATGTTTTAATGAATACTTCTATCAGCTCTTCCGAGTCCTGCTCTTTCTCAAAGAAAACGTAATACTGGGTCATAGAGGGTAATATTAGGCAGGCAACTGAAATGGGAAGCTCCTATGCAAGGCATAAATAGCTTGTATGTACACATAAAAATTTCTAATATTTTCCATCCACGAGAACTAAACCATTTTATTGGCATTTTGCCATTCGTTATCAAAGTGTAAGGGGTGTCACTTCAGGTAATGTTAAACACAAAGGACAAAAGCTAGACAATGAGGAATAAAACACAAGGACCTATATTAGGCGATAGGACACCTTTCATCTAAGTATGTAGGCTATTGCTGCGGAACAAGAAAAATGTCAATGTTTCATCTGTGTATTCAGTATGGTTACTTTTATAACAAATTCAATGGGTTGAAAATGATGTGATATTTTTGGTGAAAAATATTTAATCGTGTCAGTAATTCAAAAAATTTGCAAATACTATTAGGAACTTGGAACAACTATGTGTTTTACTGAAACAGATGACTTTTTATCACTCGGACCAAGTGTCAGTATAAAAGTTGTTAAATTGTTCTAAGAACATGTTACATGTTAAAGTGCCAACCCTGACATTCCTTTCTTTAGCTTTTTAATCAAGGAATTTGCATATAATTTGCAAGGCTTTGTACCACAGAGTCCAAGATGTGATCAATATCCCGTTGCCATGGCCTACCTATAAAAATATACATACATACATACATACATACATACATACATACATACATACATACATACATACATACATACATATATACATACATACATACACACACATGCACACATACAAACATATATATATATATATATATATATATATATATATATTGTTTTGGGGTCTTTTTGTCCAGAACTACTTCCTAGTAGTCATTACCTTACTCTCCATAAGCTAACCTGTCACTGTCTAACCTATATACATATGGAAGTACTATTGTCGATAATGCGCACGTTCGTCTGTAGAATTTTGACATAGGCTGTATTAACCCAAATATATTAAAGGGTCTTCAGCGGGTAACTACTAACATGTTTTGGAGACTTTACCCGTACATGTCTCTCTGAGTAGCAGCTCACTGTCTAAGCTAAATATTCAGCAAAGACAACCCATATATATATATATATATATATATATATATATATATATATATATATATATATATATATATATATATATATATATATATATATATATATATATATATATATATATATATATATATATATATATATATATATATATATATATATATATATATAATTGCCCTGATGGCCTGACAGTAAGAGTAGACTAAATGACATTTCTAGCACTGTCCAATGGAGTATTGGTGATGAGAGGAAGATGACGAAGATTCACATCAGTTCATGTTCTCCATATAAACATAGGGACAAAACGTATATTTGAAACGATGCAACCTTCTCAGTTTTGCTCAGAGAAACAATGAATTTGTTTCAATCTCATTGCAATAATGATATTTAAATAGACCCCCGCAGAATGAAATCTGGAAACTTTTCATAGACGTTTGTTGTCATGTCAACAAAAATCACGTGTCTCATATTTAATTTTTTGGATTTGAAGAAACAATTTGAAATGTCAAGGTCTTTGATCTTAGAATGTGGTGTTATCGTTTCAGTGTTAATATACATATGGTATGCTCAGAAAATTATTACCCTGTCCTTTGGGTAAAAATCGGTATGCTTTTTTCATCTTGTTGTCATGTCAACAAACAATACGTGTCTCAAATTTCATAGCACAGATTTGAAGAAAGCATTTGAAATGCTACGGACCTTGATTTTTTACTTTGAATTAAAATGCTGTAAACACAACAACAAAACTTTATTTAAATAATGCGTACTTTGGAGTATTACCTACGGAAAGATGAATTTCGCAGATTGTCATGTCTCTTTCTTAAGAGTTCAGCAAAAATACTTGGAGGGCTCATATCACCCTACTTTGCAATAGAAGAAGGCTGTTACTGACGTGTGGTCTTGAGTTCTACTCTACAGATTCAATCATGTCCCTGTAACTTGAAATAAATTTTGATTTCAAATATTGTTTTTGCTTCATCAGAATTTGTGGTGCGGAAAACTGCCATTTGACTAAATGGCAGTTTTCCGCCGATACCCATAATAAGCATAACAGGTACAAGGTTCTGGAGTGTGGGGTCAATGGGCCATCAGCTGCAAATGCCCACGAAACCCCTTGTATTTGTGATGTTGCATGACTGCTTTGTTCAAACATCATACCAATCATGACTATATAACAAAATGCATTACAGATATTGTGCTGTAAAAAGAAAACATAACAGGTATGGATGGGATATGTATCATTTTTTTAAACTGAAACGACCTTAAAAGTATCAAATTTCGTGTAATTTCAATTTCAATAAAATGTAGGTCTTTAAAAGTCGTCAAGTTGTTTGTAGGTGACTTCAGATCTGAACGTGAAGCTTTAAGTAGAAAAATGTACATGGGCCTGTGCATCGTGCCAGCAAATAATTCACTCAAACAATAATAAAACAATTTCTTTCCAAGTGAAATTTAGGACATACAACACTTAGGCATGGTCACAAGGACAAACTTTAGATTGAGCCACAAAGCAGTTTTAGCGGGATTCAGAGCACAGAGATGACCTGGCAATCTTGGACGTTACCTCTTATTTATTCAAAATCTCAATCCAAAACTTGTGATTAAACATGATATAAAAATGGACAAAGCAGACATCTTAAACTACGGGTTGTCGTTGACCAGTTTTAGTTTTAATTTTCAACTGTTGAACATGAAGTGCTGGTTTTGGAATTTACTTTACTTTCTTATAAAAGGATGAATAGGAAAAACACTATTAAGATTACCAAGATATAGGACTCAGCTTTACTTTACACACAGTGCATCTTATATCTCTACAACTGTGGTTACTCTTTGCAGTCTGCAATTCGCAAATGTTCGCTCATTACAAATATTTTACTCCCTATATTTTAAAACATCTTTCTTGCCAACAGTCTACTTTGCCCCATAAATGGCTCCATAAGTCTCGGTCTATGTCTACACAGAAAACATGTTACCTGTCTTTTCGGTAGAGTTCGGCTGATACACTTGGTTGGAATTTCTTTGTTCACACTTGATGTTAAAACAAGAAGATATACTGCGCTAACCACAATCTTGATATGTAACGATTTGTGCATCAGTTGGACAGGACACGTTTGTATTGTAAACATATTTATTTGCTATGGATTACCAAATAGCTTGGCTAAACTAGTTCAAAGTTTCTCAGACAAACGCCAACATATGGATTGTATGCATAAAGTAACTAGGAGCAGAATATTGGAGGTAAAATTAAACTATAATATGATAATAAGGATGGTGAGCCTGGTCGTTAAGCACAGATGGCCCCTCAGCAGAGGTGGGCTCATGGGCAGGTTCCCTCTCTCACTCTCTGTATACATATATATATATATATATATATATATATATATATATATATATATATATTAGTTATATATATATATTAGTTATATATATATATTAGTTATATATATATATATATATATATATATATATATATATATATATATATATATATATATATATATATATATATATATATATATATATGTGTGTGTGTGTGTGTGTGTGAGTGTGTGTATGTGTGTGTGTGTGTGTGTGCACATATATACATCGGGTTTTAGAGTCATTGTAGGGATCATTTCAAAGTGTCAGACAAACAACGGAGCACATTTTAATTCTTATGGAAGAATTATTAGGTGAATTGCAATGACCGTGCTACAAGTTTTCAAGTGATAAAGCCATGACGTTTTGTTAAGTTATGAGCTTGCAGGACAGATTAATAATGTTAACGTGTATAGAATAGGGTAAGAAATAAAAAAGGGGACATTAAATTATTTAATTGACATACATTTGTATGTTTTTGTGTTTAATTAAGTTTGCATGAAAGCTCAGTCCGTCTCAGTCCGTCCCCCAATAGAAGGGTTTATACACAACACTGAACCAGCTCTGTCTCAGTCTATAATTGTCTTCCAATAGAAGGGTTTACACGCCTCTCTGAACCGACTCTGTCTTAGTCTATAATTGTCTCCCAATCGACGGGATTATACAGCATACTGCAGGTATATCATATGGGAACTTACAAAAAGTGGTTATCACTGTCTATAAACAAATGTGAAACTCGAACTCTGCACACGGAGCAATATGATTGGGGAAAAAATTACCAGACACCATGATTAAATAGGGTTTTAGTGCTACCAGATTGGAAACTATTATTAACCAACCTTACTATTCTAAATTAAGAAATAATAGATATTTCTGAAGGGAAATTTTGATGTTTATAATGTGACAAGGTAAAGTTGACATTGCATTCATGCAAACATAAGGGGTGAGTGCCACCACTTGCCAGTTTTGAAAACTAAAAAGTTTTGGGGTTTTGGAAGCTGTCACCAGGTGGTTGCGCTGGTGTGAGACATGTGACTGGTCTCTTGTTTGACCAGACCACACCTGTCTTGTCACTTGCACACAAGGCTTTTGAGGGAGCAACAGCTCTGGAGTGGAGCTCCCATTCTTGACAGAAACCACTGTGCCTGTGCTGGGTGTGACAGTGACATGTGTGCCAGTGATACCTATATGTGCAGTCTAGCTGTTTTCTAGAGGTGGGTAAAGTTGTATTTTGAAGTCAGGTGTAGAACTGTCACTGTAAGTTTGTGGCTGTACACACCATAATTCATTATTTCTCACAAAATGTTGTACATGTAATGTTACTTTGGCTGGTACAAGCCAATGCAAACAAAAGTTGGTTGCTACACCATAATTTGTAAGCTTATTGCTACACCATAATTTGTAAGCTTGTGGCTACACCATAATTTGTAAGGTTGTGGCTAAGGCCAAATGAAAAGAATATGGAAAACTATTCAAGCATGAAGTTAGAACTTCTGGGTTTGAAGTGGGCAATTACGGAAAAATTCCGTGATTATTTGCTTGGTTCTAAGTGCATTGTTTTCACTGACAATAACCCACTAACCTATGTTAACACTGCTGTAAAAATGAGATGGGTATCAGAATTGGCCCCATTTGACATCACTTTTCGGTATAGAGCAGCAAGAGCAAACAAAAATGCAGATGCGCTTAGTCGGAAGCCTGATCATGGTCAAGAACCAACTAGCATTAGGTTTGAGGGAATTTTCACCCATGTCCTGGATGAACATAACGAGCCTTTTGGTCATCCAATCCCTCAACGCTTGACTGAACAGTTCAGAAAAACTACTGTCAAAGTCTGGCTTGAACAAGTACAGACACGTTCCATGAATAACACAGAAATGTGTATGTCCACCTTGCCTGCATTGCCACGAGCTGAGATCAAGAAGCTGCAAAGTGCAGACCCGGATCTAGCCCCTGTATTTGAGCATCTTGAAGGAAGGAAACGACCATCTGTAAGAGAAATGATGAATTATTCAAAAACAACCCGAAGACTCTTGAATGGCTGGAGTAGATTAAGCCAGGATGGTCATGGTGTTCTCTTCCGTTCTGTGCAAGACTCTGGTCAGACTGTCAAACAGTTACTGGTACCAAAATCTATGCAAAGTCAAGTTCTTACAGAACTCCATGATAATATGGGTCACCAAGCAACAGCAAAAACCCTACAGTTAGCACGGACGAGTCGCTACTGGCCTAACATGGCACTTGAAATTGAGAAGCACTGTAAAAACTGTGCTCGGTGCATGGTGGCAAAGGCTGGTAAAGCAGTCAAGACCACCATGGGGTCATTGCTTGCTAGTAAACCTCTAGAGGTTGTAGCAATGGATTTTACTCTGTTAGAGCCCAGTTCCAGTGGTTATGAAAATGTCCTTGTGATAACAGACGTTTTCACCAAATTTACACAGGCATTTCCAACTAAAGACCAGCGGGCTAGGACTGTGGCAAAGGTCTTAGTGACAGAGTGGTTCACTAGATATGGAGTTCCAAAGCGTATCCATTCCGATCAAGGAAGAAATTTTATGAGTTCCATCATACAGGAACTGTGCAAAATTTATGGAATAGCCCAAAGTCGCACAATCCCTTACCACCCAGAGGGAAACGGACAGTGCGAGCGCTTCAACAGAACATTACATGATCGGTTACGCACTCTTCCTCCTGAGAGAAAGAAAAAGTGGCCTGAATACCTACCTGAATTGGTATATTCTTATAATTGTACCCCACACTCCTCAACGGGGTATTCCCCCTATTACCTTTTTTTTGGCAGAGAGCCAACACTGCCAATAGATCATGTGCTGGGGTTACAGGAACAAGATCCATCAGAGCAAAATATAGATGAATGGCTTACAGAGCACTGTACCCACTTAAAAAGTGCTTTTCTAGATGCCAGGAAAACCCTGCAATCTGAGGCTGAGAAGCGACAAGCTTGACATGTTCCTGATCCCCAGAAAGCTGCTCTACCAATGGGAGCAAGAGTGTTCTGCAAAAATAGGGGTATTAAAGGCAGAAACAAAATCCAGGCTGTATGGAACTCCTTGCCTTACAAAGTAATTGGGAAACCAGACCCAAAGGGCAATGTTTATATTCTTGAGCCTTTGGAGGGAGATGGTCCCATTCGTACTCTGCACAGAAACGAGATTCTCGATTCTCGTCAGTTGGTTTTAGGAGGACCTAAGTCAACTTACCTTGTAGATTCAGGGACTAATATCAACATGGTTGAGCCACATGTGGATCATCCTGGCCAAGCGGAGGGTGATGTGAGCCTTGATGACTGTGATTTAGTTCTTGACCTTCAAGCAAAAGGTTCCAGTCCAGTGACTGACAGCATAACAGAGTCCTTACCAATGAATGGTCCATCTTTGTCTGAACCCCCATGTACTTTTAGTCCCACAGCTTTTACTGAAACACCTACTGCTTCAGATGAAGCAGGGGAGGCCCGTGGTGTCACTGAGCCAACAAGTCATGCTTTGGATGAAGCACAGGAGGCCCTTCTTATTGAGCCGAGTCCTGCTTTGAATGAAGCAGGGGAGGATCTTGATGGTCCCAGGCGCTCTGCAAGAGCCACTGCAGGTCAGCACACCAACCTGTTTCATTTGCCTAGATCCGCTTTACAACAAGAAACCTCAACCCGGGTCATGAGTTCAGCTTTTGATGAGTCCACTGATGTTCTTGTGAACATAAGCTAAGCGCAAGTATTATTATTGCAGTACATGATGAGTCAGAGAACCAGTTAGTTCCACCATATATACAGAATGGAACAATCTACTATTTTCAGTAATATTCTGAAACAGAAAATTCATGGCAATGCTCAAGTTGTTCAAGGGTTAAGCTTATATGGTGATAAAAGGGAAAGTGTTCTAATATACACATACACTGTACATATTATGTATTGAATTTTTTTCCATTAATTACATTTATTCCCTTTATTAGTTCTAATTTGTGTATTGTAAACAAATCTAGCACATGTAAGCAAGATTCCACATACAAATAGTACTGTTGCATACAAAAGCAGGTATAGAATGTGAATATGGTTGTCAGAGACGCCAACCCCTAAGCAAGGGAGAATGTGACAAGGTAAAGTTGACATTGCATTCATACAAACATAAGGGGTGAGTGCCACCACTTGCCAGTTTTGAAAACTAAAAAGTTTTGGGGTTTTGGAAGCTGTCACCAGGTGGTTGCGCTGGTGTGAGACATGTGACTGGTCTCTTGTTTGACCAGACCACACCTGTCTTGTCACTTGCACACAAGGCTTTTGAGGGAGCAACAGCTCTGGAGTGGAGCTCCCATTCTTGACAGAAACCACTGTGCCTGTGCTGGGTGTGACAGTGACATGTGTGCCAGTGATACCTATATGTGCGGTCTAGCTGTTTTCTAGAGGTGGGTAAAGTTGTATTTTGAAGTCAGGTGTAGAACTGTCACTGTAAGTTTGTGGCTGTACACACCATAATTCATTATTTCTCACAAAATGTTGTACATGTAATGTTACTTTGGCTGGTACAAGCCAATGCAAACAAAAGTTGGTTGCTACACCATGATTTGTAAGCTTATTGCTACACCATAATTTGTAAGCTTGTGGCTACACCATAATTTGTAAGCTTGTGGCTACACCATTATTCATAATTTGAGCCAAAATGCTGTGATATTACTTGGCTAGTACAAGCCAATGCAAATGGGACCAGTTCTGGTAACATGCCCCATGTAGGTTGTGTATCAATACACTGGATATGGGAATGTGGTTTCACTGCAAAGTAATGAAAATAAGCATGTTTATCAATGTATTTAGCCAAAAGTGTAACATATCTGACATACAGTGTTCTCTTTGCTGAATTGTAAATTGGTATGAGTATGCACAGGTAACTAAAGGGACCTAATTAAGTATGCAGAAAACTGGTTTGTCCAGTTAGTTCTGACACAGCCCACAAGGTGGGGTTGCTTATGTAACATACATGTGTCTGTTCATGCATTGTTCACATAGGACAGCAGTGTGTTAAAATAATTACACTTGTCTTAATGAGCTGTGATACATTATAATAAGTGATATTGTAGTTAAAATATTCCAGACTTATTATCATGAACCCATTATTTTCAGGCTGTTTAGCAGTGGCTGCTTCTGCCATTCTGCCATAGCTAGGCCTAATTACATGGGCCTGTGTGCATGGTCTTGCCTGCGTGGCCATATTGGATGTGTTCTCAGCAGGGTAAGCTCACAGCTCTTGTTTTACAAGAACTCAGCTGTTAGAATATTGCTGGTGGTTTACAATTTGAACAGTTCATTCATTTTGTTTGTGTTACATTTTTTTTGTTTTGTTTATTTCTGAAATTATGCAATTTGTTACATTGCTGATAAGTTGCTGTTACATACTTGATATATTACTGCTATATTGTTGATCTGTTGCTGTTACTTTGCTGGCTATTTGGCTCCTCATTTGCATTCAATGAAACTTATAAATCGTATTTGACATCACACTGCTGTAGTAAGGAACAGCATGTCTTCACTACAGGATGGATTGCCATTAGCAATGTGGGACTACCCATGTACTGGTGTTTGTAGTAAAGCATGTTACCACTAGGTCATATGTACACAGTGATTAACTCACTTCTTGTGTCCTGGGAAGGCAGGTAATATGCTAATTTGTAAGTAACAGGACTTATGACATGCCATTTTTCTCATGTTTAAAAATGCTCCAGTGTGTACTGACATGAGTAAGCTGGTAATTTATTTCATGCGATGTCACATATTGGATTTTACATGTTAGTGATGATGCTCAGAGGACTGGATATTCATGCATGTTTTGCATTTTCTTTTAGGATCTAATAAAGTTGTTACACACAACGGCTGCCTTACTTGTCATTCTACAATAATATAGTTGCGTAGACTTTATTTATCAACATGTCAAAAAGCCAATTTTTTATGAAACTATTTGTAACAAATCTGAAGGAACAAGCAAACATGTGAAGTGGTGGCCACATGAATGGAATTGTTTTTAGGGTATCGTAAACATCAATGCATCTTCAGTTATAAATGAGATATAAATGGTCAAGGCACTAAGGTTCACACCATAACTGATTGTACCAAACGGCGTCACGGTAAGAGGGCGTTTTAGAACAACCGACACCTGATGAAAAACGTAATAAACCCTTTTTAATGATAGCGATTATGGGAAAAATGAAATCACGTTCAATTTGATTAGATCCATATATCGATATATTTTAAATATATGTGATGGTGAGTTACGGTACACAAATGTCAAACTCATGACGTCATCTTGACTCGGAACAGGTGAACACAAAACGTGGGAATTTTGAGTGTTCATGAACCACAGTACACAAAGTGGCGACTGAATCTACTTGTTGTCCCAGCTTATTTGCAAGTTGCTGCTGACTGCGAGGTATTTCGGGTAGGTTACAACCATGATATGAATTATGAGATCTTCATTGTTTTCATCCCTGCCGTGTCTGCCATGCATAATGGTATGCCGGTTTGAATCAAGAAACTCCATCGTCGCCATCTGACAAAACCTAACACTGCCTAACATAATTGCATGGTAAACTCATCATGTGCAGAGAGAGCAAGGTTATGATGTCCACTCCCTTTCATCTTTACAATAAACCTTTCATAGATTTATCATAAAAGCTGTTAGGGCAAGTGCACATATGAGGGAAAATTCAGTTTGTCCTGTTGAAACCATTACACAATTTTATTCAATCATAAATTTGTCTCAATCATCAAGGGCTGTGATTTTGTTGATCTTCTAGTCCTCCGCCGACGAACGTCAAACGTTGTTATTTGCAACAAAGGGCTTATGTAGGAAAATGTTGAGTTTAAGATATTTTGGGTAACCTTGACCTATTTTCAAGGTCACACCCACCTGTGCCAAAGATGCATTGTATACAGGTAGGAGGTATCTATTACTATAACTTTGAAGTCAAGCTTTGCCTTTGATATCTTCAACAAAGGGCCAATGTAGGCGGATATTGCGTTTAAGTTATTTTGGATTGCCTCGTTTTCAAGGCCAAAGGATCCAACACATCCATTTTGGGATATTTTGATTTATACATCCAGCATCATTGAAGCCTTGCCTTTGATATATGTAACAATGGGCACACACTGGAGGACGCACACTGAAACACATCTTCACAACATCATGTTACTAGATTGCCCATGTTTACCGATCTCCATATACACATTATGTTATTGCTTTTGTGGCTTTACGCTAAACAGCCAGTATGTATTGTAGCGAGTATTTACACATACTGGTACATGCTATAAGCACATTGCATCCCTATCACACATCCCATGTGAGCACCTCTTTGAAAATCAAGTGCTACATGTTTCCATAAAAGCCATCATCTGCAATTTTTACTTTAATGCTCAATGTGCAAGCTTTGTTATTGATAACGCAATCTTCAATACCAAGTACTGTTATGTTGACATATAGTTTCAACTGGTAGTGTGCACAGAATCCTATTTTGACCGTAAGTGTTCCTTTTATTTCTTTTTCAAATGTTTCATGCTAGACTACCATTGCTGTATCACTGTCTCCAATGTTGTTTGTATGACCAAACTTAGTTTCTCTGCGTTATGTCATAAAAACCTGGGTTTTGTGAAATCCTGGACGAAGCCTAGGGAGTCACAAAGTCATGAAGCCTAGGGTTTAATGTTCAAACCCTGGGCTTTTTAACATTACCCAGAAAGTTGGGCACAAACCCCTAGGTTTTGCTACAAGACCCTCAGTTTCCTATACAAAACCATGGGTTCCATCACTCGACCATGAGATGTATGCAGAATATTTATGACCAAGTAAATCACACCTCTGCACGCTTGTTCGAAACCCCGGGGTTTTAGAATGAAATTACCTCTATCAACCCTGGATAAATATCAGAATTTCAGCACAAAACCTGGGTTTTCTGAATTTTGAAATAATAGCCAACACCCAAATTTTAGAAATCTTACAAAACCCTGCGCATTGTGGCAGCACAAAAAATTGGAATTTGCAAGTTGTGACTTGAGGAACCAAAGCCAGGATTTTGCAAAGACTACCAAACAAAATCCTGGGTTTTGTTACAAAACTGTCAGTTGTGGTCGAAAGTTAAGAAAAGAACTTCAGTGTTTTGTCCACAAAACCGTGGATTTTAAACTAGGGGTTTGTGCATGACATAACTTCAAGTCATTGGCCAGCATCTCCACAGGGAATGAAATGCTATCTCTGATTGGTTGCTCTATGCATATTTAGAACTCTAGGAGATGTACCATTAAATTTATGAAACCCTTGGTTTTCTTACGTCACAGATCCCACGTTCTTACGAAGGTGAAAAACTAAGGTTTTGAAAGGGTACAAAACCCAAGGTAATATTAATTATTATTGAACATTGCAAGCACAAATTCCCTGAGATATCACTACAAAAGGTTTTGTGCCCAAAGTCCGGATTTTGACATAAAGCCTTTTTCGTTGACCTTTTGGCATCTCTTGCTGATGTTAAAGTTGTCCATTAAGTGTTATATATTCAGTTGTTTATATCCGTAAACGTGTTCACGCTTGTTGTTGCTTCATGGCGGGGTTTGGAGTGTTATTCTCTCATGCAGTTTATGGTAGTTTCCTTGAAAAAATTGGCATGGCTACCTTTGAATACTTTGCATAATTCTTGTATGTAGTTTAGTATGGTTGGCAAGTTGATATGGTTTATGTGTAGCTGTATTCTCTCAAAGGCATTGTAACTTTGTTCTCTTTTCTCAACATCCTTATGAATATAAATTCTCTCTATCCTCACGGATACGGAAACTAAGAAGTATACAAACCTAACATTCTATTGTCGTGTTCTTCCATCAAAGATAATTAAGATAGGAAATCCATTCATAAATACCAAGGCCAGCCAGAATATAGAGACAAAGTGGACAAGCAATAGGTCGCAAAATCAGGGCAAAAGCCGTCAAGGTTACGCAAAGAGAAGACTGGTTTAAATTTCAAAATTAGTCCAACAGATAGTGTCATGCAAATGTTATCCCCCAACCTGAGGGCGCTTTAAATATATATTTTGACATTTGGTAGTGGCTGCGATGTTTGGGAATCAATGGTAAAATTCCTCTTGAGGAGCCGGAATATAATGAAATTAATTAGCAGACCTAGCATATCAGATGGATAAAGATAGAAGCCCTGTGTGGGCTGGTACACTATTAGCCACACAATATCTGTATTCATACGATCTCCCATTGGTACTCCAATATCAGTATATGTTCCACTGTCTCTCAATCGAAGGGCAGTGACTCTATTGCAATATGGGCATAACAAACATGTCCAAGGCTGAAGGGGAAACGGAATACCATTTTGAACAGAGTTACTGTGCAAAGATGGCGCTGATACAGTCACTTGTGTTAAACATCGCATTATCCTCGCAAATGTAAAATTCATGAGGAATATTTGTCAATACACCACGCTAGTGCTGGCACTAGCCAAAATAGCCAAATGCTACCTAAACCTCAAAATGGCTACTAAAAGTAGTCAATGGTACTAAAGTTTCCCAAAAAGTCTTTGTTTTGATTCAGGAATTTAACTAATTCAAAGTTTGTTTGGGTCTTTCCAGATAAAAAGGAAATTTTGGCCAGTGATTTCAAAATCCCAGCGTTAACCTACAGTATGTGCAATATATGTGGCATGTAGGTACTCATAACCCTGGCTCAATATTTTGTATACATATGCTTAATCAGAGTTCATTGAACCTCTGGTGTCCTGTATGACAAGGTGTGGCCCAATGCATCAAAAACGTTGATATCACATGTACCATATATGTAATTTAATTGGCGAACCAGCAACAGTTGATTCAGCTGCCATCAGTTACCATGCACCCATGGCATCACCTTCATCTTTACGTTTTCTGGAGACCATCAGTTCCCAGCATCAAATTCTCTCTCTCCCTCATTTTTCGCTCACTCTCTCTGTCATTGTCTCTGTCTGTCTGTCTCCCTCTCCGTCCGCAAAAAGCAGCTCGGTTAAGATGTTTATCGCAAGGGAAGCTCGCTTTTATGGTCAATATCAAACAGCATTTCCATGGTCCAAAATGGCGACTACTGGAGACCCTAGGTTCGCACGTTCCACCAAGGCGCGGTAAGGACCAGTGAGGGCCACGATTGGTGAAAATACAAATCAAAGTTTATAGATTGCATGAAAACAAAAATCGAGGATGTACGCTTTTGGGGTTTTAACCATATCATATTATTGGTCTGTTCTGCTCACTTAAGTGTGTGTATGTGTGTGCGGCCAGTGGTGTAGTCATCATAGGGCGGGCTGGGCATACGCCCCCCTCCCCCGTCCGACAATAATGATAATGATGATGATGATGATGATGATGATGATGATGATAGTAATAATAAAAATGATAATAATAATAATAATAATAATAATAATAATAATAATAATAATAATAATAATAATAATATTAGAAGTGAAATTTTAAAAATCCTGTCTTTTCAGGATGTTGAGAATACCTAGTTAATGTGAGAGCTTAAAAAATTCAATACCATCATTGTTTGACTTCGATATTGGACGTAGCCATGTATGACTCTAAACTAGACCACATCATCGTAAGTCCAAATAGGCACTCTAGGATTTGAAACTCTGCTTATCCTATTTTGGCCTTGACTTGGAGCACACATACAAGTAAGCAAGTCGTTCACACACCACCATTGACAACTTCTGTAGTGGTGCATTCCAATAACGCCGAGAGTTTCAGTTTCATTTAGGTAATATATATATACATATATATGAGCAAAAGTGAATAGACTTGGCTCTGTATGCCGTAATATGGTATATTAAATGAATATTATTAGTATCTCATGTCGGCCATTTTGATTTCCAAAAAGACCTAGCATTATCTTCAAAGTTAAAATTGCATTTTTCTGGTACTTGCGAAATAATATTTTCACACACTCTGTGATGGTATGAATACACCATTGCGGCCAATCAGGTGCAGGTTACCGCACTAAATAGTTCTTGGTTGTCGTGTGCTGACACCTTTGGGGGCCATTTACCTGTAATTAACCCAGTGTTTCAGCTAGACTATTACATGAGCTTATCAGCCTGTTTGTGTTGTATGGTTTGACAGATATTTTTTCCATGATGAGTTTTATAAACAGAGGGCAAATCACATATTCATACGCAGTGACGTAATGCTGGCAAGCCGTGCTCGGAGCACGTGTTTCCTGGCTATGACAGGTAAACACTGGCACAACTTTTGATTCTATCTATAGACTCGCCTTTTTTATTTTGAATGTTTTCAATGAAAGGTGTCTGCACAACACCAACTGCATACTTTATTATAAAAAGTGACGCAACAAAAGTTATACGCCTTTATGCTAATATGAGAATATACAGTAAATATAATGGTGGTTTCATCCCTGATCCACTGCACCCCTTAGCCGAATCAGGAACCAGTCGACCCGATTATCGCATGATCAAGAAACTGCCATGATGGCATCGCCAAAGAAAAAAATCCAAGATGCAAACGGAAACAGTCTTTTGTCCTTTTTCAAGATTGATAGCTTCACTTTTAACAGCATTCTGTTTTGCCACATTATCCACGAAAAATTCCTACCGCAATAACCATGACTGGCTATAACGTTGTTACATTAACTTTGAATATTAGGACAAGCTCTCTAGATATGTTTTCACAACATCAATACAGCACTACAGAAAACATACTTGTATCGCCTTCTTCTAATATTCATTTCCGAGGAATGTTCAAATTGTTTTGGTTTACACACACACACACAGACATATATATATATATATATATATATATATATATATATATATATATATATATATATATATATATATATATATATAAGTCTCTATGTTCTCACCTAGCCATCCAAGGAACCTCCAAGGCGCCTTTTAATCCATGTAATCATCTAGATGTACCTTTTTAACTTTCCCACTTCCTGGGGGTTCAATAAAGTATTATTACCATCATTTCTAGCATTGTATCACTTATGTTGTTGTTACGGATGTCACATACAGGTTTCAGAATCGAACGCTTGGGCGTACCAAAAATTCTGTATCACCAACATACTTAGGCTTATCATTCAGTCATGCAGTTGATTAACCCTTTCTGTGTCAAATATTGGGCAGTGACTGAGTCAACAGCTCTCCTAGGCGCACTTTGTCGGTTGTATTGCACTCAAAGCACCCAGAGGAACGCTGTTGACAAGGACTATTCTTACTTCACCATAGACATGATGGTACTTGAATATAAGGTCTTGTTACACCGATTTGAATCAAGCATCCTTTTTTTTGGTTAATTCAGAGCAGTTCCTTTACGTAATTCGCACTTGGCACTCAAAGAGTTGGGAAGGTCTGGGAAGAGTGAGGCACAGTCAGACGTAAACGTTTGATCGGGTCCTAAAAAGCTATATGTATCTGCATTACTATCCACAGTGATGTCATTTGACTGGGCATTCCCCGATCGTGCGCTTCATACTAAAATTTGTGAAATCTGATCACAAAAAACTTACTCATTTAAAAATCAGCAACTGTCGATTGTCTCATTCTGCCCACCCCTGCAGTAATGTGAAACAATTGGTGGGGTACTCTGAAAAAGACAGAGACGCAACAACTAAGACTTATTTATTGAGTAAAAATGTGTTGTCAACATTCAGTTAGGGCCATGGTATAAAATAAACTTTGATCATAATTGTCCCATTGAAGCACATCTGCCAGCTTGTTTAAACTGACATTTCTCACAGTGTTTCTAAATTATGCGTTCTCATTGTGCGTCAATACAGCATTGTATCACCCTGCCCCATCTTGGTATATTTGATATTACTTTTTAATTTCAAGTGTCTCCAAAATACTTTCAAACATCTTTAACAAGGCCTCCGAGGCATAGGGTACGTTTCTAGGTACCAACACTTATCGCTTGTAAATTAGATTTTTATCATAAATCGTGAAAATAAATGTGCAATTTTGCACACTTTGTGTCATGCCGTCTGCTGTGATGGTCACAGCTACACTGACTCCAATTCAAGACAGCGGTGTTGTTTGGTCTCTCACTGTCAGAGAAATATAGCCATGTACACCCGTCAATTATACAAAGATATGGAACATTTTGCATGGTTCTAATCACAACAAATACCATTGTTCAACTGCTGTATTCTTCTTTTTTCGTTCCATTCACTATCTATACCTATATCTAGCTTTAATTGATATTATCACACTCCATTCACAATTTAGAAAATTCGTGGTTTTAACAGTCAAATGTATTTATGCATGGGTCATTAGCGGGAAAACTATCAAGCATGTTTCACAGCCTTGAATTCCCCACACATGCTTTTTTTCTATAATGGCTGCTGCTTGCCTAATATTTGGCAAGGACAACTCACTTTAATCATAAAAAATCAAGAGCACGTGACAGTGATTTATGAAAAACGTTCTATTTTGGACACAAAATTCTGTTTCATTCCGACTCCAGTCATTTGTTTACATAAAATTTGAAAATCTCAATTTTTGCTAAAGTGCACTTCAATCAAATCTGGAAAAAAGACCTAGAAGACAATAAATGTAACTAATAGCAATACCTGGCCTTTAATTAACGGCTGATGCAGTAGCAGGACTTAATTTCTGCTCGATTCATATCAGCCTGAGATTGCTAACAGCAGTATCCATCATATAACAGTGAAAATGTGAATACCGAAAAATTCTCGTCAATGACAGGGAAAATGTTAACATAAAGTTATACATAATGTGGTCATTTCAGTAGCGGCTTCAGGTGGAGTTTTGGGGGGCTAACCACACTGCTTGTATTTGTGCAAGTGTAGGTCTCAGAAAATCTCGTCACTGAAACGGAAAATGCTAATACATAGTTATATATAATGTGGTCATTTCAGTAGCGGGTATAGATGGAGTTTTGGGTGTTAACCACACTGCCCGCATTTGTAGAAGTATAGGTCTCAAAAAATCTCGCCAAGGAAACGGAAAATGCTAACACATAGTTATATATAATGTGCTCATTTCAGTAGCGGCTTTAGATTGGGGTTTAGGTGACCCACACTGCTTGCATATGTAAATGTGTAGGTCAAAAAATTAGGCTTCATGAGACCCTACACCAGGCACCACTACCACGTGACACCATTCTATTGCATAATATGTCTGCAAGTTAGCATAATTATACATTTGGACGAACTATGTGCCTGAGATGTTTTTGTATTTCCCCTTTATTTGACCCTTAATATGCGCCAGAATGCAGTAATTCACTTACTTCTTGCAAAAGATTTTATTCTGGAAGGGAGGAGGGGAGGCATGCCCTACCCCCTACCGGCTTATGCCTCTGTCACTCACTGCATATTGAGATTCTCACTCCGTTCTCCCTCCCTCTTTTTGACAAATCCTGGATAAGCCATTGGTGCCTACCCTTCATAGTCACATAGAAATTTATATGTGCATGGAATTTGTTTCATACTGTTCAATACATTTTTCATTACATGACGTCTGACGAATGTTTATGTCATCCCTTCAGTCAATGGTTACAGAGCTTTACCCGGCAGCAGTTGCTGCATGTGCATGCATGCGTGAACTAAAGGTAAAGGAAGATGTAGCTGAGGGTACCCGAGTGGCAGTTTCTGAGAACGTTATCTCAAAAAGGTAATAGCTTAATATATAAAGTCCGGCTGAATTTTTGGTAATTATACATGTTAATAATGCCCCCGATAAATTGATTTTCTATCTAATGCCAAAAACTGACGGTGGCAGTGATACACATTGGTATTTAGTCAGTTTTATCTCCTTTTTTCCAGTTATCAATATTTTTTACTTTCGAATGCTGAGCCCTGTACTTTGTTTAAAAACTTCTATAATTTTAGAAAGATGTGGAGAGGTAAAAGAACGTCACGGCAACGGTATCCGGTCCTTATAATATTTACAAATTTAAATGACATGTCTTTATCCTGCTGACCAGTACCTGCCAAAATGGCAATTGCATTTTTTAACATTGTTATGACTTGAATGGAAAATTAGGTTCAGTGACTTTCTTCAATGAACAATTGGCATCCAAAAGAATGATTTTAAATAGTAAAAATAAGGTACTTTTTCATGAAAGCACATGGTGAAGCGCATAATCACTTGTTAGGTGTGACAACCTTGGCCTGAGAAGGATGTATAGTCGTTGACTGTCACTGATGTCCCATGTCCTGCCTTTAGGCCCTTTCAACCATATTTGCAACTCAATACTGAACATACTTCCTGACCAGTTCTTGAACTTAAATATCAATTCTGTACTGAAAGTTATCTACTCTGCACTGGACCACAAACGTGGCTTTCAGGATCATGTTACACATCTCAATAAATATGCATCATATTTGCTACATAAGTCACCATTTGTATCTCCGAATGGACTGTACACATATTTAGTCTCCAAAGTACGGTATCCAAAAAGCAAAGAGAGGTTTCCATTTCACGGCTTGTAATTACTTGTAAGATTGCACCTTTAACCTTTGGGTGTATTGCTTTACGATGGGGTATCAGTGAAACTCAAAATAGGGCTATGCTACATTTCATTTTCTGGAAATAAATCTATGTGAACTTGGATATTGCTCATTTGGAAACATGGAAAAGAAATCCTTTACTTATCAGGAAGTGAATAGACTAAAGTCTGGAAATTATAACCAACAGATTCCACATGAAAGTACGCCGTGGGTGCATTATAACATAAGCAGTAATAAGACAATGAGCCTTTCGTTGTGCTCCGACTTAGTTCATATCCAAATTACTTCATGAAGCAAGTACGGGATCATAAACATAATAATCCCACGTTTAAGCGAAAATGCAAATTTGAAATGAATAATCGTTATCTTCTTATCCATTATCACTGCACTTGAGAGGCGCGGCGGTAAAACGAAAAATAGAAACGCAATATGCATTTGGAATAACGACAGAAGGATGGTTTCTATTATACTAGGTCAGTAGCAGTGTAAAACAAACGCCGCTACAGTGAATTTTAGAACGGGTTTTACACTACCTTTTTCAAAGGGTACAAGCTTCCTCAGGTGCTAATCTTAGCATGTGTATCTGTAGAATTAAGTGGCAAACAAGATGTCAGAATTGATTACTCTTTCCAGCGCAAACTTTACTTTTGGAAAATGACCTGGTATGCTATGATATTCATGTTTGTTCCTATTATTGATTTAATAGTATACGCCACTATATGCACATTTGACAATGCATTGGATTGAGAAAGGAAAACATTAAAACAGATGGGGAATAATTTATGTCGTGCAAGTCATCATGTTCAATTTTTCTTTAATTTTTTGGAAAGTTTAGACATGAAAAATGTAACTTCACATGGGAAACAGATAGGGTGTCTGGAGAGAGAAAAGATATCCCGATGACATGAACCAAGACCTCATAAAGGATATTTTATCTGGGGTGATATCAACGTGATGTTCATGCTTTCTAACTGCTAAGGACTGAGGCAGATTTAGGAACTACGACGTATCAACATTGGATGATGTTAACCTATCCTACAATTCCAATGAAATGTTATGCTCATAAAAAAATGAACAACTGGATTTCTCAAATTTTCGAAGAAATTAAAAAATGTTACAAAATTAAGTTTTCACTGTGTGTCTCTGTATTTAATACCACAATGCAAAATAGCATGGAAACTAAATTTTTAAAATGCGTGCAGCCGATGTAATCTCCTTCAATTGTTAGATAATGGTAGACTATGACTAACAAAATCACAGAATATAGAATCAATAATATATCCAAGTACCTCAAAATTATAAATTAAACATTGAGCTCCAAATCAAAATATTCAGTTATTTGCGTCAATATCATGCACTTGTTATTTATGTGTATTAACAATTACATAAATATATTAAACTTCAATAACTATAGGTATTTTACTCAAATCATTAGTGCTATGACGCTGCAACATTAAAAACTATATGGTGGTTCCGCACATTAGTTTTTAAGAAAATGATTTTTGCCTGCAACAAAACTTTGAAACTTTACACTCAAGTCGAATTCTTTGCTTTTTAAGCAATTAGTTCTTGAATAATTGATACGCAATTTTGTTAATATAGCCGTGTTGTGATCTGTTTCACACACTGTTATTCTAATGTGTGCCTGGGCTCTAGAAATCTTTTCCTACCTCGAGTTTTGGAGTGCACAATATCCCCAAGACAGCAGTTCTGCCCTCACAGTAAAAGTACGAACTCTAACTAGCTGAAATAAATGTTAAAGAATGTGTCTATCTGGGTGCCCGCAAACAATATAAAGTACCCTCAGCAATTGAGTTAAAATGGGGAGACCTCGTTTATGGAAAATTTTACCTTAAAGTTCGAAATGCCGTCTTTAATAGATTGAGGCCGAAATCAGCACGGGTGACGAGTTGGAGAAGCAAATGAGGTCTGAGCATGGTGAAAGGTTCAGACCGCGATCTGAAGATGGCGCTGTCTGTCCGGAGGAAAAATAGCCGGTGATGTTATCACAACCCTTTTGAGATGCTTTTTATGTCCTTTAATCAGCCAACAACATAGCACCCACAATAACCTGGTCTATTTTGCACAGAATTTCGTGTTTTGAAAAAAGGGCGTTGCGCCTTCATGCAGGTACATGCAGTTCGTTTATGGGAATTAAAACTGGAATCAATATGCACCTCAGCCGAGACAAAAAGACCAAAAAAAAAGGAAAAAAACATGACAAAACAACATAACATTATTCACGTTTCGCCCTCTTGTACTCGAACTTGTACTTGATTTTGTACTTCCACTTGCACTTTCTTTTCCACTTGATTCATAGACCTGACATCCCAGGAGACCTATTTGGCCAATTACATCAACACAAAGTGTCCATATCCATATAAATAGAAATGTTGAATGCGATTTAGTATGCATGTAGGCTAGTGCTGGACAAGGCAGCCCTGAGCGGTCACCTGTATGAACCTCAAGTGTAAAGACACAAGGGGTAATTAATAGATATTGAAACGGCGGGTTGAATGTGGCAAGGGAACGGAAGGTGACGGGCGTATATCTGTTTAACTGATCGATTTAAACCCCCTTCAGGGATTACGATTGTTTTTGTTTTCTATTTCTGTCACATTCAGATACCAATATGGAACCTAAGAAAATCCCACCCGTACGGTGGCTTGATCATCATTTGTGCCTGCAAATTCGATCAGCATGTAAAGAGGGCGAGGCGTCTTGACCCTGGCAACATAGACTGGTGTGTTTACCGGATGAGATAAAAGAACGGCCCTTGTGATGCCTCTGTCGTCTGTCCTAGCAAAGGATGTATAACTGTGTCGGTAAAGAGCATGAGCACTAAACGCCACAATATATGTCCTTGCATCAGGTGGATTATACTTTGTTCTTTTCATGAAGATAGCCAAAATATTCCTTGTCTTCATTTAAGCAATGGTCACCTTCATTAATTGTGACACAGTCCCTTAGTAAATTCGTTTAACTCTTCCAGCGCCACGTTTTGACTGAGTCAACAGCTATCATTGGTACCCCTTGGACGCAAAACGTGCCTAAGAAGCTGTTGACCTGATCATTCTTATGGCTTCTGCAACTAAAGGCATACTAGCACTTTACGTCTTCAAGTGCCAAATTTTGGACTGAGTCAACAGCTTTTCTCAGCGCGTATTGGGCGCAATGCGCCCAATGCGCGCCGAGAAAAGCTGTTGACCTGGGATATTTTCCCTGGAACAAGAGGCATGCTGGTACTTGAATTAAAGTTCTTTTTTACGAAGATACGAATCTGAGATCTTTATAAGTCAGAATAGTTTGACTTTAGTAGATCGACTTTAGACGTGATCGGCACTGAAAGAGTTAATGACAGGTTGGTTTGTAAAGAATATTTATGTGGTATCGCTGTGTCAATTCAGAGATCATTGACCGTTGTCAAAATTAGCAACGAAAGAGTTAAAACGGCATTCAAAGATCAATGGGCCATGTATTCCCTTTAAAGATAATCCCTTGTGTCATTAACAGGCAGGCAATCGGTGGAGGTGAACAGGGTATTTGATGCTACATATGATATGCGCTGCTACGTTTTACACAAGAAACATTTATTTAAATTAAGCACCAGCAATATTCACAAAGACTGTAAGTGGTGTTTGAAAATATTTATAACGATTTTTCATCCACAATATTCCATAAATTTCGACTTTGTTGCTTCATGACTGTCCCATTCATGTTAATCCATTGTTATGGGTTTTACCTTTGTTTCAACACAATTACAGCCATATTTTGCCACACATTTTCTTATTCTTACGGGTGCTTAAAAAGCATTCCAGTTACAAAATGCCATGTTTTTATCGGTGTTAGAACACAACAATGATTGTCGTACTTATAATTTGCCCGAGTTTGCTTGTCATATTTTCACAGTTTTATGAAGAAAAAAATATACGGATTAACATATTTTCCACTTGATAATATTCTCTTTTATATATTTTCATACATGTTCGAATACAGAAGTGTTTGTCCCATAAACAATATCCCGCAACTATATTTGACCTTTTCAATAACTGCATTCTAGCCTGAGCATTAATTTAAAAAAATATATTTCGACTTCTTTTTCATTACTAATTTTGTTCTCCCCTATTATTTACCAATGTATGTGCCAATGCATGTATATACAAAGAGTGATTGCACTTGATTATGCTCACTGGTAATGAAAGATGCAACTTTAATAATTACATACAGATATGCAATGAACCTTGGCGTCACAGCAGCCAAATAATGTGCTAAGCTGTGCTAAGAAATCCAATTTTGTTAATGGGATCAAGGTACTTTAATTTACCCTCTGTAATATCAACTCATCAGGCAACCTGTTGTATAAAGGTGAATGTAATTGGACTTTTACGTACATTAATATTTAGGTGGCACATGCAAAATTTGAAGTAGGATTTCTCTGTTCATATGTTTAAAAAATTGACATATCCGTATAAATAATTATAACCTATTCCTTTTCAATACATAACAAGGGAATTGGAACTTATGCATCATGGAAGGACCACAAGGAGATCCCATGTCAAAGAAAATTCAAATTTAAGAATCAGCAAATTTTACATCTGAATCCTGTCCCAGAGGCAAAAGTAACTTTGTTTTGGGGGGGGGGGGCAAGTTAAACCTCATCCTGGTTATTTTTACACTTATTGCTAAATGTTGTGCTTTTGGACTAAATGCAAGGTATGATGTGAGCACTTACGTAAATCTATATGATGTTACAGGCACAATGGCTGGACGAGCACCAATCACGGAAAATGCAGGCGCAGGTTTAAGAAGCCGTTTTGGAAGATATGACGTTTGACATAAAAGACAAGGATCATAAAACAATTGCATCTGAAATCATTTAAATTAAACTTTGAGTTAGAGTCATATATTTTAAAGAAATATTTTATAGTGGGACTCAGTGTGGCATTTACATAAGTCAGTAAGCGTTCCCAGGCATTCGTGCAAATATTGCATCTCAACTTCTTTTGGTCAGTTTCATTCCTATACAGGATTCGCAAGGCAACAAAAATGCAAACCGATTATCTGCAAATCCCTCTGAAGAGATTACAAATTTGCTAAATCGGCTATGTAGAGAAAAGCCCAATGATTCACATATGCATCCAAATTATGATACTGTGCGTTTGAGCCACACGCACAGCCAGACAAGATGGCTGACAAACTGTACTGTGCAGTGTGTTTCCTGCATAAGGTTTCAAATATTAGTAAACCACATTTGCAGCATTCCCAAGTTCACTTTCGCAGCTTTAGATGATTGAATTGACGTTTGAACCCATGTTGCATCCGGGAAACTTAATGATAACTGTATTCCGATTTAGAGTCATCTGCGCTCTTCTCTGAAAGCTGTTGAGCTGGTAATGCCACAAGCATTTTTAACCAATCTTTTGCTACTGCTGTCCTCTTGGCTCGATGAGAGCAAACTCCAAAGCAAAAAATATCCAAGTCACAGCAACGCTTGGCAAATGCTTTCGCCCGTTTTAGTCGATCGTTCAAGTATTCCATATCTTCTGAGTTCTTTTTAAAAATATCGGGTCCCTGTAAATAAACCAAAGAAAACGTCAGAGGCTGTAAGCAATGATATCACGAACGTTTCATTATAATAGTTAACCGTAAGGCTACTATGTCATAGAGACTCCCCCGTTAATTCTTTCTAGCGTGCATAGTTACGGCTTTGAGATTGTACGATAATGGGAAATATGACCTTTGCGTTTAAACTTTATTCATTTACAAGGGCCTGTTTTATACCTTACGAACTATTGGATACGATTGTAGACTTCAAATAGATAACAGCATCAACGATTCAACCATGCGAAGAATTCCTAAGCCTGCCCTGGCTTAATTAGCTGAAGCACGTAGTGGAGGGGTCTTACGTTTGTATCACTTGCTTCTGGAATGAAGCTGAACTTAAATTATTCTACTCGATTGCAGAGGACAAAGAATTACAAGATTTCGGACAGCAGGGCTAGCATCAGTATTAACGAAATATAAACTTTTTATGTCAAAAAGCAACGCAAGATTGGGCATCCGTAAAATAGAGAAGAGGCTACTTACGATACAGCCCATTATTCTACGATTGAGGTGTCACGTTTCTCTGATAAATTCGATTTGAAAGTAAACTGAACATTGAAATCTGTTGCACGCGTAACTGATTCCCAGTTATGAATGATCATGTATAAAAAAAAGACAGGATACATCTTTCCTTCTGTAACAGGAAAATAAAAACCTCCTGCCAAATGCGTTTATACTGCCAGCGGTGCATGTTACATAGATGTATGTATGTTTTGCAGACGTGGCTAATGCAACAGAACTTGAATTTGGCTGAAATGAGCCTTAATGCGTAATTTTAGGTAATATGTTTAATTATAATCATATGTCACACGTCGTTCATGGCAGACAATTAAAACATATATTCCCAGGTTCGCAAAAGACAGTTAAACATTTTATATAGTATCCGGAATATTGTTATAACCGGCGATCTTAATTCCGATTACAGTGCTCCTTCTGGTCGAAAATTGAAAGACTTTGTACCGCTAATATACTCTCCCTGCATACTGAAGAGCCCGCACGAATTACCGAAAATACGCCTACCTATTTGGACCAATTTATTTTAAAAATTCCCAATTTCTTATCTGAACATAGAGTGACCCTTCCGCTTGCTAACTGTGACCATTGTATTAATTAAATCAACATTAAATTTCAATGTAAAGAAATACAGTGTACGTAAAACAAAACACATTTGGGACTTCAAGAAAGCAGATTTAAACCAATTGAGGAATTACCTGGATAGTACCATTTTGGAAAATTGTTTCGAGTCAAATGATGTAGATAGATGCTGTCTGGCCGGGTGGGACAATTTTTACAAGCGGTACGGCACTGTATTCCAAATAAAGATGTAACAATTCGACCTCACGATCTGCGTTGTACAATTTTACACTTCGCTGCTTTGAACGCAGAGTCATGAGGGCACATACTATGGCCAAATCTAAAACACGTGGGCAACAGCTGCTGACTCCACAAAGTGGTGCTGCATAGGATAAATACAATGCACTTCGTAGTACCTATCGAGAAAAAAAAAATAAAGCTCGCTTAGAATGAATTTTGAAAAAATCTTTGTGAATTCCTGGCCAATGGTCCCAGAGGCGAAAACGTATGCTGGCGGACAGTTAAACATTTTTTGAAAGATAATCAATCTACTACAATACCATCACTACCGATTAACGATAATCATGTAACCGATAGCCTGTCCAAACCTGAGTCCTCAACGATTTTTCCTGGGTCAATGCAACATTAATACTACAGCTCGAGTCAACTTACAATACTATAAATGACAAAGTGATAGCTGAAAGTGAAGTATTTGATACTCTTTAACCACTACATGTCACGAAGCCCACTGGTCCAGACAATATTGGACCCAAACTGCTCCATGAAGCTGCACCTTCGATGCCTCTTACTAAACTGTTCAATCTATCTCTACAGAAAAAAACACATTTTCCCTTCTGAGTGAAAAAGACCAATGCCAATCCTCTATACAAAAAACGCAAAACAAATTCATGTGACAATTACAGGCCTGTATCTTTGCTTGGATGTACAAGAAAAGTCATGGAGAAAATTATATTTAAACACGTATTTTAGAGACCACATGACTATAAGTGCAAATCAGTCTGGGTCAATACCCAGTGACTCTACTGTCAATCAGTTACTTTTTCCCTATCATGTTTGGCTGTTGATTTACAGAAAGAGGTGCAGACTCGTTTTTTTTATATATATACGCAAGGCATTCGACAAAGTTTGCATCAAGGCTTACTGCATAAGATAGCCAAAAGCGGTACGAGTGAAGACATTCTTTCGTGGTTCAGTGATTATCTTTCTGATCTAAAATAATGTGTAGTAATCAATGGCTAAAGATCTAATTGAGGGCTAATTACTTCTAGCGTTCCCCAAAGTTCAATTCTTGGACTGTTACTTTTCTTAATACAGATAAACGACATTGGAAACATAGTCGAATCTGAAATCAAGCTTTTTGCCGACAATACCTCTCTATTCCTTGCAGTTGACCATCCCATCGCAGCCGCTACATCATTAAAGTTAGATCTTTCTTCAGTTTTTGAATCGTCAAAAGACTGGTTAGTATTCTTTAACGCGTCAAACACAGTTGCTATGATTATTTCTAAGAAGCAACAACCAATAAATCGCCCCCAACTTTTATTCCAAGGGCACCAATTGAACAATGTCAGCAGCCATAACTATTTGGGTTTGACGATAAAAGCCGATCTCAAATGGAACGAACATATTAAACAAATTGTTTCAAAAGCAAGAAAGCAACTGAATATCATAAAATCTCTACAGTACGTTTTGGACTGCAAGGCATTGAAAATTATCTAAATATCTTATGTGCGACCTATTCTCGAGTATGCCAGTGTGGTATGGGACGGCTGTGCACAGGATCATGAAAACCTTGTGGCAAACTTTCAGCTTGTTGCGGCACGGGTAGTCACTGAAGCAATGAAACCTACTTCAACGGTTACAGCTCTATGAAAAAACTCGATGGAAGACACTTTCCAAAAAGCGTGAGATATCCAAATTGGTTGAGATGCAAAAAATTGTTCATGATCTAACACCAGCTTATTTATATTTCTTTCCCAATATTCCGTTGCCTGGCTTTCAATTATAACGCGCGCAGGTGGCTCGATTGACCACACTTTAGAGCTCATACAGATCTGTTTGTTAAGTCCTTTTGTCCTTCTGCCACACGCCTATGGAACCTTCTTCCCTTTGATACTCGGAATGCCCCTTCCCTGCTACAATTTAAAGGAAAAATACAGACTCTTTCTTTACGCTCAGTAAAAGTCCCTTCTCTCTATTACATTGGTAAAAGAAAATTTGCTGTATTACATGCTCGACTATGTATGGGCCACAGCCAGCTTAACAAAAATTTTGTTTCAAATAAGGGTTAAAGATTCGCCTTGATTGTGTATGCGGTATTGGTATTGAAGATGTTTTGCATTTCGGTTCTAATCATAAGTTCCTGATAGAAATAACTACCTGTTTTGTTTTTACCTCTCTCTCTCTCTCCCTCTTTCTCTCTCTCTCTCTCTCTCTCTCTCTCTCTCTCTCTCTCTATATATATATATATATATATATATATATATATATATGTGTGTGTGTGTGTGTGTGTGTGTGTGTGTGTGTAAAATTAAGAATGCTAAAAGCAGCGTACAGTACACTGAACGTGTACTGCTTCGTTTTGTCCTGTAATATTGTCTATTTTCTCAAGAGGGATTGATATAGACCTCGCCCTTCTTCCCAATTGAATGATAAAACATGTTGAAACCAACATATATTGTACTGCAAAACGTCATTTAGTTGCTCTTGGTGATTCGCTGCTGATAGCACTAACTTGATTAAAAACTATAAAGTTCCTTACGATTCAGGGGTGATTTAAGTTTTAAGGAAAAGCCAAATTGAATTAAGTGCATAATTGCAAGACAGATCCTCTGTTCTCAAAATTTCCGTCGTAAAATCAAGTATGCCGAACATCATTAAAATCCTGAAACGGAAAAGAAATGGAAAGGAGTCCAATGCCTGACAAGAGGCATTAATAAGACTTACTCTAAAGCATGGCAAGAGGTAATAATGACAAGTACTCCAAGTATGACGGGAGGCATTAATGACAAGTCCTCCAAAGCATGGCAAGAGGCAATACTGAGACGTGCTCCAAAGCATGGCCCGAGGCATTAAAGACAAGTACTGCAAAGCAAGGCAAAAAGTAATCATAACAAGTACTCCAAAGCATGGCAAGAGGCCATGATGGTAGGTATTCCATAGCCTGGCGAGAATCCTTAATGAGTTCACAAGAGACGTTGACAAAGCTGAATAAAAAATGTAACATAAAAAGCTAACGAGCAAAAATCGAAAGTATGAGGGAGATTGGTATAATAATTTAGGATTTATTTCATTTGATATATTTATGATGCCGTCTACTATGTGTACATGACATGACGTTTTGGATTTTTTGGACAACTTGCACCTAAGGTAATTCTTTATATGCGACAAGGCCCGTGTAATCAATAGGAGTATGGCTGACTGTCTGAAAAAATTTTATACATTCCTATAACCTTGAAGCCGCACGCCTTTGTACTAGTGGGCGTTGATGTGTGGTGTCTTGTTGTCTAAACTGCATGCACAACATCTGGCAAGCTCCAATTTGTTTACAGACATTAATCTATGATCAGCATCTGTTTCACATCCATATCTGTAGCTTTCAATAGAGAATGTGCCCTTGTTATTATTGTATCGGCCTCTGTGTAGTAGTTGCAGCACTATGGAAGTTTCGTGAAATGTCCACATACATATGGAAATAAATCATCCAACAAAGAAGTT
This sequence comes from Hermodice carunculata, assembly GCA_964020975.1. NCBI lineage: Eukaryota > Metazoa > Annelida > Polychaeta > Eunicida > Amphinomidae > Hermodice > Hermodice carunculata. Next base: position 95,190,582 of record OZ026616.1, on the reverse strand, counting down.
ATTGTAATGAAGTTGTGTATCTATTGGTGCCGATTATCTGACAGTCAAGGGAGCATACACTGACATCTCAAGGTAAACATTGTAATACGAGAATCAAAATATACTTTTTGTCAGACACTTATTGAAGAAAATACAAAAAGTTATCGGGACTTCTGGACATATTTGAAGGAACTAACACAATCCAAAGATGAAAAGGTACCAGTTGTCATAAATCACAACGGACATCTCGGAAGATATTGATATTGCAAATATATTCAATGATTATGTTGCAAATATAGCATATAAGTACATTGATAATGCTGAAAATGAAGAGATGATCCATGAAAAACTTGAAAACTTTGCAAATTCAAAATTATACCAGGCACTACTTTTGATATTGATGCTATGACACAAGACTTTTTATAGAAACAATCGAAGTCACTACAAAACAGTGCGATTAATGGTAGATGTTGATTTAAGAACCCCAACTGCCGGAATTTTTAGTGATCTCTGTAAAATGCCATCAGTAGACAGATTCAAATACAGAAAGGCACTAAGGGTGTACAAGAGCCCACATGGGCATGGCCAACAGTACCTGAGAGACATACTTTTATGTATTAGAGACTCTCACACCAGGCTCCCTCGTCTGTCCGATGGCGGAAACTTTACGCTACCTAGGAGAAAGTGAAAACACGTCCTTTCGCAACTCTCTAGCCGTGTCGGGTAGCAAAATTTTTAATTCAATGAAAAAATCTACATGGGAACAAAAAGGTGTTCAGGCATTCAAATCAAAGTACCTGCAGTCATATTACAACCAATGTTTGTACAGAGCTGCCATGTAATACATTTGTATCTATTTATGATGTTTTCATTTTTATACACATGTAACAAATTATTGTAATGCTATTGTATCAATATATTTAATGTATTTTGTACCTTATTCGTTTATCCTGTATTGTATTTATTGCAAGGGATTGCCCAAGGGAAGACAAACGTTTTGTTAATCAGATCACCTCCTAAATAAATTTTATGTATGTATGTATGTATGTATGTATGTATGTATGTATGTATCTATCTATCTATCTATCTATCTATCTATCTATCTATCTATCTATCTATCTATCTGTCAGTCTGTCTGTCCGTCCGTCCATCCATCCATCCATCCATCTGTTTTGAACGAGCCTATTTCAGAAAGCTAAGCATATTTATAGGCTTCCTTTGGTGGACGAGAGTTGTAAGAGTTCTTGGCAATTAGTTTGGTAGCCAGTAAGTTTTAGAAATGCCAACATTTTTGCAGGACATGCATTGGGGTATATGGGCTTATATACCCGTACATTATATATATATATATATATATATATATATATTATATATATATATATATATATATATATATATATATATATATATATGTGTGTGTGTGTGTGTGTGTGTGTGTGTGTGTGTGTGTGTGTGTGTGTGTTTGTATTTTTTTTAACTCATTGTGGCAGCATATTTAAAATCAATGACTACAACTGAGTATATTTTATGCTGTGGTTGTGACCCCATGTGGTTGTACGGTTTTGACAATTTAATGTTAATGTAAAGAGCAGCCGCTGGCCGGCTTGTTGGTTATTTCGCTATATCTCTTTGTTGTCACCAGGCGTCAGCAAACGTTGATGATTGGTAGTTCTCTTAGGAATTTAATCTACTAAAGGTCCCTGTTGTTGCATATTTTGGATATGTGCCTTCTTGAGGTTGTTCTCTGGGTTCAGTATCAGGAGGCTGAATAACTTGTGTAGAAATGGCTTAATATAAGCAGTAATCTGCTTGAAACCTGTATAGAGTCTCCATTATTTTTGTACAATCTGACCTTCATAAGTTATCGACTTCATTTACCAGTGTGTATATATTTTCATTCTATGTATTTAGTCAGTTGTTTTTACGTAGTGTCTGTGTTTTTGGTATGTTGAATAGACGAGACTGTGCCTTTTTTTTCTAAATTCATTTTAATTGATGTTTTGGGATTTCAGCTCAGGTGACTTGTTAGTCAGCTCGGCGTAATGTAGTTTTCCAGACCCATTTCAAACAAGCTGGTGTGCCATTGGTATGTCTACAGGTCATATGTTAAATATTTGTAAGATGTTTTCATTATTTCTCTCTCAGCTGTTTTGTCCGTCAGATAAACCCTAAGAAAGCTTTAAGAGACGATCTATCCCATGTTGTTATGCATCACCAATTTCACAACTTCTCCAATGCAAATGACTAAAATTTCTTCAAATTTGAGGGAGATAGGATACCGCCTATTTCAGTTAAAATTGTTACACTTCACTGGGTATTTTATTTGTAAACAATATTTTTGATATTTAGTCCCAGTTATGGTAGACAATGTCGAGACATTTGAACAGGATATCGGAAAATATTTATATTTTGTTTAAAATCAAAAATTATAATTGGTCTATGGTTAGTAATGAATCGCAATTGCAAATACCTGTAGAATGACATTTTATATCAAAGGTATGATATTGATCTGTGACGATTTCTTTTATGTGAAAAGTCAGAGCGTTATCAGAAAAAATCCAATATAGATCAAACACAAAGAAATATACTATGTAGACTGATATATATTGTAAGATAGCGCATAATACCTTGCATCTGCACTTTGGTACAATTATCATGGCCTTTCAGAGGAAAGACTATACCTTTCGAAAACCTTTCTATGAAACATTCATCAAATTTGAAATATTACTGTTGAAAGAGTATAGCCACATTGTCAAGACAGTACATATATATATATATGCTTGAACTTTAAAATTGCAATGCAAAATCTCCATCAACCATATTCCACTTCTAAATACTGTCCCTGCTGAAGAATTAAGGACGAGACTATCTCAAAAGAATACTTAAAGAATTCCGTGGCGTATTTTACTTCTGAATTATATCCGGAATGCACGAAAGACAAGACGAAGGGTTTTGAACAATAAATGTAGCTAAGATCTATATTCTTCCAGATTCATCTCTGGGTGCAATCAACTGGAAATACTCTTTGTTTTGTATGACAAACTGACGCTAGGCTTGCACAAAAGTGAAGAAAGTTCATAGTAAAATTTGAAAAATAACTGCTGGAAGCACCCATGATGTCACACGTGGTGTGCTTCTGTACGTTAGCAAGCAGAAAATCACCCACTTTTTGAGCAAGGCATAGCATGGGCTCATGACCTTCTTACTCAGCAATCACTCCTTTCTTGAAACTCGCTGTGACCATCTTTACAATTTTCTCAGCAGAATCATTTGACGGTTGACGATATGGTAGCCTTCACTTGTCCTTGTATTCCATTTGCCTCAGAACTTTTTCAAACTTCTTGTCACATAAGAGTTACCCTCTGCTTTTAGGCAGAATAAAGGCTCAAAATCCATGTAGCACACATCCTTTATATACCTAATTTTGCTTCAGGGTCGGTGATTTTTTTCAGGTCGCCCATGAATGAAAAAAGACCAATCTCATGAAAGAAGCAGATCGTTTGAGTTCAGTTCCTAAATTGAAATTCTCTGACCTTCAGACCGATGGTATTTGATCTCCTCCGAGCTGTTCTGTGGTCACAAAATATACAATCATCAAAATTAATACCCATCATTGTAGCCTAATCAGAAGTAAGGTTGGTATTTCCCTTTTAGGGTCGTGTGTCGCTATTAAGGGCTGGTGATCCGTTATCACCTTGGAGTGATGGTCTTATAGATACATGTGGAATTTCATGACCCCAAATTGATGGCTGAAGCCTCTTTTTCAATTTGTGGGTACTATGTCTGCGCTTGTCTTAGCACTTGTGATGAAAATGCATTAGGTGGCTCAAGAACGGCTTCCTTTGTGTTTGCGACAACGATCTCCATCCCAAAAAGAGATGCATAGCAGGCCAAATCGATTGGCTTTTGTTTTATAATGTGCAAGCATTTGTTTCAGTCATGAGCTTTTTCTATGCCATTTAAATGGCGCACTCATGCTTATCAGTCCACTCTCATTTGGTGTCTTGATTAACCAAATTACAAAATAGTGTAAATGTGGTCATTAGCTTGGAAAAAATCTTGAAAAATAAAACAATCACACTTAGAAAGGTATAGAGCTCACATTCATTTCTTGTTGTCTTACCTTGGCTTGTACTTTTCATTGGTGCAATTGAGCATATCAGCATCAACCTTGTATTCTATATTTTTCAGAATAGACAGAGTGGAACTATATTTCGCTCGTTTTACTACTATTCCATGGCTTGGTGCGCTGCGCCAAACCTCTTCAAGAAGCTTCAGATATACTTCTTTGTAAGCTGTATTCAATAAAACATCATCAAGGACACAAGCTAATCTTTCTAGACTGCTGAAAATCTTGTCCATGACAGACTGAAATACAGCTGCCACTGCAGTCATGCCAAAGCCAAGCCATTAGTATTGGTTGTGTTTATTATCAAAGCTCTTTAGCTTTGTCTGTCAGTTTGCACTGCTGGTAAACATGGTTTAAACACGTGCAGAGTGATCCAAAAGATCTATGCGCTCCACTACAATATTTTAGTTTTAGAGATATGCTCCCTGACGAATGGACAACTGCACAGGTGGCTCAAAGTTTCTTTCCATCACCATAGTTCGAATGCCACTACACATGGGGTAGGTGCCACTACAAGCAAGCATTCAAAGGTGTCACTACAAACAGGGATAAGTGCCACTACACAGAGGGGCACCATCTCTTCCCATGACCTAAGTTTCGGGTGCCGTTACACATAGGGTAGGTGTCACAAGCAAGCATTCATGGCATGAGAAAAGAGAAGAAAGCTACACCATGTATACAGAATGTCTGGATGCACAAAAATTGGTATGTTCTGAGGGCACTGTGACCTTGAAAATAGTTCAAAGTCAAAGACAAGATATTGCGTACATGCCCTCAGTATGATGCATCTCGGGAATACATTTCATTATTCTAACTCTAACGGTTCTAAAGATATGCTGTCACACACACGAAAATGGATATATTTTTGAGACCTGTGACCTTGAAAATTGGTCAAGTCAAAAAACATTTAAGAGTGCACATGTCCATGATGTGATGCATCTCTGGTATAAATGTCATCATTCTATCTTTCAGGGCTCTAGAGATATGTTCCCGGACGGACAGACGTCTCTAGTATGTTCATGAAGTGAGTGTTTAAAGTAATTGACTATAGTCACCTATACACCCAAGTGATCAAAATAGGAGGAATAAACAATGAATGATGGTTTCTGACTGTAGACAGATTAAATCTCTAAGTAGGTTTAAGTTAACTTTACGGTATACCAACTATCGACCTACCACCACTTCTATGTTAGCCCTACCTATATCTATAGATTAATATTATCTATTACTGTCTTGGAATGAGTGTTGTATTCTGTCAGTGTTGTTTTATGTTTATGGAAAAACTTCAACAGAGTTTTATATAGCTTTTTGGTGTCAGGTTTTGTGGCATAGTTTTTTCTACAATAATCTTATTCTCCTTGCACATTCGCTAATATGTGATGTGTTTCTGCTAATGCGTAAAACCTTCCAATGACCTTACCATAGGGTAGGTTCTCTGAAATGTTCCCAATGATATCAGGATATGAAACTATGTCAAATGTGACTTGTTCTCGTCTGTCAAAAATCTTTGTCACATACTGTTTGTTGTGAATCCCTAGAAAAGTCGCCTTATTGTCACTCTCCTTTTCTTTATTCAAAATGTGTTCTTTTGGTTAAATTTCCGTCCAATGTTTCTTGATCTCCTCTTTGTTGTTAAGAGTACATAGATCATCGATGAATCTTCAAGTATGTGAATAGAATCTTCTAGCAGCGGTGTACTTTGTTTTTGCCAATTATTCCATCCATTGGACTCATAATAATGTAGATGTAAATTGGCAATCTAAGGAGCTGGATCAGTTCCCATGGGTATTCCAACTATTTGTCTAAATACTTTATTACCAAAGCAAAAGTATGCATTGTTGATAATATACTCTATCAAATCAGAACATTCTTCAGTGGTGTAACATTTTCTTTTATCCTTTCTTTTGTCAAATCTTGCATCAATGTTGGAAACTTTAATGTATTGACATGTTCCTCCTTTGAATGTCTTGTCCAACATTGACGTTAACACTTCTTTCACGTCTGTGAAGTCGACCTGGATGGATGGCCCCCTATCCGCACTAACTCTATCTCCCCCTATGCCACCTTCACTGGGCGGGGGACAAAAAATCACCAATGACTGACATTAGATCAGCTGAATAGCTCTTAAGCTTCATATCAGTATTATACAATGGTAAATGTAAGAGTTTAGTTTGAAAACCATTTCTTGTATTACTGATATCCTGACAGTAGTATCAACCACAAAATGCACATGTTTGCTGCATGCCCAAATTCTGCGCAAAATATCTTCACTGGCATAGTCAGATGTGTTATTTTACAACTTTGTATAACTTTTTTGCACTCCGGTGGCTTTCATTTGATATCTGATACAGCCTGTGGCGTTATTGTGTGCTTTTGCTGTTGCCATGAGGATAACTTCTTTGATCTGTGCACAGACATGTGTGCTGCTTTCTTTTCTATATTATATCCTTTGAACCCATTACATTTGGCGCCAAATGTGGTGGTCCACAGTGGCTAGTTCATGGTTCATAAAACAGGACATTAGATCAAATCTTATTGATAAGAATAACGCCACTAAGGAAACAATTGAGAGATACAATCAATCAAACGAATTGTATAGATAATGAAAAAATAATTGATGCTACAGATTTTCTGGCCTTCAAACAGAAAAATAAAGATCATTTAAAGGAAATAAAATCTTTTTAACAGTATGTGGTCAAGGAAACAGGTTTATTTAATATAAGAGAAACGTAGAGTAGTGAATATAAATTACATGCTCTGGAGACAAAAGTGAGTGGCCCCATCGATTTAACATGAGTTGCTAAGAATACGACCTTCTGTAGAGATATGATGCACAATTATGGAGTTCCATAACATATGGTCATGAAAGTTTTTAGTGCAGTGCAAAGTAAGAAAGGTTTGCCCTGGAATTGAAATATGGCCGGGATAAGACAAAGAAATTGTCACGATGGGCATCCACTTTTGAAGTATACATGGGGCTTCAATGGCCTGCTGCAAGCACATGTGATATCAATGACAGGCAGCGTGTCTGTACGTGGGGATCACTAGCAACAGACCTCTGATTTTGAGACAGGTGTGATTGTGAATATGCTTATTTGCACTTACACCGTCCTAAATATACCCAATGTAAAAGAAGTGGGACCACTCACTTTTTCTCCAGGGAATATGGGTGTTGCTGTGAAGTGGCAGCTCATCATCAGATTAAACCTGACACCTTTTAACACAGGTTTTGTGTATGAAACCCCTTGAGCAAGAAGTGGATGGTTATCCCAAAATATACCTAAGTCCAGAATACCGTTTTAAAAGGCCCTTAGAGTGTGTAATCCTGAAGAACAACAACAGAAATCAGATGCTTTGGCAAGTGAGTACGATTTCGGGACAAGATATACAACATGAGTTATAACAAGATTAAGAACAAGTTTGATTTGTATGAAGTAAGTGTGACAAAGAAGCAATAGCTCAAACGTGCCTTGAGTATAAAGGGAAATTATAAAATGACAAAGGTAACCCAGATTCTTCTTTGTAATTTACATTGTATCAATAAATATGAGAACCTTTCATTAACCTCCAAGGTGAATTTGGGAGGCCATAACGGGTTTTAAAGCCAATCAAGTTGATATGGAACAGATGGCACAGTGGCCGGGCAACTGAAATATGCGGGCAACAGTCTTGTTATACTTAAGCCACACTATGATGGCATTTTCCTGGCTTACTTCCAGACAGTATCATGAAAACCATCACTGGCTCAAAAGTTAAGACTACAATTGAAGATCTAAAAGATAAGAATAAAAAATATCCTGTCGCACCAGCATTTGTAAAATGAAAACGTTCAGAGAGCATAATCTAGAAAAAGTGCAATGCTCATTTCGTTACCACCGAAAACCAGTTTTAAAGCAATCATCCAACAGGTATTTGTGTATTCAAAAACATACCATTGAGCCCAGCCTAGTGTGAAACTCGTCGATTTATGCTGAAAGTTTTGAAGGCCATCTTTTTAATCAATGCATAGTACAATATTTTTCATACTCCGCTTTGACCGTCATTAGTCAGCCAGGTAGCTGGTCTAACTGCATATGGATTTTCTATGTAGAGGCTGATTCAAATTGTCTGTACATTAATGTTATAGAAGAGATAAATGGTCATCATGCTATAATTTCATCTGGTTGTAGAAATAAATTGACACCCATGTGTATTTCATTGTCTGGTCAGTTTTCAATACTATAAGATACAATCACGATTATAGTAATCTGTTTGCTGAGATGGCGGCATTATTGTATATTTGGCAATGCATTAATCAACATGTGGCTAAGGTTTAAACTGGTCAGGAACGTTGAGGGGACTTCAAGGGTATCAGAGACAAGCATAAAGTAGATAAAATTACGAAAGGACAAATCCTGTATGGATCTAGGTTCACTTACCAGTTTTGATTTGCCTTACCATCCCCCAAAACAGGAAGGAGAAGTAACATTTCTAGAACCAGCCATACACTACCTTAATCATATTGCAAATAGTCCAAAACCACCGTGAAATGTCAAGCATAGTATCATGATTTTGGTTCTAATTTGGGTCAAAAACAATATTCCATAGGTTTTCTTCTGTTACTGTATATTTACCTGTTAAAAGCTCACACTGAGGGGAGAAAACACCCACAACTTGAGTCCATGAACCCATCCAGCGTACGGGTAATTTTTAGGCATGTCTTTTCTCTAAAAGATTTGAAATTTATATTGCTTTATAATCCATAGACTTTCAGAGAGCGGTGATTGGAAGCTGCCACACGCCGTACATGCTAAAAACAAGATCATAGATGCAAATCAGGATTAATACAGATGTTACAAGCTGCTGCTGATCATACAGCAATTATGAAGGGACGATAAGCAACGGTAGACGACATGATCTGTGAAGGCGTGCCTGCAGTTGTTCTGTAGAGGAGACGCAAACGACATGAATATGACCCATTCTATTGAATTATATTCTGAAAACGGTATAGTTAGCTAAGATAATATATTTTATGTTCGGAACGAGCGGGTCTCGAACCTGCAACCTTTGGCACCAGTCGCCTAGCTGAAATGCGAAACGTACATATCAACTCCACCAAATCCCAAAAAGAGTGGTTCAATGGAGGTAGTTATGGGCGAGTGCCATGTCAACACGGTTATGCACAATATTTTCTGAGTCGGCATTTATTTCCAGAATCGGGGACTTAAATCCACCAGCATTAAGGAAATGCCGAAAATATGTATTTTATGTTCGGAACGAGCGGGACTCGAACCTGCAACCTTTGGCACCAGTTCAAGCCATAATAACTATTACATCTTTTTATCAAAATCAATATCAAATTCATCAGATTAAAGAACATAGAAATGCAAATCCTGTATAATATATATGACATTTGTACCATTTGAGATAAATATATATATATATATATATATATATATATATATATATATATATATATATATATATATATATATATATATATATATATATATGTATATATATACAATTTATTATGCATTTTTCACCACAAACCCCACTTTGCCGCTTGTATGTTTAGTACCTTTACATCGTTTGAGTCTCTCAAGTTGTACGCATTTTGTTTTGCTTGTATTAGATCTGCAATGTACTAAGGGCTTTTCTCGTTTAATATTTATTTTAAGTATTTCAACTGCCAAGTTTCTGATACGGTTAAGTTGAAGGGTGTAGATTTGCCTTTTTCAGAGATTATAGTATGCTGAATCAAAATCATCGACGACAAATCGCAGTGCTTTTTTTTTTGTTTTTTTTTTGAGTTTTTTGGAGTTTTTCTAGTTTTGCCCTGTTTGCAATGAAAAACCAAATGATGGGAGAGTACTTGAAACAACAAAGGATTATAATTGTCTGATGAATATAGTTTGTTGTTTGGAAAATCATGTCAGGTTAGCTCAAAGTGTTTGATGTGCAGCTGATACATGGTAACTTTTAATAAATGGGTAAATTTATACATATGTGGTTTTTTCTCTCTCTCTCTCTGTCTCTCTCTCTCTCGTATCAATAATTAGCATCTAAATCAGCTGACTGACACGTTGACCTATATTTGATTGTCAATGAAAAAATTTAAAACTGTTACATGGAAGACATCTGTACTTACAGTTACCTTTAGGAATTTCAACATGATTTCTCTCTATCTCTCGCTCTCTTTCTTTCTATTTATAAAACCTTACTCTTCCTCTGATAAATGTGGTAGAATTTTTACAATAATTAGGACTGTTTTACATTTTGTCCTTTAGAGCTTTATAGAACCATGAGTTAGACGTACATTATGCTTAGCTGATTTACAGATGACTTATAATGGCATACATTTTTTGAATTCTAAACTATCACCTTAATATATGACTTATAAGATGACTTGTGTGATTCCATGCTTTCTTGAACATTTAAGTTTCCTTTCAAAAATACTTCTGGAAACCATTCTTAGAATGCGACTGCTATGTGAACAATTTTTGGCTATTGTAATGCAATTTAACTACTGTTGTTGCAATTTTTGACTACTGTTTTGCTTTTTTAGGCCTGATGTCACTTGTTTCTGGCTGATGTTTGACATGTGAACTAGTTTACTTGCAAATTCTGACAATCTTTTTGATGGATTGATGTTGGTGTTATTGTCACTTTGTGGACTTGCATGGATGATGATCACTGTTGAGACGGTGGTTGCAACTATTACCTTTTAAATGCTGAATTTTATTGATATTTTCAATAAATTAGTAACCTGTGCTTGCAAATTCTCTGATGTGCTGCAGATTTTGGTCCCTTCTCAGGAATTGGACCGTCATATATACACATGAATGATGCACCTTTTCAAGCCAATTTACTGAAATAGGCCTATCATTGTAAGCAAACCTTTTTGCATTCTGTCATGTAAAAACTAGACATGGCTTTTTTAACCCTTTGGACCTTTGCATATACGCCTTGGACTCTTTTGGGTACAGATAAACTATTAATTTATGTGATTCAGCTATACATACCAAGGAACGTTGCCTTTGGTCGGAATTGACTTGGGTTTGTTTTATTAGGACTACGTTTTGGATGTGGTAATGACAGTGTCTAATTTGTATATGGGTAGCTTAGTAGCATTGTCTAAAATTTAGCATATCGATAACGTACATTTATTTGCTGAGCTGCTCTACGGCAGATGTACTATATGTGAATATCAAAGTTTACTTCTCTGTTAAAATGAAGTCTAAGTAGTTTGAGATGGTTTTTTCTTTTGACTTTTGTTTTATCTCGCAGTGGGACATTAAAGTCAGACTGGTCATCATTTGCCACGATGTCTTGGGATTTAGAGGGATTTGCCTCCACATTGTTTTCATACCACAAGTTTATTATTTTTTCTCTATCCAGTGATAGATTAATCTGCATATCTGACTCGGTATTACTACTGGTAAGAAGGGTATTATCGTCTGCAAAATGATGCAATGATCACTTTTATACACAGGTAAAAATGTCATTTATGTATATAGTGAAAAGAACAGGACCCAAAAGCGATCCTTGGGGTACTGTTGCAGGGTAAATTTGAAGTTCCTTTTAAAATCGAACTCTGGTGTATTCTTCGTTTATGGATAATGTCCAACAAATACTGTTTCGTTGCTAAACCACAACTTCGTGTAACTAAAATTTCGTGAAGCTTAAAAGGTCTAACTGCACATAAACATGGTCCCATACTATTATTCTGCTACACTTTTAAACTTCGTTGCTACCACACTCTGAACTCCGTCATTGAAAAGACATGAAAACACTGCCTGACCATGCTGATCGCCGAACATAAACTGAAGCAAACAAAATTACTCTACTTTTTCATTTTTGCTTATTTTCAATGTTAAACTGTCTTAACTCTTCAAAGGGCACAAATCATTATTGGAATGGCCTAGAGGAGTATCCACTGAGTGGTTTGACTTTCAGATCAAAGAGTGTTACATTGCATTGGGTCAATATCATCAGCCAGGGCTGAGTACAGCTAGGTATCTTTTGCACCCCCTGACACCTGAAATTAAGCCAGTCATTACTTTCACTGTTGGGACAGTAATAGGCTGCTGTAAAATCAGCCCAGCCATAGCTATGACACAGCCATTAGCTGGTCAAATTCTGGTGTTTGTGCTGAATTTGGTACAACTATAGGACACACTGTTATCCTCATGACTGACACATTCACTTCTGTAATGGTTTGGGTATGGCGGGGTGTGGAAATAGATTAATATACCATGGGCCCAGGGTGTCAGCAATCATCCTATTATGCTCAACTGAGCGTGACGACTACAAAGGGACATGAAACACAACACGTGGCCTAAACCTCAGTCATTCCTTGTGATGTTGGTGGAGACATGGTTGTAACAGGTACGCTTGTTTCCTTTGCCAGTGCCAGATTATTCCCATGAGTTTTGAAAAGCTTTTGGATGCTTGAGCAAGTAGTTTCACGATTTGAATCTGAGAAAGACGAACATGACGGTACAATTATTACCCAAATCGGACTGTTGGAAGGAAAGTTAAGACAATATTCACCCCAACATTTGACACTTTTATATATTTTTGAAAAAAAAATCGTTGATTAATTATCCCTATTTTAGCAGTCTTGGCCACCAATAGTGTTCCAATACCCACCTTCTGAATATTAGCAGAAGTGAACAAAGAATGACAACAATAATAACTTTAACACTAACAATATATTAACAATCAAAATCAGTACAAAGTAGGTAAACTTATCTCCGCTGATAATTCAATAGTTAAACAGTCTTAGGTAAATCCTAATTCCTGGTGAGATTACTCATAGGTACTGTTCCACAATTCCAAGTCCTATGACCGGTGCCAAATGATCTGGTACAAATCCCACAGAGGTATGGTTTGGTTACTTTGTGGTACTGAAAGGTGAGGTGTTGATCCAATCCCACAGACGTCCATTTTGGTTCGAATGTGGTACAATTTACACCAAATATACCAGTCCACTCAAAGACACTACCCACAGTCTACAGGTACAATTTTAAAAAATGAGTATCTCACTGTCAATAACACCAGCTCACAGTCCCACTGCCATGTTATCACACAGCTTCTGTCAGATCTTTCAGAATTGTCTCTCCCCAGTCACGAAAATATCTGCTTTATATACATATATAAACAGAGAAATCCCACCATTGTTCCAGAGTTTTCCAATTAGTGACACATCATGGTGCATGTAGTGAAACCTGTCTCTGATCTTTCTAGATCACCTCCGAAATGTGTACCGACTGTACAATGAAATGAGTCATATGATTGGAGGTCAGAACTTTGTTGACAAGTTGCCTGAGGGTCACCCCAACAAAGCAGGCTAACGCTGTGACCTGGTACACACTCAATGAGTACATTGACCTCTAAAATCAAAACAACCAGGCATACCCACATTCATAACAATAGAACTGCAATGTTTACATTGGTCCAAAAATAGGTCGAACGGAGCTTGAGAAGTCTTGCAAATGGAGTCAATATTTTCACTGGCCAAGAAAGCACTCCAATGTTATTTTGAATCAATTTGAGGCATAAAGTTGGATTTTTGTGCAAGAAAATAGTGAGTGGCGACCTTGAACGGCCAAACATGGTCGCATCATGTGAACCTTTGAGTGATGGCTTGCAAATATTGAGTGTAAGTGGGTTCTTCACAGTGGGGTGATGACTATGTGGAAAGCCTGCAACCATGACAATAACTGGTGGAAAACTGATTTAACCCTCTGACCAGTGATATGGCCTCCATATACTGAAACTCCCCAAAATCACTGCTTATGAAATAGGCATAGACTATTTTTGTTGTGTAGTGTAATGTAAGGTTTTGTTCCAGGCCCTGACTTGTGATGCAGCCACATGTTTGTATTTGTACCCTGTGACATCAGTCATCAGTAATTGAGGGGCCCAAAAGAATGCAACAATGATGTAGCTTTGTAACTTTAGTTTCCATTAGACTATTTAGATGCAAAGGATGACTGGTCTCAACTCATCAATACACAACATGGCACAGTCGATTTGTGAGAACCTGAAGTACATACAAAGTGCACTGTCTCAACACTGTACTTTTGTGAAACCAGACTCTTAAAATCACAGCCTCTGCAACAGATGCATCATGCCTGACCCTCTAATTGACCCCAGTGGCGCACATGGGGGTGTCCATGAGCACGGGGTGATGGAGAGACAGAACTTCAAATTGAGGAATCAACAAGAAGGTGAGGCATTTGGATATAAAGGAACTGGCCAAAAACCTGCAACTTTTGTGACAAATGTCAACCCAGCCTTATACGTGATCGTATCGTCATCTGTCTGCAGGATGCGGACACTGTAGATCACTTGTTGTTAGAAAAGAATGTCTCCCTAGATGAGGCTGTTGATGTGCTGCAGGGAAAAGGTGACAAAGAAATTCTGCAAGGAAAACAAGTGACATCGCATATGCATATGCCAATGCCATATCATGTTACAAAAAGTGAAAACTAGGCTCAAAGCTAAAACTTGGGGCTGGCTCAAAAATAGACTTGTTATTGTTACACCAGAGATCATGAAAAGATGATGATTGCTCTGCTGTGGACAGTACGTGCACTGCATGGGGTAAGATTTTGCTGGGATGAAGTTCGTGATCAGGCTTTCGAAGCTTCAACACAGGCTCTAGCAGTGGGCCTGTCCTCTGGTATTATGATCTGAGCAAGCCTACTGTGCTACATGTTGATGCTAGTCACCTTAAAGGTATAGGTTTTGTCTTATGCCAGCGTCATGGCTCTGGAACATTGGGAAAGGTCCAGGCTGGATCAGGGTTTCTTACCAAGACTGAATTGTGGTACGCGATGATTGAAATTGATCTTTTGAGTATTGGCTTGGGCCGTTAAGAAGTGTCGCATTTTCTTGGATGGACTTCGAAATTTTGAGAGTGTGACTGATGCACCCCCGCTCATCACAATTCTCAGTAAGTACCAGTTGATGAATTGAAAACCCACGCTTGCAGTGTTTGCACATGCAAATATTTGGTTACAAGTACACTGCCACATGGTGGTGTGGCAAGGATCACCATGCACCAGATGCCTTATTGAGGCACGCATAAGCAATCCACAGCCCGAATATGAAATAGCAGAACAAGAGGTTGAACTTCACTTACATGCAATGATAGCATCAAACCGTACAAAGGTAGACAGTGACTTGTGCCTCACTAAACTACTGCAAGTATCCAAGTCAGATGATGCCCATCAGGAGCTTAGGGAAGCTGTCATTAATGGTTTTCCGGATTAGAGAAACAAGTGGCCTCTCTCCATCTCCCCATATTGGCCAGTATGCGACCTCCTTGCTTTGGATGATGGCTTCATCCTATGTGGATGTCGCTTAGTCATACCAAGTGAGCTGGATTAGCTGTATTCTGATCTGGTATTGATTGGAATATTCAGTAAGGGAGGTCAAAACTTTCTTGAAGTAGTGGAAGTACAGTCTGGGTGGCCCACTAGTTTCAATCTTGGACGTAATACTAGTAGCAAAGATGTGATTGGCGTGCTCCAAGAAGTGTTTCAAAACGCAGCAATTCCAACCATTCTGTATTCAGATGGGGAACCAACTATACATCCCGTGCTTACAGCCAGTTCCTGGAGCAATGTGGGGGGGGGGGAGGGGTCAATCATGTCATCTCATCCCCTCATTACCCTCAATCAAACAGTTGTGCAAAAGAAAGTGTAAAAGCTATGAAAAAGTTAGTGCTGCAATGCTGGGATAAGCGCTTCCACACTGTGTTGTTTGGACACCCTGCCTGTGACACTTAACCAGTGTACAAGTGTGCATTTGCCAAAGAATGGCAGGTCTCCATTAAAGAGGCTGATATGAAGGCGGTGAACATTAAGCAGAAACTGGAGAAATGGTACAATTCTTCAGCTCCTCCGCTGTTGGGACTGGAACTTGATAATAGAGTGTGTCCATGCCAGACCACGTTACCAAAAAGTGGGACAAGTATGATACCATAATTCATGTTGGCGACAATAGAGACTATCTTGTGAACCTCACCAGTGGATGGGTATGGCCAATTAATCGCTGTTTCATATGGAAAGCAAAGCTGGTAAGTCTACCGTCAGTTGCAGTACAGCATCCAGACATGGTTCAGACTCAGTCGGAAATGGTGCAGACTTTGCCTCCCCTCCAGACACATGTCAGTTGGAAAAGCCAACACAACCTTAAGCAGCCTTGGCACCTTAAGTTTAACTTATTGCCATAAAGTAGTCAACTTTTTGTCCAGTCATGTGAACAATGATTAGCAAAAGTAGAAAGGAAGTGTTATGTAGTGTAATGGAAGGTGTGTTCCAGGCCCTGACTTGTGATCCGGCCACATGTTCATATGTGTACTCTGTGACGTCAGTCATTAGTAATCGAGGGTCCTGAAAGAATGCACCAATGATGTAGCTTTGTAACTTTAGTTTCCATTAAACTATTTAGACGACAAGGACGCCTGTTCTCGGCTAACCAATACACAACATCTTTATTTATAGATTTGCAATGATTAGCAAGTAAAACATTTGTGAAATAAAGAGAGCTCAAAGCTATTGTTTGAGTATACAATACATGTGAATTAAAATACAAGGTCACAGACCCGCCCTCCCCCCCAAAAAAGGAAAAAGCTACCATGTTTAGAATTACTAGCATTTTGCCCCCTGTTCAATTGGATCTCTTTGTCTTTTTGCATTTATATAGACCATTAGTCAATATTGTCTTTCCTAAAAGTTGACAGAATTCATTTTTGTCTAAATTATGCAACCAATAAAAAAATGTTTTCCTGGCCTACATACCATTAGTATTTACGTTTGTACACCAATCATGAATTTTAATTGTCAAGCATTATATAAATTTCTAAAAATTACCGAAGCTGTTTCCAAACACATGCACCAATACAAAAATCAAGAGGAAAAATGCAGTTTAACTTTCCATTTTCTCTATTCACCATATTTTGAACAACTTGTTTTGAGAGATAAGAAAAAAAGGTTTTCAGGAAATTACTGTACTAACCTGCAGAGTAAATATGCTAATGATATATTTTGTTGTTGCAGGGATGTGGAAAAAGATACATCCCTACTTGTAGGGATCTTCAAGCATGTATCCTGGCCTGGTAATGCTGTTTCAGCACTCACACCAAGCAATTAATCTGTCGATGACTTGAGTCAACCCAACACACACCTCTACTATAGGGGCCGAGTCCATGGTATATCCATCTTTTTCCACATCACTGGGAATGGCTACTAACTGACTGTAAAAGGACATCATAGGATGCATTTGGCAGTATTCCACACACCATGGGGAGAAGAATAAGGGATAGTTTGGGAGATGGACATGCTACAGGCTGGTCTATCTGAAGCAGAGGTTACAATAAGGCTACAAGCCCAGAAATCCACTTTATCAAGATTTGCTGCAAGACTGCAAGAAACTGGAACCACAGCTGATAGGCAACGTCCTGAAAAACCAAAGGTAGCAACTGACACCCAGGAGAGATCAGGGTGCTGCCCTCTGCAACAGAATCTTACCAGCCACCAGAATGGCAAAAGAGACACCTGGCAGAACCATCAACTGAATATCTGGCAGAACAGTCTGCAATAGGCTACTGACACATTCATCTGGCTATCTGAACACTGTCCTCATGTCAGGCAATTTACACAGGTCTGCTATTGCAAGGGTTAAAAGACAAGCATGAGGGCCAGAATTTTACAACCCATTATCCTTGGGTGCAGCAATCCCAAAGGGATGTGTTATTCACAGACGAATCCCGCTTCACCGTACACCGTGCAAAAGGTAGTGCACGTGTGTGTGGCAGAGGGGAGAGCATTATGCAGATACTTGTGTGATAGAAACAGATCATTTTGGAGGAGCTTCAATGTTGCACATTATTGGTACGAGATTGTTCGGCCAGTCACCATTCATGTTCATACAACGCCACCAATTCCAGTTCCTTCAACAGGACCATGTTTGGCCCCAGGCTACTAGACTGACTATGCATTTCTAGAAGACAAAGTGGGTAAACGTAATGCCATGGCCAACTCTTTTGCCTCATCATAATCCAATCAAGCATCTATAGGACTGCTTTCAACCAGCTTATTCAAATACGGGATCAAGGGCCCACTAGCCACCAGCAGTTTAGCCAGACTCTACAGGGTGAGCAGGACCATTTTTCTTGGCAGATGGTTCAGTCCTCAGTGTTATTCATGCGCAGTCCAGATGAACCTGTCCAGTCATGAACTTTTCAACCTGACGTTTTCTGTTTATTGTGCGCTGGTCGCACTGTCGTAAAGGGTACTAAGGTTTTTTTCATATGTTATGCCCAAAAACTGCAGAATTTGGATCCAATTTGTTTGTGTGATTTCAAAATGACAATAAATCGCTGTGCAAAGGAGTGTTGGGGTTGCATAATTATTTTGTTTGGTCAGTATATTTCTAAATTTCTGATCATCATATCTGCATCAATTTTGCTGGGAGGTTTTGCCCCATATCCAAACCTGTAATATTCCATTACGTCTCTAGTTGCCGTGGCCCAACCCATACCTCCTTTACAGTCTAATTCCAACCATCATCCCAGCTAATTTACAATAAATTGCTACTTTCCAATTTCACCAAAACGTATCCAGCAATTAATGATCTTGAGTGATGTGAATATAGACATAAGTGATTCTCCTCAGTTCTGATGAAGAGTTCAAATTAGAAGAACGACTTAAAACATGCAAAACAAACTAAAAAAATCCCGCTTTAGCTCTTCTACATGGCCAAAATCATAGAATGCTGTACATGGCAACAAACTATTTCTTGGAAGTACACAGAATAACAGGTTAACGCTACCTTGTATAATGCAATGTTGTTTTTGTCGGTTGATACATATGTACATGAAAAGTTTAACAAGAATGCCTGATTGATAGTAACAACATAGTTGTAACTGACAAAAGATAAATAGGCTTCGAAAATGATACAATCTTCAGCAGCACTACGCTTATATGTATACATAATATACATATTACGTCACACAAAAACACTTAACATTAACAACACAGGTTATGCCTTTTAGGGGAAATAAGAACAAAAATACAGTTGTATGTTGCATGCTATTAGTTGCTGTCACGTTGATTTAAGATACCATGCCCATAAGTGAATTGATAAGCGGTATACCTTAGCTGGTTTTTAAAGTATAGTACTCGTAAATGGGCCAAACTTTGAGGATTGGCTGTACTCCGGAATATGAATCAACTTCCATTCATATATATTTTCGCCAAAGTGGTTTTGTAATAGTTGTGTTGCTAAATCAAGGATGTTGATGCTCAGTGTTCAATGCATATTAAAAAAATTCGTTGCTTCAAATTACCTATAACCTTCATCCGGCAAACTCGTATCTTAACACAATACAGGTTGACCTAGATGGCATGGACAGTTAGACTATCCTCACTTTGAGGCAAAAGCAATCACATAGAAATATATAAAAACATGCTGTTATTACGAAAATACAACTATATACTATGAAGTCATCGTAGATTGCTCTACTGTACGCAGTTCACACATGGTGTATCCTATATGATTTTTGCATGTGTTATAAAATTATGGCCTATGTTGCTTTAGCACTATATCGAATGATTGACATTAGTTCATTGTCTTCTTTCAGGTAAGCTGGTGAGTCGTTTCATGGTACAAGAAAGGGCTACATGTTGGTCTGGCGGCGAACAATTAAGACATGAACTTTATTTACATTGCGTTCATATGCATATAGCCGGAGGGGGGAGGTGTGGCGATGGATCGATTTTGGTACTGAAAGTCGATATCATTCATTATGTGAGAGAGGTTCACAACTCCACACTTGTTTAGGAAATTGGCAAGCCAGTAGGAGTCACAAGAAAGGTTCTTAGACTGTGTCCCGTAAATAATGCGTCCTATGACTCTCTGAGAATATAACTGAGTCTAAAGGTGCGCGTTGGCCTTAGAGAATCACGGTAAATATGAAAACAATTGCTAGCATGTTATGGCTTTAGTGCTGTGGGAAAGTAAACGTAGTAGCAGGGATCACAGTGCAATGTAAAGAGGACATTGGCTGTGCACAGAATAACTACGCTTCCAGTTTCTATTCTCTTAAATAGTACAGAAAAACAGGATTAATATTCATAAATTCCAAACCCAAGAATGAAAGCAAAGAGATTCTAGATTTGTCAAAGCATCAACATTTATCTTCCAATACCAATGTGAAGAAACAAATTTCACTCCTGACTTGAGACAGGCAGTCACCCATTAAAGACAACTGGTGGTTTTAAACCGGTCCTCTCAACCTTTGAAATATTCTTCATTAACTACAGACACTAGTGTTTCCAAAGTGTTTAGGCCTAAGCATCAAAAACACAAATTTCATTACGTCTGCCAAAAATGAGAAGAGACCTATCACTTTTTAGTGCTCCCGACTTGTCAGTAAGCTAAGCTACAGCAAAAGAGTAAGGTAGGCCTACATCGTTTTTGTGATATTTATGAATCTGGAACATTATAAACACACTCTACCTCCACTATAACTTCAAGTCAGAGAACAAAGCCCACAGCACAACATAGCCAATGAAGTATTTATCAAATAGTACAGAAAAATAGGATCCATGTTCATAGATTCCAAACCCAACAATGACAGCAAAGAGATTCCAGATTTGCCAAAGCATCATCATTTATCTTCCAATACCAATGCCAAAAATGGAAAGTGACCTGGTAGGCCTATCGCAACCAAACCATATGTAAATATTTCAAAAAAGGAATTTCATTTGCATTGCATCAATGCATTGGTATAGCCTGCAGAGGTTGACAGGCATTTGCCATGGAGCACGCTAGTCATGGAAATAGTTCACAAGTTAATTGAAAGTTTTATATTTCTGCTTCATAGTTATAATGTATGAATCAAACGTTAACACTTAATGATTACCAAGAACAGTTCACAGGTGGTGGGTGGGTTTTACGACAACACGTCACAATAGGAAAAAAGTCTAGCAGCCTTAGTGTTGCAATAAATAAAAAGGTTGCTGGACTGTGTATCTGTAAATAACACGCCCTTTACTTATCAGAAAATACAGCTGACTCGAAAAGTGTGCGATACTGTCAAAGAATTAAGGTAAATATGAAAACAGTTGGCAGTATATGAAGTCTTATGGAGGCGTCGAAAAGCAAAAGTGGCATCATGATTCACTGTGGTTAAGCACTGTATTTATGCACACATAAACTGCATTTGCTGTTCCTATCTAATGCCACGAGCCAAATTATATGTAAATATTTCCTCATGCCGCAGCACA
This sequence comes from Hermodice carunculata, assembly GCA_964020975.1. Classification (NCBI taxonomy): domain Eukaryota; kingdom Metazoa; phylum Annelida; class Polychaeta; order Eunicida; family Amphinomidae; genus Hermodice; species Hermodice carunculata. The sequence goes on along the minus strand of OZ026616.1, from coordinate 95,169,186 downwards.
CATTACATTGTGTACTCTGACAAGATAAGCAATGGTAATAAAAAGAAGCTAAAAGACACCTGTGCATACTACTTCATCAGCCATACGAAAGATACGGAAAGAAGTAGGTTGGTATGTAGGTTGGTAGGTAGGTCGGCAAGTAGGCAGGTAGTAAGTGGAGAGTAGAGCTTAGGGTTAAATACCTAGCCGGTTGGCCGACCTAGTTAGCCGATTGTAACTGTAACTGACTGCAAATGATAGGACTTGTTTGAGCCCATGCGATTCATAGATGACGTGGGGGGGGGGGACATGAACACCCCGCATCCTGGCATTTGTGATCGTGAGGTCCATACCGTCTTCACAACGTTAGATAAAAAAAAAACTCATCTGATTTCAGGTGCGAACAGGTAGATGCCTGTCATGTAACAGAAACGTTTAAATGATCCCTGAGTTCCCTTAAAATTTTGCGTGTGAAAATATAAACATTTTTTCTGTGGCAGGGGTAAGGCACACAATGATATCAATAATGGTGTTTCAAAAGTCAGAAATAACCTATTGGTATTGCCACCCCAGCTGTCAGCTCGGGAGCTGATGTACACCCCTCGAAAATTTCTTGGCAGATAGCTTATTCGTCCCATTTAGCCGGCTAAGCTGTCAGCTCGGCTGTTTTGCCCGCCTCTTGTGGGTAGGTAGGTAGGTAGGTAGGTAGGTTGGTAGGCAGCTAAGTAGAAAGGTAGGTACCCAGGTCAGTTGGAACTTGCGTACAAAAATAAATATGTTAAGACTAAAGATAGAAAACAAAAAAGAACGAAAGCGAAAGATAACATTGAGGACACCTGTTTCAATAAAAGGAATCAATCACATTTTTGGTGGGTACAAAGAAGAAAGGAATATTTGAAATATGCAAATTGTTGTTATTAGACTTCCGAGAAATTACTTTTAGATTGTAGGTAGCTATATGATGCACAATACTCCTAATAAAGCCTCACTTTTTTCTCAACACTCACACACATACATACATACATACATACATACATACATACATACATATACATGTATGCATAAATATATTATATATATTATATACATATTATATATATATATATTTTATATATATATATATATATATATATATATATATATATATATATATATATATATATATATATATATATATATATATATATATTCGTGTGTGTGTGGTGGTGGCCAGCAAGACAGAAAGTGGACAAACAATAAAATCCTCCTTTTGTAAAGCTCATAACGTATGTTCACGTTGCCAACTTGAAAGCACAGATAAATCTTTGTTAAAGAAATATGTAAACATCTATCTTCATAAAGTTATGTTGTTTTAAACCGAAATGTAATGATACTCACCACCAGCTTTTCATTTTCTTTTACTCAAGTAAATTACTCGATGAGTCCCTCAAATTACTATGAACCCTTCATCCATGTACATGTTCCTGCATGATATACGTTTAAGTATTGATCAGATGAAACTTTATACACATTACTATGAGTAAAGTTTTGCTTTGTTGCGTAAAAATGCTGCAGACATTTGAAAAGAACTTATGTCGAGAAACAAAATTTGCCATAGTCGAATGCAAACGATTTTTAAGTCATAAGGGATTAAATCATACACAGGAACAATCAGGTACTGATTTTATTTGACCGTGATTTATAGCATGCATGGGGGGGGGGGGGTTACATATTTCGGGTGCGAAACAAAGAAATGCATTGGCTGATGCCCGGGCAAAACAAGTATTCTTAACCGTTCAGTATGCCGCATGCCAATTTTCCGATGTTTTATTCGTTTTGGTGTTCTTAATTATGATGCGTGCGACTTATATCATAGTCATGGAGCGATCAGTTGACCCGTACTTCTGGGTAAAATGGACCATTCCGCACGCTTGTTTATAAACACATGTCGGCGTAATTCGGCAACACTCTCCGATATAGGAAAAGTTGCAGGTGCCGTACAACCTTATGCTCTGCCTGATGTGACTGCCAAAAATGAATTAAAAGATTGTGATGTACGTTTTCAAATATAAACATCAACCGGTGCCTCATGTCAAAAAACCATGTGGCACGGGGCTGCTAGGGGAAGCCAATCAGCAGTTGGCATTGTGTCATCGTTTCTATTTGTGTGTAGGCATATAAGTTGGAAATTCTCTCTTCTATGTTAGTTGTTTTGCCTTTGGTGGATAGTTTGTTGCGTAGGGGTTTAAAAGTAAATCTTTAATTTATAATGAACATCTTTTGTTTCAAGCAGTGGGTCGTTCAGAAATTTCTCAAAGGAAATCCGCAATAATTTCATTTGTCTGGGGGCGTAGTTTTGGCCAGAAGGAAAGCAAAAAGAAGACTTGACAAGACGACCGACGCAATAGGTAGAAAAGGAAATCAAAGCCCAAGACGACTTCTATCTGCTACGGTTACTCTCAAGTCATGGTGATTGCCCTTGTGATGACCCAAGTTGCTTTGTCTGTTACCCCGAGGGACATAACGATAATGTATCGGCTTGCATTCTTTACCCATCAAAGTTATCAGAAACTGTCCAGTGTCCCAAATGTCGTCTGCTTCCTGTGTACACTTATTGTCAAAGTGTTGGCACCAAAATACCAGCTCCGATGGCATTGAGCCTACAGGGCGTTGAAGAAAGCTGTTGACGGATTCTCCAGAGGTTACGTTTGTGTTTGTTGCTCTGATAGTCTGTGCATTCAAGGAAAGGTCATCATAATTGGTCCGACGCCTATGAAACAATTCTCTGTTGCTTCATATGTCCCGTACGTCTTATGTTGAACCTAAACACTTAAATCAATTTGAGCGTTCATAGATTCAATTCAGACTACAGAACATGTTTCTGAGTAATTAGATAAGGGTGTTTTGTGAATTGGCTCGTGAACTTCTGGGAATCATTATAGTCTGTGCTACCGTTACCCACGGTGCTTATGTTCAACGAAGTTGTGTTGTTTTTGTAGTTACAGGAATCCTGTGTACTAAGAATTCGGTTAAACTTGACATATGAAAAGGATATTAGATTTTGAGGTTCTGACTAGGTATATACCTGTCATTGTAACGTCGTTTACAAGCACGCTGCAGCCTTAGAACCTTTCGGTGTAGCTATGAATGACCTTTCGTGTTTCTCTTAAAAATCAGTTTCCTGTGTCTGTTATTTACAACAGAGCTTTTTTAAAAGTCGACTTTAAAACAGATACACAATTCACAAATTCATATCACAGATGGTGTTGTGGTATGATGGTAAATCAACGTGAGCAAAGTGAATACGCCCCTAAAAAAGATAATGGTCACTGATAAAACAAATTATAAGGAGAGAGTCTGGTGTGGTTATTGACTGGCGTTGACTTTGGAAAACATGTACATTGAACATTTTTAAGTAGGGCCTTGCCAAGACGTAATAACGGAATTAAAATTTCCAGATCCATGTTGGTAAAAAATATATAGGTGATTACAAAATTTTCTATGCATTGCTTTTACATTTTTAAATATCGGATTCGTTATTTAATACTTCTTCGGAGGTGAATATCGAGCGTTTATGGTATAAATATAAAGATTTTCACAAGGATATGATTACGTGTTGCATCAAAAAACGTATTAGGCGACAACGTGTGATTTTACCGTGTTTCGCTGGTTGGGAGATGCTAATATTGGGTGTAATATTGTTTGGAATGGTTTAACATGGATGATATTTTTCGATGGTGTGAAGATTCTGCCAATTTGATGTGTATCAAACTGTTGAATTTGACACTCATCCTCTAATAAAGCACACAGTACAGTTTTTTATTATTGCACTGTACCGGCTGGTCGGCACATTACCTTCGCACGCCACCGTGCACCTGTCTCGCAACGTTTTTGCAACTGAATTTTATATCAAAGTTTTCATGCATAACAACACAAGGAAAAATTTCGGTTTTTTCTTCCTTCTTTTGATCTCGTCTGGCAGATTCGGAACCCGAAAATTGTATGCATATGCAACGAAGGCGTACAAAGCTTCAGTGCCGCATTTACAGCTGATGAAAAGTCGGGAATATCAATCCAAACGGACTTTGCTCTATCAACAATATGGCATACAGAGCTCAGTAACTTTCAAAAGACAATTCTGCAAACTTATTAATTTTCAGATTTATTTTTGAAAAAGTGCGTTTTGAAGATGTTACATTCGAATTTGGTTCTTCAATAGAAATGGTATTGAAACTGAACAACTTAGCAAGGATGTTGCTTCAGCCTGAAAGACATAATAAAAATGACAAATCGAGGGTCTCATGTCAATGCTAGATTTAGTGATATGGGGTTAACATTTTCATCGTTGATCTTCTTTTGCAAGTTCTACTTCTCCATATGCAAAGAGAATGCAGTTCCGTGATAATAACATTCTGACACTATTGTTTAAATATTCCATTGATTTGGAAAATAACTGCGAATCTTTAAAATTATTATTGAAAACTATTGAAACTGACGGTGAGAGAAAAACATGTTCCATGCACATATGATACGTAGACCTCTTCTTTTAATCAGTAATCAAACGCTTGCTGTCCAAGTGAGAAATATGGCAAGCCATTTTATTTTGCAAATAATGCACTGTCATACACATGTGTAAATCTGTTTGTACAAAATAGATTTTTTGCCGGAAACAAAATATATTTACACATCAGTAATTTTTTTTACAAAGGTTAAGTATCTTTCGCTATGAAAAATGTTTTTCATGTATATAAAACTATTTACGCATATGTAAAATACTGTTTACATATGTGTTAATCTTTTTCACCTTTATATATATATATATATATATATATATATATATATATATATATATATATATATATATATATATATATATATATATATATATATATATATATACATAAAATATGTGTGAAACACAGAAAAAATAGGACATGCATGAAATTATAAATTTCCAGTGATACGGCGGTGCCCCATTCAGATAATTATGATTGGATTTTGCAGCGTTTGTTTCCATTTTGCTACTTTCCGTGTTAAGATAGTAATAGTTGTAATGGTGGTAGTAGTAGTTCATTGACTATAAAGGTCCAAAATATACATCTACATTGAGGCATATAGCAATCAATATGAAAGAAAAATGCATCATAATAAAAATCATTTTTCTCAATTTCATGATCTGCACCAGAGGACACCACTGAAGCGCGTGTGCCTCATCCTGCACCTGCCCACATGAGCATATCTGATCCCGAGGTAGGCAGGACCACCGCCCAGTTTCGGACGCTGATACATCAGCGCACCACTTAAAATCGACAACTTGTCATACGGTGACAGGTAATCGGTGCATTTTGCATCATGTTGTTCCTTTTGAGTATTTTCGGTAATTGAATACAGCAAGGTGTTGCTGCGTGATCGAAACCTCGCCCGTGAAAACGAGGTAGCTCTCATGAATCTACCGCTTCAATACACCTCGATGGCTTGATGTGGCGTGAAAGCTATCGAGCTTTCAGGTCATCTCCCAACCCATGATCCAGACCTCGCTCTCCTGTCTTGAGCGCGAGATACTTTTGACGCGTGAAAGGTAGCTCACTTGAGAGCTTAAAATTACCCAGTTCTCACTGTCGTTCTGCTGAATGTACACACTGTTGCCCTTGGTGCCTGCGCTTGCGAGGTCTTGAGAGCGAGATCGCTATAAAGCTCAGCTTATATTACCTGGTTCTTACTGCCGTTTTTGCCCGACTTAAACGCTGTCGCCTTTAGTGCCTGCGCAGCATTTCACCTTTTTTTCTCTTCAAGCATAAATTGTTCAAATTGCTTCTCTTCAATAGTCGTATCCTGTGCTATTAGTTTTAATGCCATGTGTTGCAATAGCTCACTATTTCGTTAATATATCTTTGACTCAGTTTTGTGTCCAGCTCACTAAATTTTTGTTTGGGTACCAGTATTGAATACTATCGTGCGGCTCTGGTTCCGCGAAGTAAGTTTCACGGCGAGGCATGTCTTGAAAGAGGTGAGTGCTTGAGCGAATATAAATATACAAAAATTATAGAATATAAATTGCAGTAGCCATCACGATTATTTTCCTCCTCTTTTTTTTAGGTAATATCTTTCGTGGTTCTGTGTATGTGCATAAACTATTTTGCGGAGAATACGTTGGCAGTTAATCTTAGAAGACGGACAAATTGAACACTTAGGCTGCCCTAAGATATTTAATTTATAGCGTGGTGTCTACAATTCGGAACTTCCAAACAACTTGAAAGTCAAATTTCTCATTTTCTGTTTCATGTTATTGCGTGCAATATCTAGACCTTGAAAAACTACCTTTGATTAATTCTGCAATGCATGTTATTAGGAACAATATTTATCATTCAGTACCATTTAGATTTAAATTTTATTTCACACCAAAAGATTTCTGACATCACAAAACATAAAATTGGATGTGTGTTCTTTTAACTATCCAATAGACTAAAGGCTTTAAATGACTAATAAATTAACATTTCGTTGGTAACAAACAGCGTAACAATTTTACATACACACAGGCAGTAACTGCTGTTAGAAAGAAGGTCCAATAAAAGTTAAAATGTTAAAGCAGAAACTGCAGCATCTAAACTCTTATTTAACATTTCTAAAATTAAGGCTGAGGTACTTTCACTTTTACAATACATGCCTGAGGACAGACTACATGGTTATGCCTTTCTACAGAGCAGTCTGATTCTGCCAATTTCAGGGAGCATATCTATAGTTTCGATAAGTTCCTCCAACACCTTAAGTGTATATTTAAACATATTAGGAGCAAAGAGCTTCTGTGATAAGCGTTGTAAAGTTGGATCTTGCTCTAACAATATCACTTTGTTGCCATTATACTTGGTACACAGCTTCAGTAAACAGACGCAGATATTTAACATGAAACCTGTAATTTTATGACATGAAAGTAGTGACGGGCAACACAATCTGCCATTAAAATCAATAAAATTTTGAAAGATATAGCACTGATTCATTGCCTTTTTAAGGCTCGGGTACCGTGCAGCACCTCAACGTAACGAGACATTAAATTTTGTGTGGTGTTCATAAAAAAAACATCCTGTAAACGTGGACTTTTGCGGCGTTCACTGATTTGCTTTATGGATCTGAAAGAAGAAAAATACTGAAAAGAATACTGGCCGAGGCCAAAGGCCTTGGTCAGTATTCTTCTTCCAGGTCCATAAAACTGACGTGATCTCAACAAAAGTCCATAATTGTATAATATCTGCGATTCTGCCTCCACGCAACTGTATGCCTGCCTGGCTAACTCTAAGACAATTTTGGTATATGACTGGTGGTTTGCAATTCCAGCCCAACAGACCAGGGCCCTCGGTCTGCTTTTCAGGCAAGCAAACTTGATCCCTTCAACAAGTCGTCTGCTTCGTTTAGTAACGGTTCTGGTGCCCCAGCTAGTTTCATACTATTGTATTTGTGTCTTTTTGGCCAGAGCCACTTCCTAGTTGTCATTACCCTATTCCGCTGTCCGAACTCTTTACTCTCCATAAGCTTACCTGTTCCTGTCTAACCTATATACATATGGAAGTACTATTGTCCATATTGCACACGTTCCTCTGTAAGATTTTTGACATAAGCTGTATCAGCCCAAATAAATTAAAGGGTCTTCAGCGGGTAACTACTCAGCATGTTTCGGAGCCTATTAACGTTTATATGGTTTGGTGCCTGGTACAGAATGGAACTCCGGAAACAAGGACGTCCATACCCGATCTTAAAAGTGGAGTTTGGAAAGAAATATGGTAAACAAAAAGACTGGCCTCATTTGTCATTTGTTATAGAATTTGCAAAGCGGGATTTTGAAGTAGTCCAACATATGTTTTTGAATTATCGGCAAACACTTGTCTCATATACAGCTGAGAATATTCAATAAAATATTGATATTCCCATCATTATATCATGTTTAACTCCAACGAAGGTTATCAGACCCAAGTGACATTGATATACCTATCAACACGTTTTTGCTGAGTACAAATACCTTGCCTGTTCGTCATTGTTGTTTAATCAATAGTATGATGCGTTTATGGAAAGCCAGTTTGGTGATCCCCGAGATAAATTCATCGCTCACCATACAAGATATACGCTGACTATGATATGTAATAACATTGGATGAATATATTCCTGGTAACAATGGATTGTTTAAAGTATCTTCATATGCTTAGTTGCTCCTAATATATATTTGCTGTACCCATTAAGAAACAAAGCATTATTCTAATAGATAGACACCCTTTTGCTTATGGCTTGTGGTTCTGACTGCTGATTTGCCATTCCAGCCGTGCAGAGGTGGGCCCTAGGTCTGTTATTCAGGCAAGCAAACTTTATCCCTTCGTGGAATTTTATGTCGGGTTAAATGCATAGCTGATAACGACCTATGAGCGTCAATGTTACCCTTTATAATAAAAGTATATTCCTGTTCATCAAACAAAAACACATGACTGGAATTTTTATCATACATACGGATCATGGGCAATGATTTTTGTGAAGGGTACGGAGAGACTGGAGAGCGCTTGTTCTCGAATGAATTATATTGCGAGATGTTATTTGGAACGATCTCGTACACGTTGAATCTAATGCCTCAGAGAATATGGGCTTCAAACTGAGACGAAGCGCTTTGGATCACAAGCTGCCTGGTGTTATTCTTTTTTATTGAACAAATTAAGGAACATGTGTACATTGAAACCAAATCTGAAGAAAAAAAAACAAGTCCAATATATATATATATATATATATATATATATATATATATATATATATATATATATATATATATATATATATATATATATATACATAATAAACTCCTAGTCATGGAACAAGATTGGCGGCAATATACAAAATACAGTATCAGGAAGGGCTGCATGAGAAAATACATTTTGCCATACACAAAGAATAAAAAACATATTTAGACACTAAAACTGGAAATTACAGAGAATAATTAAAACAAAACTGCCATCTAGTGAAATTAATGAAATTAAAATATAAAGTTATCTTCATCACGACTGCAAGATCCACTATTTCACATCTGAAGCACGATCAATTTAACCCTTTCATTGCCCCGGTGACGGCGCTAATGCCTTTCCTTGGCGCGTGCAAACTTAGCCCCCCACCCCACCCCAAGCGCGTCCAGTTCAGAAGTACAACTAGACCTATTATTGACCTGTTGATTAAAAAGTAGACATGCCGATGCCAATACCTGAGTAACATGTCTTTTTAAGCGGTATTTGAATCTGGTACCATAATGCTACCTGAAATGAGCAGGAGTGTCCTCAAGATAGGCGAGCCAAGAGTTAAATAATTCAATTTCTCAGAGGGCTATCCATGGGGTTTGTGTGTGTGTGCACTTGACATCATCTCATACATTGCAGATATGTCAAGAGCTAAACATACAACTAAGCTTCAAATGTCTGTCAGATAGCTTGGTAAGTCTTGGTCGAATGGTCTGACCCATTACTACATCAGAGCCAGAATCCAATTTTGCAACGCCCCAAGTGATGCCAAAGACAATACACGTCCAATTTCCCGTAGCTCATGGATTCAAATTCCATGTGACTTGTAGGGCAGAGGGCAAACATTCATTGTGTCCAATAAATTTCATTACTTTCTATCCCCACGCAGGCCCATAGCGTACAGTAGTGAATAGAACATGCATCATGTGTGCAATATTTGATAAAATATACTCGTAAAAATCAAGATAATGAATCTCTGTAAAAATAAACTATACACAAATCTGCAAACGTGTTCCGACACACTTGCCTCGGGGCTTTAGAAACACTGCTGGAAGCTTAAAAGTGGCTGATCATTTGGATGTTAGAAATTATACACTGGGAATGTTAACAGAAATTGTCTTTAATCTTAATGGCGTTTTGGTTGCAGTTGAAACAAATTCTCAACTCTACTGGATCACACGTGAGTCTGCCAGTTTCTATTTTTAGACGATAGTTATTCAGATGTAATTTCAAGTGACGTTTTAGGTACTGAAATACTCCTACAACTTTCAAATAATTTTCTGTCTTGTGCTCTTTTTATGAATTGCCCATATGCTCGTAATTTTGAGCCAGGATGCCCAGATGTATCACCAGGCATTCAAGTGGAGGATAATCACTTCGCAGCTTTGGTATTTAAATAGAATTATTGGTCGGTTTGCAATATTTTTGACCATATTTTGTGCCTTGGTAGGCCAAATTTCAGCATAACAATTGGATTGTGGAATATTTTTATATGTATACCCCCATCTGGTTTTGCCTCGAGAATCTGATTCCCTAGTATCATGCAAGGGCCATTTAAAAATGTGATTACCATGCAACCTACGATCTTCAGTCATAACTTAATAGGTTTTAATTAGATTACTATAATAATGGGCATTTACCCAGTTTCGCAGGAATAAATTAGCTATATTGCTCCCAGAATAAACAAAAAATGACTGAACCATTCCTGTCGGAAACGTTAAATAGATTCTGGAAATGCGAATCATTAAACTGTTTCCACCAATTGAGCTTCTAAACATGCGTACCGACTAAATTTCTGCGCCGCACATTATTATCCGCTTTACGTAGACATCAAATGGGTCAACTGCTGCTCCAGGAGATATGATATTGTCCTTATCACATATGACTGCCCTTTTTAACATAAAACTAGATTTCTTCGTCTCGTCAGACAGCTTTCGTTCAGCCATTGAGGATACACCACCAGATATTAAAGCAGTGACAAGATATTCAATTCATTAACAATAGACAGATCATTACCGTTAAAACTTAACATATTATCATGTAAAGATTGCCCTTGTTTATTAAATATAATTACTGAAGTTTTGGTAAATTCAGTTTCATACCCCACGCTTTACTGAAAATAAGATTATTCAGACAATTTTGTAGGTTTCCAACCGAAAAGGACGTAAGTAGGGCATCGTCAACGAAAAGCAAGATAACGAGGCTCCTATGGCTTGTACTGACACCATATTGGGTCATATTAAAAATATTTGATGCGGACGGTATCAAAAGTCCGTCGGTGGTCAATACAAGCTGTAAATATTTTTCTCCTAGCACTTTGTGGAAATAAATGGCATTTTTGTAGAATAAAGATATGCCTTTGGTTTGGCATCCCTCAATAAATCCTGATTGTCCTTCATAAAGTAGCCATTTTCGGTCAAATATGCATATATTTTATTCTTTATCAAAATAAGGAATACATTCGAGAAAACATTCTGTAAAATAATGCTCCGGTAATTTGAGGGATCCTCTCTCTCTCTCTCTCTCTCTCTCTCTCTCTCTCTCTCTCTCTCTCTCTCTCTCCCTCTCTCTCTCTCTCTCTCTCTCTCTCTCTCTTTCTTTTTCAGGGATGGAATTCTTGCATAAGAATGTTTCAAAGAAATAAGATTATTTATCAGCGGCAGGAACAGCATCAGAATCTGGTTTTTCGCTATTTTGAGTAAGAAAGGTACTTTTAATTCGCCAGAAAAGTTTATCCGTTTTTCGACCTATGCAATTGCTTGCGTTTTGCTTATGTTTTTGATGTTACGCACTCATATTTCTTTCCCTTTGCTTTCCTTCCCTTTCCTTTTTTGAGGGGGTGGTTGTTGTTTTTTAATTTTTGTCGTGACAAAATATCTATCTCAATATTCGGACCAATGGAAAAGCGTAGAATAATTGCGAAGAAATTTACTATTTGTTTCGTGCTCGTTTGTTTAGTTGTTTTCAGATCCACCACGTGCCTGGGTTTTTTAAACATTACTTTAAGGAACACGCTACAATGGCAAAGGCATGCAAACCAATCGATTACTTTCATATACCACTTGCACCTAATTAGTATCCAATGGATGTTATATAACTCTTAATATTTACGCAGCCAGAAAAAATACAAATAAATTTCTTAAAATAAAGGCAAACTGAAAAAGCTTACCACACGCGGAAATCTGACTTTGCCAAGGAAACGCCGTAAGCAACATCTTAGACAAGATACACGAGAAGAGATGTATCATTGTCCTGTGTGTTTGCTAGACACTGGTAACTGGAGCACTTGTGTTTGCCCATCTTCTCGGATAGTTTTTCTGCAGGCCGTCGCCGATCGACAGAGGCGAATACTTCTCAATTTATCTTCTACTTTTTTCCTCAAAGTTGACGAGTTCTACCACGTCATTAGGTTTGCTTGACTCGATGTTGCCTATGACTTATAAATACTAACGCTTTATTTTATTATTACGACTCAGGACTTACGGTAGAATTTCCCTATCAATACCTATCGGTAAAATGACTTTCCCACAACCATCATTCAAACATCTAATTTTTGGAAATATCTTATGTCATATATTTCGAGCTATTATTACTGCCTTGCTGAGACTAAACTTTGGCAGGCCATTGGGCAATGTTACGGGAATATAAACGGTAGGAAAGTGACTTGCGTCCATTTATCTATATATACAACACCCTTCATAAACACATTTTTTCCATCTGTGTGTATGCAGTTGAATGAATTTACGAACAAATTGAGCAAAAACGTTTTTATTCCAAGGAAGTTAGTCATTAAAGTAGACTTTATTTGATCAAAATCCAAATGTTTTTTCCGGATGCAAGTCCATTATGTGTAAAGGCTCCCTATGTTCAACTATCAGGATTTATGGCGCAACATGGTCCGTCGACAGCCTTGTCGAGTTTGAATAGTTCCCAATAATACCTGTCTTTACATTAGGATTACAGCTTCCAAATTGTGACATACTGAGAAATGACACGAGTACCTCCCAAATTAAGAAATCTTAAATCGTTTGGAAAGGTTCTTTTATGGTAACAAGTCTGTGGAAGGCAGCATGTTAAAAAACCGCCTGTATGACATGTGAATCTAAAAACACAAAAAATGCCCAGAACAAGTTAATTACTTGCTGTTATTATTCAACATCACTGACAAGTAAAACGTTTGTGCGGAAAGCTTATTTCAAAGCCACATATTATGCATAAAATATGTTGGTTTAAACATATTTTATTTCAAAGAAACATGGATTAGGAAACAAGCTGTAAAGCTTTTATAAATCCTTCTCCATAACTACACAGCGTCACTTGATGAAACCGAAACATAATTAAGCAGGAAGTACAAATGTAGAAAAACAAGAAAAGAAAAAAAAAAAAAAAGAAAAAAGAAAAAAAAAAAAAGAAAAAATGGCGAGGACAATCACTTAATCTCTACTAAATCTCTTTGTTTTTATAATGTACCTTTCTACCCTGTCAAATAACTTAGTGTTCCAATCAATGGACTTGTTTGTATCACCATACAGCAAAATGTCCCTTTTAGCAGTAATTTCTGGCTGGAAAGGTCCTAGTAATTCCGTGCGGGGTTCATTGAAAAGAGAACATTCTGTCAAAAAATGGAAAATGCTTTCCACTGGGGCTCCACAAGCACATCTTTGGGTGTCGATGTAACCGTATTGGAACAGCAAATCATTAAGAGGGCTGCAGTTCAAGCGCATCCTCGTATGGTGGACTTGGCCGAATCTATTTTTACCATAAAAGTACGGGGGGACACGTATTATGTTCCCATTCAGTTTATTTTTGAATGCTTGAATTGTTTCAGAAGTTTTAATCTCCTGATCCAGGTTACGCCAGTTGCGTATGGTAGCAGGGAAAAAGGATTTGTTGCGCTGTTCGGACCTACAAAATATTAGAGGTGTTTCGTTACTGTGTCTTGTGTTGTGACCGGTGGCAATGGATTCTGGAATCCTATCCTGTAGGTAATGTGGGGCGAAACCATTTACGATCTTGTAAAAGTGTATCAATTTGTGTTTCTCTCTTCTGTCTTTCAACGGTTCCCATTGTGTTTCCTTATAAAGTAATCTGTTACTTGTGGTTTGAGTGCCACCGGTCACGACACGTGCGGCCGCTAACTGCACCTGTTCAAGCTCATTGGAGCATGCAAGGGAACAATTGTCCCAAAGAATGTCGCCGTACTCAAGGAGGGGCCTGATAAACACCATGTACATTTTTTCCAGTGACTTTCTATTTAAGGTGTATTTCATGGCACGAAGGCAGTCTACACGTTTCATAGCTTTTACATATACAGTGTCAAGGTGATTTGTCCAGGTGCAATCAGATGACAACATTACGCCAAGGTGCTTATGCGAGTTTGTGTCCGTCACGCGGCAATTTTTCAAAAATAGTGGATAATTTTCATAATTTTGAGACCTTGAGCAGGTCATGGAAAATGTTTTACTTTCATTTAGGCTGATAAACCATTGATCAGCCCAAATGGATATTGCTGAAAGATCTCCGTTTAAGGTAAGGCTCGCTATATCGTCGTCACCTTGGTCAGCAATGACAAAAAGTGACGTGTCGTCTGCAAACAGCCGAATGTTTGATTCAACTATACTTGTAATGTCATTAATATAAATTAAAAACATCAAAGGTCCTAATATTGACCCTTGAGGTACACCAGCTCTTACAATACGCCAAGATGAGGACTGTCCATTTATTACAACACGTTGACGTCTTTGCTCTAAATAGCTTTTGCACCAGGCCAGCAAGTTTTGTCTGATGCCGATGGATTCAAGCTTGTGGAGAAGACCTTTATGCCACACGCGATCAAAAGCCCGTGATACATCCAAAAAAGCAAATTTGACGACTTTCCCTTCATCCATGGCTTCGAGCACAATATCATAAATATCTAATAATTGTGAAACAGGAGAATCTCCATTTTGGTAAGCAGACTGAAACCGTGTAAGAATATTATTTTGGATACAATGATTGAAAATAAACTTGAAAACACACCTTTCAAATATCTTGCTAACACAACTAAGCAGAGATATTGGACGGTAATTCTTTGTAAATTGCTTACTTTCTTTTTTGTGTAATGGATTAACATTTGCGCTTTTCCAGTATTGTGGAAAAATGGCGCTTTCTAAAGACCTATTAAATATCATACACAACGGTTTGCTAATTGAGTCAGAGCAAGCCTTTAATAATTTAGAGCTGATGTTGTCAGGGCCACTCGCCTTGGGCACTATAAGTAGAGATATACAATCTTTTACCAGACTTTCATCAATGTCTATACTAGTTAGGGTAGACCTAATTGGATAATGAACTGTAGGAGGTTCCGCCTCATTTGTGTCTAAGGAGCACTGTTCAGCAAAATAACCATTGAACAGTTCAGCTTTGTCTGCATCACTGGTAACTAAAGATTCGCCATGCTTCATAGG